>CM060087.1:16554213-16724654 GCA_030522485.1 Stenchaetothrips biformis
GGCACAGTCAAACACTAACGCGCACGAAAGGCCCGTTAGCACATTTTGTGTGCGTTTTGTCGTCTGTTTGTTGTGTACCGACTGTCTTGTTTGTTTCACTGGCCGCATGATCGAAATGTCGCCCCCTTCCTCTCGTGTCCCGCCCCATCCCTTATCATTCCCTCTCCCCCCATTCTTGCGTTCCTACTCGTCGTGTGCGCGAGAAACGAGTTACCTACCGCGCGGCACGGCTTTAAGCATTCTCGATCAGAAATTACTGTGTTTGTCCTCTCTCGGTAAGACCGTCACCCGTGTACTTATTAACAGCCCTGGGTAATCCGAAGGTATAACTTCGTTCGCTGTTTCCCAGCCGTGGGTCATACATATGAAATGAGTTATCTTCTGAAGTGAGGCTGATTATAACTTCGCCGCGTTATGGTGTAAGTTTTGCTGTGTCTATACCTTTCTTTTTCTCCTGAACAACGTATGTTACTTGGTGTGTATGTAAGAGTTTAATGTCCCAATTTATGGCTTGCCCTTTTGCCGACTAAACCCTTTTGTAGATTGATAGGTTTTTCCGGTATCATCACATGTTAGCAGGTACCTATCCACTGGAGCAAGGCAAACATGTCAAAGAGAATCAGCCACACAACTGAATTGAATCATGGACAACTGGTGGGATGAAGAAGGAGCCAAGAAAGCGCTGGAGTATTTAAGAAAGCTTCGGTTGCGGATTTGAACAAATAGACAGTTCCGTACTGCTAGCAGACGACAGAGGTGCAGGATCTGGAGGTGACACTCACGGAAGAGTCAGGGGTTATAGCCTTTCTCCTTATTTGGGTTTTCTGTTTCTTAGTAGAATCCTTTTTACTTTAAAAAAATTAATTAAAAAATTGCAGTGTTGACTTGTTTTTTATATCCAATGTGTTTAATTCCAGAAATGTGAGAAGGGTGTCTTTGCGGGCTTCAGTGGGTTCAAGAAAACTGAGACACACAGCACCCAAAGCTCTTGTTTAGTTTCCTATCTGCCACCCCTAATGGTAACAACACTCAATTTGACATTGCGTCTTCTACAAGCACCTCAAGTGCTTCGAAGCCATCATTTCCATCTACAGATGTCAATGTAAAGAAACCTATGAATGGGGTTGATAGCGCCTCTGATGTGTCCGGAAAGTCAAGTGGTTAGTAATACTTCTAGTTATCTTTACTCTTATGGTATTGTGGTCATATATTACTTATTTGTATCATTTTCAGACAAAGAATATCATCGGAGATTAAAAGGCCTCAATGAAAGTGTTTCAAAATGGATCAGCTCTCATGTGGCAACCAACCCCCTGATCATTCTCACTCCAGTGTTTCGAGACTATGAAAAGCATCTGGCGAACATCCAGAACAGAGGTAATTCTTCTTCTTGGGGTCAAATGAGATTTGCTGTGTAACATATGCTTAGCTGATTGTCTTATTTTCTGACAGATGACTGTAAATCTAGTGAAAGCACACCTACCTCAGAAGTAGACAAACTGTTGTGTGATGATGGTAAGAAGGATTCTTCTGCAGACAAAGATGTTCTTCAGGTTGACAGTAACAGCAGTGCCACAACGACTTTGAGTGAGGACAAGAAACCATTGACAAGCAGTATATATGGCTCTTCTGCTGGAAGTACCTACAGCAGCAACATTTAGCTTCGGTTCATTTGCATCATCATCATCATAATCAGGAGTTAGTTCTCAGTGCCCGTCATCATCGTTTTGCTTTGGTTCACCCCAAACATCATCAAATACCACCAACCCTCCACCAGCAACATTTAGTTTCGGCAGTGGCTACTCTACCTCCCCTTCAGCAGGTTTCTCATTTGGTGCAGGGAAACAACCATTCACATTTTCTAATGTGGCTAGTACCAAACACAACAGAAGAGAAAAAAGAAGATAATGAGGATGCGGAAGAGGACACTCCACTAAGCCAGATCACAAGCCAGTTAATGAGGAATGTGCGACTTACACTAAAAGGTATAGAGAAAACTGTGCTGTCAAATTTTTAGAAAGTATGCTAACCATACTCACTTAGAATTTCTTTACATTTTATTTTGTCTTCCATGTGCAAAGTGTTCTTCAAGCAAAACAACACCTATTCTGAAGGACACATTGGGAATCTCTTTTTAAAACCAGTTGATGGAGGGAAGACGCAACTTATTGCTCGTGCGGATACAAGTCTTGGAAGAGTCCTTTTAAATTTTATTGTAGGGTCAAGTTTACCTATTCAGAGAATCGGTACGAACAATGTTGCTGTTGTCTGCATTCCAACTCCTGACAGCAAACCACCACCAGTGACTGTGCTGCTAAGAGTGAAGACTAGTGATGATGCTGATGAACTTTTTAAAACACTTGATCAACATAAAAATAAAGCTTAAAGATTTATAGTTCAGCCTCTGCATTGACTGAGTCTGCGATGTTTACCCCAAGAATATAGCTTACCTGGTTTTACTTTATGTTTACATTTCTGGCTCTTCATTTCTTACCTCAAGGTTTCTTGTAAATTGCTTCGACACAAGTTCTGTTGGATGAGTGCCTAGGTATTGCTTCTTCATTTATTTTGTGTTCATTGGGAAGTGTTTTTCTTTCTCCTTCTTTTTGTTAAATTTGATTAGTGGTTTTTCATTGTTACCATTGCTCTAGGCCGTCATTTTAATGTGAAGTTGCTTGTGACATTTAGGGTTTTGGAGAAATTCAAATCCTTGCAATGAATTTGTTAAATGGTAAAACTCGTATTTTGAGTAACTTTTAGACTGAAAGAGAATTTTGATGTTCTTTTGAATCCTTTTTCTTTACTGTTGTTTCTTGACACTTCTCTGTGAGTAACTAGCTCTATGGAATTTTTAATATTTTGAAAGTGCAGTAGACAAGTCTTGTGAATAAACTCCATCTGACACTCATGTTCTGAATATTGTTTATTTTTATTTATTTTTTTCTTCTCTGAGCTGCTTTTTTAAGCTTATGAAGCTGGGTGTGTTGAATTTTCCAGTTTCTTGCCTACTGGGTTCAACTACTGTAAACTGCTGTTACTTGTTCATTAACAGGTGAAAAATTACAACTGCATTAGGAACAAGGTTATATATGCTGTTTATTGGGGTTCCTAGGTAATCCTCTTCATGGGTCCTTGTCACTCCAGTTTGATGTTGATGAACAACACTCCCAATATTACAATTTTTAAAACTTTTTTTATTCCCTTTATATTTGACTTTGAGGTTTGAGCAGCAGCTTTTAACAATAAGCTTGACCAGGAGTTAGAAGGAATGAAAGAAGGCAATGTTTGCTATTTTGTTTTAATTTGTTTTAAAAGAAGGGAGTGTGTAGATAGCTCACCATATTTACATGAAGCACCCAAAATACTTTAAGGCATAGGTCTATATAGTAATGCAGTAAGAATAAAATTCTTGACAATGCATGAAGTTGGATATTGATCTGGCTTGCCTCCTTAATATTTCATCTTAGGAGAACTAACTAAAATATCTTTGAACCAAAACATACGATAAATTGTTTATGTACAAAATTTTCTATTGTAATTACAATAAACTTCAACTTAGACTTGTTCAAATACTGTTAACAAATTACCTCCTGTCATGAGAAATTACCGTAATAAAATGTTCAAATATTCATTAAAAATAAATAAATAACAACATTCATTATCTGTACATCATTTACAATAAAGGCTCAAAATCAGAATGCGAAATTTGATGTCCTTTTCTCACAAATTCTGTTGAGCCTGCAGCTTCACAGCCTTTATGAAGTCAACATCTGAAAGGTAGGGTTTCCATGAGAGTAGAAGACCAAAATTCCACAGGACATGGAAACATTCAATAAAAAGAGTGAAGCCCAAAAGATAAAAATAAAAAATTTATGTTGGATGATCAACATAATTGGGAAGATCATAACAAGAAGGTAATTCACAGTAAATTATTCCAGAAATATTTACAATGACAGTTCATATGCAAGGTCCAGGTGTGCATTATATCGAAATTATAATTACAACACACAATTAAAGAAATCATTCCAAAATCATGATGACAGGTCAATGACACTCTTGACTTATGATCCAAATAAACTTCTAATTACCCGAAACTTATCATTTTAATGACTTAACAAACGAATAAAGCAAACAACACACAGCATGTGAGAAGAAAAATTTCCAACTGAACCCAGCAATAAAATACCAGCACAACACACAGACAACTACATCATGAGACAAAGAAATTTTACATGAAATCAACTTTCAACCCATGAGGATCCCACAGCAAACAATTTAGACAATGTACTTGGCATGCAGATTTAAGGTTACAAAAAAACCTGCCTAGTTCCAATACCCAATATATGAACATCCTGCACTAGGCTCGCTGACTCATGAATGGGGTGAATGCACCTCTTTGTCCAAGGCCCATCTGATTATGTTGCAAATGGATTTCCACACAGTTTTGAAAAAGTTGTTGATTGGCTGGACTAAGTCTTGACCTTATTTGCTCCATTGAACCTTGGACAAACTTTTCAATTCATAGGGGCTGTGATCCCCCTCTGATAAACTCTGAACATTGACAGACTGCAAAAAGGAAAAGTAAGTTTTTAAATCAGATTGAACAGTTTGTAAAGTAAAACAAACAATACAAGACACAGGTAGGCAAAATCACAACCTTAATTTGAAGCATCAAAGCGGTGAGGTCTGTGATAAGGTCCAACATCTTCTCATTGTGGACTGCACCACGGCATTTATCAAGCATTTGCCTTGCATCTTCCCGGCTTCTATCTCTCAGATGTGATGGTGTGAACAGAGCGGGGCCGTGTTAGGATCAGGAGCAATCTACAGACAAAAACAAGCCAAAGTTAATCTTTGATTTTAAATTAAACTTGGAAATGTAACAAGGGGTCTAAGTTTGGGGGAAAACTTACTTCAAAGCATAATGCCTGCATTGATGTCAAATAACGTTGAAGATCTGCATTCAGTCTTTCTAAATCAATAACTGCTGATGCATATTGTTTCTGGAAAAGTTCAGTTATTGGTTCTCCAAAGGACTTCTTTCTCTCAGCATCAGCATTTTTAAGGTTCCTGAGAACTTTTATTTTCCCCTTCTTTATTGTTCAAAATCTTTTGTAGTCTGACCTGTAACAAAAAGAAATGGGACAATAAAAAACAGAAAAGTTAATCTGTACTTTCACTGATTTGCATTTATTCAAATGAAAATTGGATAACTTTATTTACCAAAGTATCCAGCTGCTTCCCTGGAAGACCACTCATGCCTGAGCGGTTACCACTTGAATCAGCTCCAAGCAAACCTGAGTTGAGAATGCTGCTGATGTTGGCACCCAATGGAGTACTGGTTTGAAGAGATGGACGAGGTCTGAACTTCGAAGCAAAACTGCTAAGTGAAATAGTCTCGGGAGCTTCGGTGGACTGGGTAAGATAAGAAAATCACAATGTAAAAAAGCGTGTTCCAGAAAATCAAAATGTGTTGTAAATATTTCATTATATATATATGTAAGGTCACAAATAGTGAAAGAAAACCTACCAAAACCTCATAATCTGGCACGGAGTGAGTACCTAGTCCAGGCCTCTCAAATGTTATTCGGTATGTATTGTTGGAAGTGTCAACAGCATCAATGGAGCCTGTGAAAAGACCGTCTTGAGGTTTGCGTAGGCGTGCTGTGACCCTAGTTTCCTATTACCAGCTGTAGGGGTATCTCATCAGGAAGATCCCGGCATGAAGAGAGATCAGTCAATTTCCGTTGCTGAAGAAGCCTTATTTTGGTACGCTTTTGCTCAAGTTCACGTCTCTCTTCTTCAAAGAAGGCCTAACAGTAAACACAGAATATCAGAACACAATTCAATACAAATCCATAAAGTTAGAATACAAACTTGGCCTTACAAACAGAGCATCTCCTTGGTTTTCCCATCATACGTCTCATTTGACACCATTCTACTCGAGTTAATTTGCGAGTACAAAGCTGTGGAAATGACTCTCGCAAACAAACCATAAAATCATTATCCCCTTCAAACAAGGTCCTGTGCAGATTGAACAGATTTTGAAAGGTTCTTAGAGAACAGGAAAAAAAATCAAAAAGCACTATTCATAATGATTAATCAAATCTTACTTGTCAATATTGCTGTAAAACCATTCATAACAAACCCATTTGTGGGCTTTAGGAAGCTTAAGCAAGTTTCTTAAGCGCATTCCAATTTTCTGACCAAGACGCCGATCTGGTGAGGTTTGAGTTTCAGCAGGTTCAGGTAAAGCTTTGCTAACTGAAGCCTTCGGTGTCGATGCAGGTTGGACAGGGGGAGGAGGAGGAGGTGGTGGTTCCTGATGACGAGGAGCTGGTGTTTCTTTCGGTTTAGGAGTCTTTTTTTCAACCTTCTTGGGAGACCTTGGTACAGAAGCTCTCTTTGGGGACGGTTTTGAAAGTGTGTTTACAATGTCATCATCATAGAACAACCTGTTTTTCTTGCGAATTCTTGCAGGCTAGAAGAAACCACAAGAAAATTGACAGCATATTACAATATATCAACATAAGAAAACACAGTACAGAGTTACTTCTATAATGCCACTCACTATTCCTCTACGATTCAAAACCACTGGATTTTTCTGGGGGCTTTGAATAGGGGACTCTCCCACGCGAAGGAGACCCAAAACACTGGGCCCCAACATCATGTTGCAATCATCGTCAGAATCAATTTCCACTTTGATATCAGCTTCGATAGGTTCCTGCTTAATTTCAGGCATTGTGCCGTTTTTGAATGCTGAAACCTGCCGAGGTAATATAAACACATTGAATTACCGGATATAAATTTTACAATCTTCACATTGGCATCAATTAATTCATCATGAAGCTAAAGATGGCTAAGGAGAGAAATACGTGATAAAAATAGTAATGAAAAAAAAAGAAACTAACATTTGCACAAGACAGGAAACAAGTTTGGAAATGTTACCAAAGAATCAAAAATGCTGATTCAAGCACCTGGTTAGCAAAACCACACTCTGATAATAACAGGTTAGAGTTGAGTACATTCGTTAAAGACGAGCATTAATCACAAGACAAAACAACATCTAAAAATTGTGCTAAGAAATTTTTCTTTTGAAAAGGTGGTGTGTTATTATTTCAAAACGTACACACGAAAGCAAAGTACAGCATTCGGTACACTAATTCCTCAAGTAATTTCGAAATACATCACCTCCAAAAACTCATGGTGGGATGTTGTTCCTAGTTCAAAACTGCTTCGAACAGAAGACGTGCGCGATTTGAACGAAAAAAAGTGATACGCGGGAATCAATCAACACTTTAAAACTATTTCTAAGCTTTCGAAATTCAATTCGAAACACCTTGGCTTCAAAGATAAGCCTATTTCCGCCTTTTTCTCGCTTCACTTTTGGCGTGGTGGCGGTTTACTACAAGGCCAGGGGATCTGACCTCACAACCAAACCGCAATATTTTCGATACCTTGCGATTAGTGACACCTGCTTCGAAGTAAATTAAGAAAATTGTTCAGGGAGTTTTTTAAATCGAGATTTGAAGGCAATTTAAGGGTTTGGTGGGTTTTTGATTGAAATGATAAACAAATTATAAAGAATCAAGGAGGCACTGGCCGGTAGTAGGTGGCGCGGTGGCGCGCGCTGTCTGCTATTTCCAGCTGCGAAACCTAACGCAACTTGGATTTTGCATCATGCTTTAACTTGGTTCTGGCTACGTACGTATCGATATTTCATGTGTTACACATGACACCACATTCCCCACACCTTTCAGTTTAGTTTCCTCATTTTTCTATCGTTGTCGTCTTTTTATATCTGCGAGCGAAAAGAAGTTTGATAGGTTAGTCAAGGGTTGTATTAGTTCAGTGTCCCTTTCTTGTGGTCTTGGCCATGCATCATGAGACACTCTTTGTCTCTAATTTTGGACTCTACTGTTTACCCCCTGCCCCACCCCCTTTTTTTTCAATTATTATAATCATTGCAATGTACGACCAACACTTGTATAGCAAATCTGACTGGTTTGTTTTTCTTTCAGATAGCTAACTCTGCTTAGTTCAAGAAAAATGAGAGGATCGATATCTGTTTGGTTCCTAGTAGCATGTAATGTGGGTGTCTCATATGCTATAGAACCTGTTACAGTTACTGCTGGTATTGTTGCTGCAGTTTCAGGTCTTTGGGGCTATGTCGATAAAACACATTGCAGAGTAATGGAATGTTGTGATCATCATTCAATCAGCACAAATGCAAAAAATATAACTGGTAAGGTAGTATTTAATCTTTATCCATTTTTCGATTTATTTTTTTTGTTGGGTCTGGCTTTTAGTCAAATATTGATTTTTGTTTACCAGTTTTAGAAGAAGTACTGAAGAGAAATGTGTATGGGCAACATCTTATGCAAGATATTGTCTTAAGAGCATTAAAGGGGCACATGTTAGCCTCAGACCCAAAGAAAGCCCTAGTGATGAGTTTTCATGGTACACCTGGTTGTGGAAAGTCTTATGTTAGTGATTGCATAGCTCAATCCCTGTATGCACGTGGCATGAAAAGCCAATATGTGAGGAAGTTTGTTGCTGGCTCAGATTTTCCTGATGCCACAAAAGGAGCTGTTTATAAAGTATGTATCATATTTAACTTCCAAGCCTCTTGTTTCATTTTTGTTGTGGATTTATGCATGTTCTGTTTTTTCATATTTTCCAGTTAAAAATTTCTAAAGAAATTCAACAAGTTGTTGAGAAGTGTGAAAGGTCACTTTTTATATTTGAAGATGTCCAAAAGATGCCTCCTAGTGTTTTAGATGCAGTTTGTTCCCTTCATTGATTATCACACAGATATAGATGGAGTTGATTTTAGGTAAGGATATGGAAGGGAAAAAGTTTTTTTTTTTTTGTTTTATTTTGGTGTACAAGGTTATTTACATCTATTTTTATTTTTTTTCAGGAAATCTATTTTTTTGTTCCTTTCAAACACAGGCGCTTCTTACATCAACCAAAAAACCTTGGAACTGTGGAGTAAAGGAACACAACGTGAAGACATAATCAAACTTCATGATTTTGAGACTATGATACGACAAGGAGCATTCAATGAAGATGGTGCTTTTGAATACAACAGTCTCCCCCTTTTGTGGAGTAGTCTTCTCTAATTGTCAATAAAATTTTGTTTTAAAAATTTCAGGTGGTCTTTTTAAAAGTGAGACAATAACAACAAGTCTCATTGACCACTACATACCATTTCTCCCACTGGAAGAGAAGCATGTCCGAAAATGTATACATGATGAATTTGTGAAGTTGGGTTACCCCACTTCTCCCCCTGGTGCAGCAGAGTAAGTACCCAATTTCTTGAAGATAGTGTCATGTTCCCCTGTTTTGTAAAACTTGTTTTTTTTTCCGAAAAGACTTTACTGTCTACCCTCTTTGAGTGCCTTTTAGCAAGATCAAAACTGCCCCTGTAATCAGCTCAGAACAATTTCATCCTGCCAGCCCTTTTCAGAAAAATATTCTAATAGTTTTTTTTTTTTTTTTTTTTTTTTTTTTTTTTTTTTTTTTAAGAAGTGCCATGATATTTTCTTGTTAATATTTTCCTTTTTATTACAGGTTGATATTGGAAGAAATGACATTTATGCCTGATGATGTGCATTTGTACTCTGTGACTGGATGCAAGAGAGTTTCAGCTAAAGTTACAGCTTACCACTATGGCAAAAAATTCACATCTTTTTAAGTTATGTATGATGTACAGATTCCAATTTTGTGATGAGCAGTGATTAATTGCTGCAGTTTTTGTTCTAACTGTTCTCTTTTGTCTTAGCATCACAAATTATTTCTTTTGTACTTATGTATTCGAAGATTAAGATTTATATTTTGCTCTCTTTGTATGTGATGTATTGGAGGACATGATTTAATGAAATTTTATTTACCAATTTATGTTTGGGGTTCCTTTTAGGGACACCAACATTTTATTTTACTTGCCATTTCAGGACAATTTTAATCAAATTTGTGTTGCTGACATGTCTTTCTTCATCTTTTCCAATGAACAGATCTGTGATTTTATGTTATGGCAAGGCTCTTATGTATAAATTATTTTACAGATTAATTGATGTATGAATTATATTAATAATTGGTAGTGACCAACAAAATTATTATAAATACAAGGCCTACACTAATCTTCAGTAAATGTCTGCAAACATAGACGGAAAAACATTATTTGAATTGATTGAACCTAAACATGAATTTAAGTGGATGTGCCACAACCGCCACTCCTGGCTAAAGCTGCTTCCTCATCATCCCAGCTCGGATGGCTCAGTTTGGTTAAAATGCGTTCTACATTTATTGAATACACTGTTTGAGACATAACAGAACTCCTGTGAGTCTGGAAAAGAGTAATAATGATCAAGACTGGTCTGACATGCATTATAATTTCAGTACATTAAAAATGGGTCCTTACCTGTAAGGCACTTAAAAGATTCCAAGCTGTAACTGGGGGACTAACAAGTGAAGTATTTTCAGAGCTACATGCAGCTTCAAGAGCTTTGCGATCTTCAACCTCCTCATGAGATTCTCGCAACCTCATCATATGGACTGGATCGTTACTGTCTTCCTCTCTTTTGACTCCCCGGAAATCAATTGGGTCTTCATACATACCTAAAATCTCGGTTGGTCTAAAAAAGTTGTAAATTAAAGAGGGTAAGATATAAACAAGTAAGGTTTCAGAAGGAATAAAAATGGAAAATGCAAGTACCACATACCCATCTGGAACAGAGATGTGGGCTGTATTTCTCAGCCATGGGTTGGGTACAGGGGATCCCACACCATGTATAAAATGTTTAGCACTAGTTTTAAAACTACTTTTTTGACTGACTACAGCAACTATTATTGTCTTTAAAAAATGCTGAAATGAAGTGATGAAGAGAAAATTTTGTTTGGACTTTAGTTATGTGCTAAAAGCTAAATTTATCAATAAAAATTAACTAAAGAAAAGTGGTTATTTTCATCGCCATAAATTACCTGTACTGAACAAACGAGAAAATCTGCAGCTGAGTCAGTAGCACCTTCTAAGCCACATTCCCAAGCTGCTAGCATTAGGCGACCCATTAAGAAAGCTTGGTCAGGTAAAAAACAGTTCATATGCACAATTCCTCTGAGGCTCGTCAGTTGGTTGATAAGAAGGAGGTCGCAAGGATGGAAGGTAATCCACAACTTCCACTGGCTGTAATACATGGAAACGTGCCAGTCATTACCCTGAATCAATGACAGAAATGCAAGTGAAAATCAACACTTACCTCAAATCCTGTACGCTCAGAATGATGCCTCTTTTTGCCCACTTTGGTCCGTTTTGAACTATCAGTTGGGGACATCGCAGAGTCAGACTCTACAATTAAAGGAGCAGAAGGGAATGAAGTCGACTGAGTTCCCAAGGCTTTAGAGCGGGACATGTTTGCTAACCCTTGACATTTGTCAAATAAACACAACAAGAATTGATTGTGTAAGTGAATCTGATCCTTTGTTAACTGCTTACGAGATTCTAAATCAAAGTCTTCTTTAGAAATCTAAAGAAGAGAAACACGAAATAATACGCACATGAAAATAACTACCACTGAATACAATAATAGGACTGGACGAAAAATTCTTACCTTCATTTTGAACCACTGTTTCATTCTTTCAAAATACCTGTAAAGCAAAGTTTTGATGTAAAACCTTGTAAAGGCGCTGACATTTACAGCTTAATTCTCTAATTGATGAAGCCTCGAGATATTTCGGTTTAAAGTGGAAACATTTACCTCGCAGATTGATCCCCTAATGCTTCGACCAGTCGTAGACGGGCAACGTTTAAATCTTCGAGCTCAGTCATTGTCTTGACTTGTCACGGAACACAGCTATAAATTTTTTAAAATAAGAATACCTACAATACGTCAGCATTGGTCAACTGAGGTGGATGGAAATAAACTAAAACATTGCAAATAGACAGAGGGTTAAGAGTTTTGAAGGTTAGTTTCACATCAACAAAAACAAATGCTACCAACGTAGGCTAGATCGACTTCTTTTCACAAAATGTGCTATAAATGACAAAAAAAACTGAGCTGGAGCATCATCATTTTTCTTTTTAGAAAATTAATTTACATTTTCTGTTGTTCTTTTTCACGTAAACTAGAACAAAATTAAAATGCCGGGTAAGATATCGTCTGCTATCAGCAGTGTTGCCACATTATTTGTGCTTGAATGGTTGAATGGGCAAGATTACTTGAAGGAAAAAGTAGTTTTCTTTGAATACTCACTTGGCAATAGTCTTCTGGTGATATTCCTTCAACAGAAGAATATTAGCGGGTAAGTGCGACTTTATTGTATTTCCTCAGAAGACCGTCAATTTAGTAAATTACTCATATTAAAGCGGTCCATTGACGTTTGTTTAGGTTATGTTTGGAATTCACATCAAATCTGTATGTTCATTCAAATGAGTGAACCCCAAAATAATAATAATTATAATGACTTATGGCTCGTTTTCTCACTTTGTACTTCATATACGCAGATGAGGAAACAAAGTGAGGCTCTACCTGCTCCTGCTTTCTTTCATAATCAACATTTTTGTTGTGTCGCCAGTTTCTACGAAATAAGCACTATGTATCCCTAGCTCTCTATGAAAGTGGCGAATTTCATGGCACCTGGTAATCTGTAAGTTCTGAATAATCGACCCGCTGATTTCGAAAGTGGCGCCACTGAAGCACGTAGGTTGCTGTGGTAATGTGCTGCCACCTGTCGGTGAATTCTTGAACCATCTCGTTCTCGCACGCGCACGGTGTGCACGGTCTGTCTGCGGTCCCGCGGTTTTGAGAAATTATTCGAAAAAAGAAATAAAAAACACATCAAAAACTCCCGTTTTATGGGTGGTCTTCAGGTCAACCCCCTCCTATGCTCCAAATTTGAAGAAAATCTGTGATTTCCGCGGCGTCGACCAGTGCACTCGGCTCGGGGGTCATGATTTCGTCTCTCGGGAGGCTGAAGGATCTATCGAGGCCCAGAGGGAAGTGAAGGGCGTCCCAGAAAAGTGCGAGAGCGATTGTGCGACGAAACGATACAATTGCTGTTCCGCGGGCCGCGTCGCATTGGGCGCGCCAGGGGCTTCAGAATTGCTGAAAGTCGAGTTGAACCTCTCGGAATCGCGCCATCCTGGTTTTCGCCTCCATCGTCGCGAGCAGGCCTCTGCCTCTCCCTCACGCCTCCTGTCCGTCGATTGGCCGGCCAATCAGCGCACGCGTTGGCCGCGCCCGAATTCGCACCCAGCCGTCGGAGTGTCGGAGTCGATTCAAGGATGACCGCGCCGGCCCGTTTAGTCCTGAGAGAGAGAGAGAGAGAGAGAGAGAGAGAGAGAGAGAGAGAGAGAGAGAGAGAGAGAGAGAGAGAGAGAGAGAGAGAGAGAGAGTGGGGGGGGGGGGGCTTAACCAGAGCCGCGGCTCCGCGGGGCTCTAGCCCCCGTCCCGGCGGCCCGGTCAGCACGTTGACCGGATGTGGCGCCACTTGGCGATGCGCGGGGAGGGGGAGGGTGGACTCAGTCGGCCGGGCCGGAAGGCGCCTGTTATCACTGGAGCGCGCTGCTTGTCGCCGAGAGCTGGCGCGGGGCGGCAGTGCGGGCACAGCCGCGGGCTGGGCCTGGGCTGCGGTAACAAGGGCCTGCATGCGCCTGTGCGCTCAGCTCTCCCCCCCCCCTCCCCGCTTTGTTTGTTATGGATTCCCGCCTTCCGCTAACAGATTTGTAGTCGTCGAAAAAAATAAAAATAGAACAAATCCTTTCTGCCCGCAGCCACTGTGCGCACGAGTGCGCGTTCGCGCGGGATAGCGTTTTCGTCCGGTTTACTTTTATTATTTCATAAGCTGGAGACATGGGGACTTTAGACTGCACGGAAAATGTCAGCAAGATGTGCTTATATTAGCATTATAGGCACCTGTCCGTCGCAAAAACGTCTTTCAGGTGTGTGTCGAATTTATTGTGATGCGATGCGCCTTTGGCGGCAGGTATAGCATCGTTCTCTGCGGTGCCAGTTTCCATTTCCTTCACGAACACACTCAAGCTCACACGCACACAGACAACACACAAACTGATGCAACGCGCGCGCAGACACACACACAAAAGTTAACATTGTGCACAGTCAGTTCCTCACGTTTTCGTCGGCGAGTCCGAAGCCTCGGAAAGCGGGCAGGGTCCGTCCTTATGCGAGGGCAGCCGAATCAGGTGACCCGCTGCCCGCTTGTTTGAGATCCGAAGTGGAAACGCTGGTCAGACCCCCGCCAGAGAGCGAGAGAGACCTCTCGGAAAGTGCAGGGCGCTGCGCGACGGTCCCCACAAAGGGCTTTTCGCGGTGCCCTTCAGTGCCTTACAGTGCCCTCCGTGGCTCGGCGATCGGCAAGGCGTCGAACGCGGGTTGGAGTGGGCGTGGTGGAGCGCGGCGGGGCAGTCCGGGCTTGAGGGCCCCCCGGTGGCAGGGCAGCCCCCCACACCCGCGAGCCGAGCTGGAGAGCCGGGCGAGCTGCCGCTGGAACGTGGTCTGAAGCCAGATATGTAGCCGCATGGCTCGGCCCTCTGGGATGCTGGCGAAGCATCCACTGGACGCAGAGTGCGTCGGCGGCCACGCTCTCTGCCGCCGCAGAGTCCAAACTCCCGACCCGCTCGGCGCCGCGCGCCTCCCAAAATACCAAAATTTTGCAACCTTTAGGCGCGCTCCATTTTGCACTGACAAGTCGCCGTCGCGGAACGTGTTTGGAACACTCCCTGCACCGAGCGGATTGGAGCGGAGGGGACCCCGCGCCGCGCCGCGCCGCGGCGGCCGCCGTGGCCTGACGTGGACGCGAGGCGACCTGTAAGTTATAGCCCATGCCAAGCCCATCGCGGCGGCGTTGAGTCCAGTTTTTGTCGGCCGCCTCGACGTGGACGTCGTGGACGTATCTGGCGAGCGGGCTGCAGGCAGTGGCGTGGGTCTGCCGCGTCCAGGCAGGCCTTGCCACGCCCGGACCCCGCCGCGCCACGCCGACTTGGGCCCCGGCCTGCACAGCCGGGCCGTGGCGAGCCGAACCAGGCGACGACGAGCAGCAGCGGCAGCAGAGCGGCCGAGCCGCCAGACTGCTTGTCGCCAGGCTGGCTGCCGGGGGCGCTGGGGGAGGAAGGGGCGGAGCAGGGGGTTCCTGAGGGTTCCTCTTTTCTCTCTTGTAGGGTCGCCGGCGAGAAAAATATCCATCCAAAAGTGCAGCCCGACGCAATCTCAACACTGGGGCGGCAGCGACGGGGGGCGGGCCCGGGGGCGTTGTCGGGGAGTCCCAAACCCCTGCCCCGGCGTCGTCCTCGGCGTCGACTTGTCAAAGTCATAGGGTGGCACTGACGCTCACCGTTTTCTTGCGTTTCCTCCCCGAAGCCCACTGCCGCAGCGCGCTGGGCCCGCCATCGCCACCATGGGGCTGATTCTGAAGACGGCTTTCGTCGCTCCGTCTCTCACTCCTCCGTGACGCCCCATGGGCACAAGAGAGGACGGAGCGACGAAAGTCGTCTCGATAGCAAGCAGACCGTCTCGCCTTCCGCCCTGCGCGCCCTTGAGGCTGCCCTGCCCTCGCCGTCCTGTTCTTATTTTTCCAGCCATAAAATGGGGCACCAAAAGGCGTTCCAAACGAAAGCCATTTTTCTCGCTCTTCTCCTCAAATTACGCATTCCACTCGGCCCTGGCCAGCAGGGGATTACGTGTTGGTTGTGTTGTCGCTCCGTCAGGTGCGACAACTAATTGAGCCGAATTCGTGGGGGGGCCACCGTCACTGGTCCGCGACCCTTCGGATGTCTTGGGATTCTGGTTGACGCGTTGTTTTTTCTGGAACGGCCGGCAGCGGCGGCGCAGTGGTCGCGACGCGGCATCGGATCCGAGAAAGGTCAAAGAGGAGAAAATGCTAATTCGAATATGAGTGTCGGAGTGTCTCCTTTGTGTGTTTCCGATGCGGTTTAAAGATTAGCCCGCCGAAATCGCGCTACGGCCGCCGGGGCCCGTTGAACTAGTGCCAAGAGGCTTGTGTAACCCGCGGATTCGGCGAAGCGGCGAAGCCCACAGTGCCTCGCGGTGCTCGCGGCTCGCGGTGTTCCGGGGGCCGCCGCCGAGATCCGCCGCCGAGATGGGCCGATGCCGGCCGGGTGCGGCCGAAGGGTTTGGGGCCACGGGGTGCGCCGCGGCTTGGCATGGCTTATGGCCGCGATGTCGGTTTGTCAAGCGACTTCGGCGATGAGCGTTTGGGGTTCGAGGGCCACAGCTCTGCGAGGGGCCCACTGGCGGTATAGTCCGTTCAGGGAGCAGTGGGGTGGTTGTGCGTGTGTCCTTTGGCCAGCGCAGCGGGGCGCGACGCCGCGGACCACGGTGGTGCGTCCGCGTCCGACGGAAGGACACCGACGAGACTCTCCAGCGAGGCGCCATCCCCTGTGTTTCCCCGCCGCGGCTTGGCAGCGCTCCAGCGCCGCGGCCGATAAGCACTCCAACTGGCATTGGCCGGCGCCGGCACGCAGAACACGGACTGACTGACCGATGGCCGGCCACAAAGCCGACTTGCAAAGGGTGCCTCCCGCAATTACATCAGCTTGCTACCTTCTGTGACCCGTAGCTTGCTTCATGGGACCGATGCGGACTGTTTCAGCGATACGAACCAAATTTCTATTTGGTATTGCGGCTGCCGCTCGCAGTGTAGTGGCACTGCGGCTTGGAGATAAGCCGCCTCACCATCTTATCACGCGGCACAAGCGAACGGCCCGACGGAGGAAAGTCAGCGGCGTCGTCGAACGGCCGGCCGATGCACGCGGGTGGGACGGGCCGTCGGGCCGAGAGCAGTGCTTCTGGCCGAGATTATTTCTCAAAGAGCGGGTCCATTGCTGGTCCATTGTAGTCAATAGACATTCTTTTGGGGCCCCAGGTCGCTTCTGGATTTTGCGAGATGGTTTTTGCGTTGCCACGGGCCCACGAGGGCCTCCTCTGGCCCACGTCCACCGTCAAGTTGCGGTGCGGCCATTGTGTGCGTGCGGCGCGGTGACGGTGCGGCGGGGCGCCGGATTCGACGCTGCGAAAATATTCCGCTGTCGCCGAGCCGGGAGCCGAGGCCGCCGGAAGGGCAGCCGGCGGGGCGGGCGAGCACGGCGTCGTGGGCGGATGTTGTTTTATCAAAAATATGCTGGTGTGCGCCTTGTGCGCCTAGACGGCTGCGACTCGCCAAGCCGTTCCGGTGCGGCAGACTGAATCAATGGCTCAATGCACAAAGACTTCGGGGCCGAGTTCCACTTGTTGGGGATCTGGCTCTGCACCCCATGCAGGTTCTTGGCGGTGAGAGCGAGCGCGGGCCGCGGCCACGGGGCTTACGGCCTGCCTACCCAGCCAGGCGCTGGTGTGTGCTTTGCCCGTGCTTGGCCTGTGCTTTGCCCGTGCTTGGCCTGTGCTTTGCGTGTGCTTTGCGTGTGCTTCGTGGGCGGTGGCGGCTGCTAAAGTCCTCGACTCGACCCTTGACTCTTACCGACCGATGGCTTTGTTCCGCGGGGTGTTTTTGTTTTCCTGGCAGCCTGCCATGCAAATCTCGCTCGTGTGTGGGGCGGCGTGCACGTCCGCCCGATTTTCTTGCGGCACGGCGGCGGCCTGCTCGGCCACGGCCCGGGCGCGCATTATTGAAACCGCGGCAGAATGAAGCGGGTCGTTTGCAGTTCCGGAAACTGGCCGCGCCACCTGAATGCGGACCGCTGGACCGCTTTAGCGTTTTCGGCGAAAGCTGATCCCTTTCTGCGGTGATTGGGGTGCTTGTGGTGGAGTGGCACCGGAGCGGCACCGGAGCGGCATCCCAGCCTCCTCGGCAGCTCCCTAAGCCGCTGGAAGCTGCCGCAACAAGTTGATGTTCGCCCTGTGGCTGGTGTGTGTATGTGTGTGTGCGCTCTGAGATGTGGTGTGATTTGAGCCGAGTCGAGCAGCGCCTGCCGAGCCACGTGGTGCCGAGCCGAGGACGGGCGGCGCGGCGCAGCCGATGGGGCACCCGGTGCCTCGCCGCCAGTGGAGCGGTCGGGCCAGACTGCCTGTCGCCTCGGCGGCCCCGCGCCGACCCACCGGGGCCCCAAGCCGCGGCGAGCGTGGGCCCCCGCGCCCCCCCGCGCCCCACCGCTGCTGCTGCTCTCCGCCGCCTAGCTGTCTGCCAGCTCGGCCGGCCGCCTGTGTCGGACTGGCTGCGTGGCGTGGTGTAGCGCAGGCGGCTGGCCCATGGCGCAGCTCGGTGTCAGCGGAAACCAGTGTGTGTGAGTGTGTGTGTGGCTGTAGCCATGGCAGCCCTGAGCTCTAAGCGGCCCTCGTCGCAGCAAGATGTGATGTGTGGGCAGGACGACAGGGCGTCGCTGGCCCCACGCTGGCTGCTGCTTGGTGGCCTGTGCCGTCCCGCCCAGACGCCAGCCCGGCCTGGCAGGGGCGCCAACGCCAAGCTCCATGTCGGCACGCCACCCTATACTTACCGACCGCCCCTTGGCCCCTGCGGTGCCTTCGGGGAACGGAGCGAACGCGTCCGCATGACGTCATTCCCCGGCCAGGGCGGCCACATTCCTCGTCGTCCTCCTAGTCCTCGTCCTGCACAAGCCCCTCATTGAATAAAATATGCATCCGGCCGGGGCGGGAGGACCGGCAGGTCCCTCAGCCTCAGTCGATTTCCATTCATCCTTTGTCCACGGCGGCACCGCGGCGGCACTGTGTACGTGTTGGGCGGTGAGGGTGCCACCCCCGCGCGCCCTGCCCGGCCTGCCTCCCTTGCCGCGCTGCCGCCGGAGCTGGAAACCTGTTGAGCAACCGCAGCACGTGGATTAGAAACACGGGAAAGGCCCGTCACGCCCCGCGCCACGCCCTTGTCCGTCGCGGCGGGGTTGGCGTGGAAACGCGCCCAGTGGGCGCCGTGCTCGGCTCGCAGCGCCCCTGACGGTGACCACGCAAATTAATAATTAATAACCACCACGCGCGCGCCAGCGTGCTCCAGTTGGGGCCGCTTTTGGGGGGCGGGGAGGGGGCGGGGCAGAGCACGGCGACCAGGACGCACGGCGGCGGCCCTCTTGGTCAAGCAGGCAAGCCGTTGTTCTTTCGAAACGAACCAGAAGTCGGCGAGGTGTGCCCGAGGTGTGTCGGACCGGGCGCCGAGGCGGGCCCAAGGGCGGGCCAGCGCGGCCGCGGGCCTCTGATTGGCTTATCTGGCTTCGGATCGACGAGGATCGGCGAGCGATAGCGGGCGCGGGCTTTTAGCAGTCCCTTAGCAGGGGCTGATTCACGCCAGGTATGCCGAAAACGCGGGCCACGTGTGAAGCCTCCGCCGCCGCCATCGTCCTGGCCCGCCGAGGGTGGAGCCGGAGCCCTTTGTGGCGGCGAGGCCCTAGCCCGGCCCTGGCCCGGCCCTGGCCCGGCCGGCCTCCGGAATGCGCCCTGGGGATGCTCACCCTGTTGGGTAACGCGCCTGCCACGCCGCGAAGGTGATCCAGGCCGTGCGGTTTGGCGGTGGCGGTGCTTTGGAGGCGCGCACGGCGCGCACCTGCACTGCGAGCCGCTTTTACATAGCGACAGAGTAGCGGTGGTCGGTGACGCTCCCGGCCACTCGGGCCCCGCGATCGCCGTGCCAGCGAGTCCGGCTGCTGACCGATTCCGAAGTGTCGCCACTGCCTGCCATTCTCATGGCCCCGTAGGGGTGCGAGGGAGACAGAGCGACTACGGAATGGTTGGGCTGGCAGGCGGCCCGTCTCGCCTTGATTTGAGGCGACGACGCCCACGCCATTTTCACTCATTTGCCCTGGCAGCGGCTCAGTACGTACAGTGTCGTGGCGGCGCCCGGGCATTCACTCTGCGGGGACCCCTCTGGCCGCGCTTCGCACACGTGCCTAGGGTGGCTCGGGAGCTTTCCACGAAACGGCTGAGGAAGTCTCGGTTTTCACTTTTTCCGTCTCATTCGTTTCCTCGCCGCCACTTCTTCTCTGCATTCTGTGCCTCTTCCTGGCAGGAGATTTTTGTCTGAAAATTGTCTGGGTGTGACTTTGTTTTCGGCCCCGGCATTGGCGTGGAATTTGGATCAAATTTGACATATTATTTGACAAGAATTTACCTGGAAAATGGTGTTTGGGAACCGAAGCATAAACCACCGAGCGATCGCCCGGTCGGTCCGAGAAGTCCCTTCCGTGTGTGACTATGTGTGTGAGTGTGTGACCATGCACCATTGATGCTGGCGCACCTTGTGGACCTCCCTGTGGCCACCCCAGGGGCACCCTGTACCGCGTGGTATCTTAGGGTCGCCCTGTCCTGGCCTCTGGGGCCCTCAGGGGGGCCCGAGGGGGTGCGGGGAGGAGTGTAGGGCGTCCCTGCGCCACCGCACCTCTCAGCGGCCGGACCGCGCCACAGGCCGCCTCGGTCGGAGAGAGAGCGCGCCGGCCCGGGCGTGGGTGCGAGCGAGACGGCAAGCGACCGCCCCGCCAGCCCCAGCCAGCCTCGCCAGACAGCGTGGCACCATCCGAGCACGTTTCTGCGAATCTCGACCCATAGCAGCAGGGCGGGGGGGGGGGGGATCGGGCAGGGACAAAGGGACGACTGAACGAGCCGAGGGCCGAGACTCGCCGAGAGGGCGTCCCTTCTTTGGAGAGCAGCAGCATGCGGGCGTGGGGAAGCCGACGCCAAAACCTGTGCGGCCGGACGGTGGCGGGCTGTGAGCTGCTTCCGAAACAACGCCTCATCGAGCTGTCTCTCTCGCACCCATGCGGAACGCTTCACGAGTGCGAGAGAGACAGAGCACTTGTCCGTAATGCAGAGCGCACGCAGTGGAGTGAACCCAGAACCCCGAGGATCGTGCAAACGGCATGCAGGCAGGGTGCCGCCAATGTGGCGGACCAGGCCGGTCAGAAGGCTGCAAGCCCTACGTCGGGCTGCAATGCTGTGGGCTTTGCTGACTGTATGCCCCTTCCTCATGGACACGCATGGGTGTCCAAGGCGCCGCTGCCGCAAGATATTTGACTGCAAGTGTACGGCCCAAGCCAGGCCTCTGCACAAAGGTTGTCACGGACTTCACATGCTGCTCGCAGGAACGCCTCTGGAAGCTGGAGTCTGGCAGTGCAGGCGGCAGCGTTCAGGTCTCCACGCTTGCAAAAACACGTGCGAATTGCATCGCGAGGCTGCGCCGGGCTGCTGGTGGGCAAAGGCGTTGTCCCGAAGGGCAGGCAGCAGCGCAGGCCCTTACCCCCCCCCCCCTCCCCCTTCCTCCCGCCTGCAGTGCTGCAGTTTGTCCGCCTCCTCTTCCTTACAGGTTGGATGCATGCGCGGAGGAAGGCTCTCTCTCTCTCTCTCTCTCTCTCTCTCTCTCTCTCTCTCTCTCTCTCTCTCTCTCTCTCTCTCTCTCTCTCTCTCTCTCGCTCACTTTACCTCCGAGTGTGTCGAGCGAGCCGGTTCTGCGCGGTGTTGTGTTCGCCGCCATTTGACGCCGAGACATCGACCTTCCACGTCGATGTATCGAACGACGGCGAATCAAGCGACAAATAATGATGGAAAGGCCGCCCGCAGGCATTATTAGCAGGCACCGATTTAGTGCCGCCGGGATTGCTATTGGTATTGCTATTGGATGATTAAAACCGCTTTGGCCGCAATCAATGAGGAGCGCGAGGAGGCGATTGCCGTGAGGCCGGTGGCTTGTGTGTGTGTGTGTGTGTGTGTGTGTGTGTGTGTGTGTGTGAGTCTGTATCATGCCAATTCATACGCTTGCGGATAAATGAACAGTACCACTCGGTGCCCACTGCAACAGCACAGCACCGGTGTGCACAACATTTGTTGGCGCAATGCTTACGGCCGGGCCCCAAGGGCCAAGGGCGTTGCTACTGCTCGGTGGTGGGGGCACCAAGCCCTGGCCGCCCTGCTGGCTCTGCTTTGTGCTGGCGAGGCACTGCGAAGCTCAAGGGACGCCGCGGTGCGGGCCGCGCAGACCCTGCAGTCCGCGAGGGCGCATGCCGCGATGAGCAACCTCGGATGCACCCACCGAAAAAAACCGGGCGCACTAGAAGCACGACGCGCGGCGTCAGGGTGTGAACATGGTCTGCCGGGAAAGCGCGGGAAAGGGAATGTCGATGCCCACGCCAATGTAAGGCAAGGTGGCGGCCCGCCGAAAAAGTGCCGCCAAACGGGAGTCCGGTCGGCTTGCTGGAGCCGGCGCGAGCTGGCGTCGTGGAATGCGAGGCGGTGAGGCCCTTTCCCTGCCCTGGGCCTCCGGGCGCCGCGGAGGGTGGAGGGCGGCCACGCCCTGGACAACCCCCGGAACGTCACCTGGAGAAAGTGTCGTCCAGCCCGGCCTGCGATGTGTACGAACTCGACGACAACGCCATGGAAGCTGCTCGGCAGCTCGGCCGGGGTGTTAAAGCGGTGCATGCAGCCTGGCAGGCTGGCCGCGCGCCGCGCATTGGGGCTGGCGGGCGTGCCTACCTCCAGGCGGGCAGGCCGACGCGTAGGGCAGCGCAGCGCAGCGCTCCGCCGCGGCCGGCCGGAGAACCATGGCGGTGGTGCCCTGTTGGCTGGCGCTGGGCGCTGCTGCTGGCTGCTGCTTGCTGGCTGCCGCGATAGCCGCGGAGGAGCGTGGGGCGCAGCCTCGCTTCTCGTGTCGCGGCTGGGTGACTTGGAGGTACAGACCCACAGGGTGGCGGCGGTGACGTTGACGACTCTGTCGCCGCATCATGTCACCCCTTTAGTTATCCTGGCCTGACCCCTGCGCGCCCGCTGCTGTAGAGCCTGGCCTGTGTAGTCTGATTCCGGACAGCGCTTCGTCGCTTTGTCTCTCTCTTACTGCAAAACGTCAACTTGAGAAAGAGAGACAGAGCGACGAATGGGGCTGTCGGGAATCAACCTGTGCTGCCTGGCACCGTAACCGCGGCGACTGACGTCAAACGGTCTGGCGGCCAAGACGCACAGCCATTCTGAAGGACCGCTTCGGCGCTCTGTTTCTGTCGCACTCAGGGGGCGTCCCGTAAGGGTGCAGGAGAGACAGCGCGACGAAACAGATCCTTCGGATTTGCCCGGCTGTCCTCCCGCACACGGCGCTGCTATTCTGGCGCCTGGCGTCGAGCCCATCATCCTGTCCGTGTGTCTGCGCGTCTGTGCGTCTGTCACCACGCCGCTTGTCCGTCTGTCCGTCCGAAACTGCAAGCGCACTCTCAGGGTCATGGTTCCCTCTGCTAGAATCCCCAGACACGCACCGCGCCGCAAACATGCGCAGTGCACTCGCAGTGGTGCATGGCGTGCGCGTTGCTGCAACTGGTTTGCACCTGCGTTTGTGCCTTTAATAGACTTTTCATTTTCTCTGTGAAACCGGACCGAGCCGGACTGGCCGGCCCCCCGGGGACGCGCTGCGCTGTGGCCATTTTGGTGCGAATGAGCGCGTTTTTCCGGCGAATCCTGCACCTGCGTGCACCGGCCCCACCCAGCCGGCCGGGTGGATGGATGAATGGGTCGCTGAATGGCCATCGGCGGGGCGGGGCGGGGCGGGGCGGCCTGGGCGCACCGGGCTTGCCGCGGTGTGCGACATGCAGGAGGAGAACAAGTGCCCTGGCGTGGACGGCATGTCGACCTACCTGCAGGCAGAGCGACTGCGTGCTGCGCTTGCCACCCGAGTCTGCGTCGGTATGTTCGCTGCAGGGGCTCTGGCTTTGGCTCTGGGGGTGGAGCCTAGTGGGGTGGACTCTAGTAGTGGACGAAGCGGTGCGGGGCGGTGCCCTTTAGATGGCTGACGCTGCGCAGGGCCCTGTAGGAAGGGGATGCACGCGCGTGTGTGTGTGTGTGTGTGTGTGCGCGCGCGTGAACGCCCCGAGTGCTTGTACTACACTCCCGCGGCGAGGCGACGCGAGGCGACGCGAGCCAAGTCGCCGCCGCGTTTCCTCTCTCTCTCTCTCTCTCTCTCTCTCTCTCTCTCTCTCTCTCTCTCTCTCTCTCTCTCTCTCTCTCTCTCTCTCTCTCTCTCTCTCTCTCTCTCTCTCTCTCTCTCTCACTTACTCACTCACTCACTTCCGCTGGGCCTTTTATCACACTTAACACGTCTCTGGGCCCCTTCGGGCCTTCTGGCTTCGGCCGCGGGCCCCATAAGCCCCATGGCCCCCATGGGCCACGCACGGGTCTCGGGTCTGGCCAGTGGCGTTGCCAGTGGCGTTGCCAATTGCTTTCGTATCTCTGTCTCTCTCGCACTCGCGGGGCGCGGAATCGGTCTGCTGGTGGCAGGCGGTGGTGTGCCGCGCCGACCCACTGGGTCCACGCAGAGACGGGAGGGTCTCTAGGTCCACGGTGGGGCTTTGCTTATCCCAAGGTCGCATCGCGCTGCATCGGCTTTGTTGCTTTGGAGATGCGGCCGTGGATTTGGATCGCCGGCATCGCCATCATCGTCCAGCACTTCGCGGCCTCGCGGCAGTGGCGGCGGCCACGCGCTGGCGCGGACCGCCGTTAGTTGCCGAGAGCGCCACCGGCGGCAGCACCGGTCGCCGCGCGCTGCAAATCTTTGGGGCACCGGATGCGCCGATGGGACTGAGGGACCACGGAGCCCCGGCCCTGCGGCCCTGTGGGGCCATGTGCAGGGCACGGCACGGCCTCCCGCTGGAAGGTCCCCTAGCCCAGGACGTCACAAATATGTCAGCCCACTATTCAATTCACACAAACGGGGTGGGGGTGGGGTCGGCCCTGGGCCCTAACGCGGCGTGATAGAGTTGCAGCGGACTGAGAGTCGCCCTGTCCTACTCGCATTGGCAGGGCGTCCCGTACGAGCGACAGAGCGATGAAAACGACTCTCGGAATCTGTCTGAAGGCGAGCGAGGCAGCCAGCGTCGCCCCACCTGGTCTCCACGGCATGCGCGGGCCGAGGTGCATGGTGACGTAGGGCTTCCGATTGGTCGGACGCGAACACCCCATGCCCTGTTGCGCCACCCAGAGGCCGCTGCGGGGACTGCTGTGGGTGCGCAGTGGTGCACAGCCCAGGGGTCAGTGGTCAGTGCGTGAGTGCCGCCACCTCGGGCCGCGGTGCCACCGCCCCGCCTGCACTCCGCACTCGGGCTGGTCACCGGCCCGCCACCGGCCCAGACCTCGGCCGTGTGGCGTGTGGCAATCTCGATCTGGTCCACATCTTGCTTCGGCTGTCGGGCTGTTTGCAGGTCCACTTTTTCGATTGTGGACCCGGCGCGGTGTTTTTCCTGCGATACAGCCGCGCTGGGTGGAGGGCGCTGTACTTTCGGAGCCGCGGCACGTCGAGTTTTTCTCGAGGTGGGCGTGGTCCAGGGACCCTTGTCGTGCCATTGCTTTGGGAAACCCTAGAGGAAAAATGCTTTTGTGAGCCCGGTGGGGTCTAACCGCTGATCAGCTCTGAGTAGCTCCGCAGGGTTTACAGTGAGGGGGTGGCAAGGCGCGGCCTTGTAGTTTCATCCTATGTAACGCCGCGCCGCCGTGGTGCCGTTGGCTGTAGCTCTCGTTGCCGCGTGTCAGCGGCCGCGGCAGCGGGGTGGTGTCCCTCGCAGGCGGGTGTTGCTGGCGCCTCGCAGCCTCTCGCACGCGCTGTTCGCACCGTGGTGCGAGAACATGGCCGAAAGGAGGAGCTGCCAGGGCGTGATGAGCGTGCTGGGCGATGCCGCCGCCACTGTCACGTAGTGGTCACGGAACGGCTCGGCCAAAGGGCGACTTTGCACTGCAGACTGACTCCGAGAGTCGTTTTCGTCGCTCCGTCTCTGTCGCACTCTTGAGGCGTCCCGCATCAGTGCAAGAGAGACAGAGTGATGAAAAGCGACTCTCGGAATGAGTCTGTCGAGTCATGCGCGGCGGGGCACGGCGGGGCGCGAGTGACGCGGCGCCGCAGCATGTGCCTCAGTCCCCAGCACGGACGTACGGACGTGGCGGCGGGCTGATAGTGCGCAGGGCCCCGCGCCGACTAAACACCAATCCGCCGACGCCGCCGACGCGGCAGTGCAGCGGCTAGCGCGGCTAGCGCGCCGGGCGTGAGAGATAGACGTGAATCAGAGGCTGTTTTGGCAAGATCAGCGCGGCCCGGGCAGGAAGTGCAGCAGCGATGCAACAGTGTCGACGGCGGCGGTCCGCGTTGCTCATCCGCCCTCCGAGCGGGGCACGCGGCTCTGCGTCCAAGTCGCGGGCACACACACTGGCGGGTGCTCACGACACTGTGTGTACTTAATTGCCCCAAATGGAAGGCACACCGCACCGCAACTGAGCCGCCTGAGTCACTGTCTCGCTGTCGCTGCAGCGGGCGGGGCGAGGGGCGAGGGGCGGGGCGCGGCCGGCCCCGGGCGCCAGGCCATGCAGTGCTTGGCAACAGTACCTTCCCATAATGCACCGCCGCGCCGAAAAAAAGAGCAAGATGTAACGCGCGGCTCATCAAACTGGCGCCAAGGGGCCCGTGTCAGCGTCTCTTGGCCAAAGTTTCGACAACATGCACCCCGCCCGCTCCGCCTCGCCTGCGCTCCGCCCCCGTTTTCGCTGGCTTGTTTTATTTTTCTGCTGGGTATTTTTCTTTTGCGCCGGGCCGTGTCTTGGCGCCGGCCCCGCTGCCGGTCGCCAAATGACGTCGCCCGGCCGTGCTCTTCGTCTCCAGCCCCCGGGCCCCCGGGCCTGGGCGCGGACATGGCCGCGCCTCCGTGCCGCCGCCAGGTCGGCGACAACGTCTCGGTCCTTGCGCCGGCGTGTGGTGCAATGTCCTGGGGCCTCACGGCAAATTACGAGCGGTCCCAAAGTCCCATATCGGAGGCACACAGTAGACACAGGCTACGGGGTCGGGCCGTTGCGTTCGAACGGCGCCTGTCACTCGGTTCGCGGACGCCTCTTTATCTGGCAAGGTCGTCGGGCCCATGCAGATGCACCGACGGTCGAAGTGGCCCAAAGTTAGCAGCCGTTGGAGCCTTATCTGCCTGGCCCTTTAGCCCGGCCTGGCGCTCTTGACTACAAAGGCGTCGAGGGAGTGGCGCTTGGCTTGGCTACGCCCTCCGCGGCCGGCAGGGCATGCGACAGGAAGCCAAGGATCGCCAAACTGGGCGTTATGTCGAAGAAAGTTGATGACGATTCACCCTTTGACGAAATGCGTGCAAGTGCTTCCGCTGATGACCTCAGCACTCGCCGCATCGAAAGTGCATTCACAGTGTGTACATACAGTCTATCGGGACGACGGTGATACATCGGAGATTTCTCAAAACGTGCCGGTCTTCTTCGGGGTCAAAGTTTGTGTCTCTCGATCGGCAATCGCCCCGCCCTCGTAGATTCTGCTGAAAAAAAGAGGCAGCGACTGGTGGCGACTAGTGACCCGAAAAAGACAAAGACGCTAGCCGCTCAGCAGAGAACTCGGGCCTTGTCGAGCCAGCATCAGCATGTGACGATTTGGCAGGCTCGTGCAGCAAACGTTTGGCATTGCAAAATTGCATTTCTTTTAATTTTTTTTTAAAGGCTTTCTCTTTTTTCAACTGCCCTCTGAATCGTTCTTTTATCTATGGCGCCGTATTTTCTTTTTCGCTCTTTTCTTCTGAATAAGCTTTACCGCGCCTTTACCCCGCACCCTGTTGCATCAGAGCCCTTCCAGGATGTCGGCTGCACCGGTGTAGTGGTGCAGGTGGTTGTGACATACCGGGCGAGTGTGTGTGCGCGCGCGCCGGCGTGATTCAGGCGAGGCTCCCTCCACCCTTCTTTCCTCATCCCCTTTATTATGGTCCGCCATGCTGCTGCTACGCGTGGAATCAAAGGGTTCGCTTCCTGAAGGGGACGCGCCAGACGAGTGCCGCCAGCCCTGCAGCTGCGCCGCCCGCCATCTTCTAAATCGTGTTTTGGTCATCTAATTTATGCTCGACTTTGTTGCAGGAGGTAGGTTTGCGGCGACTGTACGCGCCGCCGTGGCAGTGTAGCGGAACGACCGGCGGACGAACGGCGAGTATATTTTTGGTCCGCGGCGCCTGTAGCCGGCTAGCGCCTGGTGCTGGCCTCGTGGCGCGCGCCGCGTCCCCCGCGCCGCCGTCGTGGACCCCGCCGACCCCGCCACCGTGACACGGCACTTAGGCGTCGACGCGACGAAACGGCGGCCAAATTTTCGGTTGGAAACAGCCGGCTGCTAGCGCCGCCGGCCGCGGCCGTTTGGAGGGCGCGCGGAAACCCCTCGCCACCCCGCGGCCGCGCTCCCCTCCCTCCTGTATCCCCTCTTGATGGCGGTGGCGTGCCGCGGCCCGCATCGCGAGCGCCGACCCTGTTGACACTCGGCATCCTCGCCAGCAAGCGCCAAAAACAAACAGAAAATGGAGAAAATTTTAAACTTAGCGGCATTGTGATTGTTTTGCATCAGTCGGAAATGGTGTGACGTGTCAGAGGCCGCCCAATCATTACAACTGTTGGGGAGCCATGCGGCTTTGTTGTGGCGGTGCTCGGCGCGAAGACACACTCGCTGGCTATCGGAGCCGGTAGGTCTGGTGCGCGTGCATCGCGTCATCATTGAGCGGCTCAGTTCGAACCGGCGCCCGTGGACCTTGTGCATCGTGACCCAAAAGCGAATGTGCGGCCATCCCCGACCTGACGCAACACAGCCTAACCTCGCCCAAGCGGAGCCACCCCAGCCTGGCGGCGTCCCACCCTCCGCGCGGCGCAGCACGGCGCAGCATGGGGGAGGCCGGCACGGCGAGGCCGGCACGGCGAGGGAGCGTCCCTCAGCCGGGATGCCACCGTGGAGGCCGCAGGAGGCTTCTCGGCGTCGACGCGGCGACCTCCCGCTCTGCGCGGTGACGCGGCGCCATCGTCGCCGTCCTCCGAAATGACCCGCTCTGGGGACTGATCCCGCATGGCGTTCAACTTGCGCTGTTTCTCTCCCCCCCCCCTCTCCCCCTCTTCCCCCCCACGGGACGCCCCATGAATACGAGAGAGACAGAGCGATGAAACCTGCGTTCGGAAGCAGCCGACTGCGCGCTGCGCCCCTCAGCGGGGAAACACGCGGCCCGTTCATCCGACTTGCATGAATGCAGAATACATGCAGAATCGGTGACAGACGCCACTCGCGAATGACGGTCACGCACGCTCGGAAACGCGGCCGCGCTCAAGCCCCGCCCCCCACGCGGCGCCGCGTCCACAAATCAAAGGATTAATGGTACCTTATCGGCCACAAAAAGTCTGCTTTTATTCAGAAGGGTTTTGGGGTGGACCGTGTCACCTGCAGTATAGTGTTTTTGTGGACCTCCTTGCCTATCCTTTTCGTTGTTGTCCTCGGCCTGGACCCTTGGGGATGATGGTCTTCGGATTGGCTGCAGCTTCTTTCCAGGATCACTGTGTCTCTGTCGCACTTATGGGGCGCTCCGTCGGGGTGCGAGAGAGACAGAGCACGGCGACGATACGATCCTTCGGATCCGCGCGGCAGCAGCGCACGACTGCGCGCCGTTGGCGCCTCTCGGGGTCCGTCCCTGAGCAGACTGCTCCGATTTCCCGTATCGGTCGCAGCCAATGTCAGCCCAGCCGTTGGCACGGTGCGGTCCCAGGCCACGCGGGGCTGACTCGACGCCGAGGAACATTCCGGCCGCAGGGATAAAGCGCACAGTAACGCGACTCGGCCGTCGCAGTGTGAGTGTGGTCTTTTCCGCTGACAAGGGAACCTTTTTAGGTGTTACACTCCGATTTTGTTCGTACTTGGTATTTTGGGAGGTTTTCATAGTAGATTAAGATTGGCGATAAAAGTTCCGGCCCAAATACATGTCCACATAGGTTTACGGTCACCCAAACTTTTGATTTTTAACGATTTTTGCGATATTCTTGCTTATTTGTTCCTGCCTGATTGTCCGCGCTGCCATTCCTAAACGGCTCCACCGATCAAGCTCAAATTTTGAGGGGTCAATTCATCTAGTAAGAGCTCAGCACCCACCAAATTTCAAGTCGCCACCTCAACTGGTTCGGTTGCAAAGAGCCAAAAAGAACTAAAAACGGCAAAAAAGTGCTTTTTTGAAAAAAAAAACCAAAAAAAAACCGCCCACTTTGAGCTGTATATCGTTTCTTATGTTTAGGGGGTCGCTGATTTCGTAACTGGCACCCATTCTATGTCCAGACCCGGGTTCGGGTCCCGATGCCCCCAAACTAGTCCAAAACTTTTGTTTCTAGTTTTTACATTTTCAGGGGGGTTTTAGGGGTCGCTGATGCCGAAAATTGTATCAAATTTGTCATCAGACGAGGCACAGGTCAGCCGCAGGCCTGCACCCGCGCAGCTTGTGCACATTTTGGCACAGTAAAGAGAAACAGGTAGGGCATTACAACTCCTGTTAATCTAACAGGAAATTGGGCGTCAGGTTATCAAAAGGAATGCCGGTGGTTTGGGTTCGTATGAAGACTAAAATACTTTCAACGTTCAGTAGGAAAGGTAAGTTAAGGTTATTTTTGGAATGAATCTTATATTTACGGGATTAACAGGAGTTGTAATGCCCTACCTGTTTCTCTTTACTGTGCCAAAATGTGCACAAGCTGCGCGGGTGCAGGCCTGCGGCTGACCTGTGCCTCGTCTGATGACAAATTTGATACAATTTTCGGCATCAGCGACCCCTAAAACCCCCCTGAAAATGTAAAAACTAGAAACAAAAGTTTTGGACTAGTTTGGGGGCATCGGGACCCGAACCCGGGTCTGGACATAGAATGGGTGCCAGTTACGAAATCAGCGACCCCCTAAACATAAGAAACGATATACAGCTCAAAGTGGGCGTTTTTTTTTTTGTTTTTTTTTTTTCAAAAAAGCACTTTTTTGCCGTTTTTAGTTCTTTTTGGCTCTTTGCAACCGAACCAGTTGAGGTGGCGACTTGAAATTTGGTGGGTGCCGAGCTCTTACTAGATGAATTGACCCCTCAAAATTTGAGCTTGATCGGTGGAGCCGTTTAGGAATGGCAGCGCGGACAATCAGGCAGGAACAAAAAGGCAAGAATATCGCAAAAATGGTTAAAAAGCAAAAGTTTGAGTGACCGTAAACCTATGTGGATATGTATTTGGGCCGGAACTTTTATCGTCAATCTTAATCTACTATGAAAACCTCCCAAAATACCAAGTACGAACAGAATCGGAGTGTAACACCTAAAGAGGTTCCCTTGTGAGTCGGGACTGCAGACACGAAATGGAAGTCACACCGAAAATGATCCTCGGCGCTTCGAACGTGCTTTTGGTTCGACGTGACCGAGGCCATGACGCGCCGGCGGGGCAGGAGCTAGGCGAGGCGCGCCCAGTGGCGGAGCCAAGCTGGACGCGACGCCTGCACGGCCGGCAACCAGTCGAACTCGCCACCCGGGGGGCAGGGCAAGGCGGGCAAAGGGCAAAGCAGACGGATCCCACAAGTCGTTTCGTCGCTGTCGCACTCGTGGGGCATTCCGTAGTTGTGCGAGAGAGACAGCGACGAAATGGTTGTTAGGAATCGCTCGTCTGGGCGCGCCGCGACGTGAAGCCATTTGCAGCACTGCTTCAATTCAGAGTCCTCGGCGGCCCCCGGCTCCCCCGGCCGGACATGGCAATCGCCTTTAGCTGCTTCGGCTTGAGCTTGAACGAAGGCCTGGCTGCGCCGAGGCGGCGCGCTGCGCGCTGCGGGCGGCGAGGGCCGACAAACGGCCGGCCGGATACGGCTATCAGAGAGGCTCGACCCCCCCGCGGCCCTCCCAGCCCTTGTCGCCGGTCACCAAGCGGCACCGCAGCGCGCGGCCGTTGGAGGAGGCGACGCAGGCGACGCTGGCGAAGGCGGCGCAGCAGATGTGCCGAGCGACGCCGACGCCACCCCGACAAACTGTTGCGCAGTCGGTAGCGCAGGGGACGGGTCGCGACGCTGCGGGCCGCGCTTGCCGCGCCCGCGCTCAACGGATTTCCTCTCCGTGGCGCTTGTTGTCGAGGGGTGACCCTCCGCGCGCAGCCGGGCGGACGAGGCTGGCGGGCAGGCAGGCAGCAAGGGGTGGCGTGGTGTCCTGCTGCGTCCCCCCCTCCCCCCCCCCCCCCCCCCCCCCCCCCCCCCCCCCCCCCGAGCGCCGAGCTGCGGCCGCCTCGCTCAGACACGTCGGCGTCAGCCCAGCCAGCCCGGTGCGGCGCGGTGCGGGCGAGGAGGCGTCGTTGCCGGCCGGTAGGGGCCGGGGGCGGGAAAGGCGGCGCGGACCGAGCTGGCAACCGAGCGGGCAGGCAGGCAAGGACCCCTCCCATCCTTTGTGTGTGGAGCAGGCAGGCAGGGCTGGCAGGGGGACTGCGCCGAAGCGAGCCCTGCGCTGCCTGCTGCCGCCACCTGCATCCATCCCAAGCAGGCAACCACGCGGCCTGCCTGCGTTTTCGTCAACGTTTTGTTGGAGGCCGGCCGACGCCGTGGCGTCCCTCCCTCCCTCCACGTCCCTTGGCGGCATGCAGAGCAGCATGCCCAAGGCCCGAGCGGCCTCTCAACAAGTGGCCGAGGAATCGAGAAAACACGCCGGTCTTTTTCACTTGCCGGCGGGTAGTGTAAGCGCGCATGCGGTTGGCGCCGTCACGAGGCGGGGTCTGGCGGGGCCTGGCGGGGCCGAGCCGCTTGCAGTTTTAAAAGCAGCGCCACGCCGCCCAATCAGGTCATGATAAATGTCCCGGTGTACCGGAAGATAGCCCGCATGCACCACGCGGCCGCGCACACACGGACTCACAGACGCAGAGCCGCAATACTGTACTGGCCGGTCGGCTGGCCTGCCTGGCCGGTGTGCAACCAAAAGGCCCCCTTAGCTTAGCCCAAACTTTACGTAATGCTGACCCTCATCCCCAACCGTCGCCTCGGCATCCAGGGGTGAGCGCGAGCATCAGCCTTCCCTGCCCTCAGCGTCCCGCGGCTCAAGACGCGAATCGAGACCCATACCGACCGCGGAATTCGTCCTGGCGTATCGCTATTGATACGTCGGCGGATAAATTGTTTTCATATTATTCTCCTGATTGATGTCGCTTTAACAGCCGCTAAGCGCTGCTGATCGCGCCGGACACCTTATGCAATTTAGACGCTGGGCGACTTCTCGTGGCGAGAGGGCCGGTTTACGGACGCGCCCTGCGCCGGAGTGTGAACCTCGGGGAGACTGAATGAGAGGGCCACACGGCCAGCAGCCAGCCCGGCCCTGGCCCGGCCGGCCCAGCACAGACGGAGTGGCGGCAGTCCCCTCGGCGCATTCCCCGGCGCGGCGCTCTCTCTCGCGCCCACGGCGGGTCCGGGCCCGGCGTCCGAGTGCGACGGAGACGCCGCATCTCACCCCGCACGTTTCCGCTCCAGCAAAGCTGCAAGAGAGGGACGCAGCTTCTTGGAAGAGGAACACTGCCTAGTTTAGTTTGCCTCGGTGGCGCCCCAAGCCGAACGGAGCCGAGCGCTCAGCCGAACGTCGGCGTTCGGAACCCAAGGCGAAGTGGCGCTACCTGGCGCCAAACGCGGGCACTGCGTGTGCTGCGTGTGCTGGACCCGACAGCGTGCGTCGAGGTCTCCTTGGAGTCTCCTTGGAGCAGCCCCCCTGCCCCCCTGCCCCCCGCACCCAGACCCAGTCGGCCGAACCCCTGCCCCTGCCAGCGCCGCCAGCCCGTCTGGCCGGCTGGCTGGCTGCTCGGGCTCCCCGCCTGTCCGGCTCTGCGCCGCTCCGCGCCGGCCCGCTCTACCGGTTGCTGGACGCGGGTTTGGGCGCCAGCGCCACCGTGCCAGCGCCGGTTGAGCCGGGCCGAGGCGAGCCGTTGCCCGCCAGCATGCTGCCAGGGTGGGGCCGTCGGAGGCGAGGTGCTCGGGGCTCCCTGCCCGGCCGACCGGCAGGGCAGCCTGCAGCGCGGGTAGCAAGGCATCAATTTTATCTGCGTGTTATCATAATGACTGCGATTGTGACGCGGCCCCGTCCCGTTTCTCTCCGTTTTCGTTTCGGCGACACCCATTCACATTCACACGCGTCGCGGCGCCTCGACGACCGTGCCGGACCGGCTTTGCGGGAACACTGCCCGGCCGACCGAAGCGGCGTTTTCGGTTTATTTGTAGGTGCCGAACGAGCCGAATCCGTAGGTGCCTAGGCGCCGTGCCGGAGGGCCTCCCCTCGGCCGCCCGGCCACAGTTCCTGGAACAGTATCAATGGTCAACACCACGCTTGCCTGCTTGGAGGCGAGCGAGGCGAGCTGGAGCCGTCATGGCTGCGCCGTGCTGCGGCCCGACAGGCCCGACCCCAGGGACGGAATCAGACAGTGGGGCGCCTCGAGGGGAAAGGGGGGGGCTGACTTAGGCTGACTGGCCTGCCGGGGCTCCATTCGGTCTGAGGCGGGGCAGGCCCAGGGCAGGCCGAGCTGCTGCCCCGTCGTGCTCCGAACAAGAGAAAGAGAGAGAGAGAGACGAGCGGCCGCGCCGTGCCCCGAAAGAGAGAAAGAAAGAGACGCGCTGGCGCGGCGGTGCATGCAGTGCATGCCACGCACCCTCATCCAAACTGTATCGCGCTTCTCCAAGTTTTTGACGCGATACGACCCGCCGGCTCGCTGTCGCGCTGTCCCGGTCACGCTCCTGAGAAAGTCAACACTGGAGTCTGCCGGCGCGTGTGGTCTCCCCGAGATTACGGAATCTAGCGCGTGGTTATCACGGGGTCCACGGCGTGGCGCCCCGAGACCTCCAAGAGCGCCGACGAGGGGCTTTGGAGAGTCCGCTGAGTGTCGAGTGTGGGCTGCGAGGCACGTTCTGCATCACCACATAGCCGCTGGACACGGGTTGAGTCTGGTTAGGACGTTGTGAAACCCGCCGGTCGGTGTGCCTGATACAATTTATCTCGTGGACCAGGTCACAAGATTGATCGACGATCAGACGGGCCGGCCAGCAGCGCCAGCAGGCAGACAGACATGTGACGAGGCCAGCCAAGCCGGCGCATGGCCAGGTCTCAGGGCAGGGCCCCCCGTTCCGTTCGGCCGGGCCGGGCGCCGGGCGAGGTTAGGGGACGGACGGCCACAGCCTTCTCGCAACCCTTTCCTCCCCCCCCTCTCTCCAACAGTTTAAAAACTGAACTGCTCTCTCTCTTTCTCCCTCTCCTGTCTCCTCACTCTGTCTGTGCGCAGCCGGCGCAGCAGCAAGGCGACCAGGCAGCTTGGCGCTGCTGAGCTGGTCAGGTTGGTGCGGACGACGGCTGGACAGCCGGAGGACGGCCGGACCGGGCCGGGCGCTAGCCGGACGCTACGGCGTGGTGGTGTGGTGTGATGCTTGCTTTGTGATCGGGCTTGGGTTGGGCATCTCGGCCCGAGGCTGGAAGCGGCTTGAGCGGTGCCCTGCCGCAACTTTCGAAAGCCGTCCACGCTGCCACGCCGATCACTGTCCAATTTTTGGCCCTGCCGCCGTCGTCCCGTCGCCCCGCCGCCCCCTCCACCGGCCGGTTTCACACACGCACACGCCGTCCTGACCCTCGCTAACGCCGCGCCCGCCGTGCCGCCGCTTGCGTGTCCTGAAGCCTGTTACGCGCCGCCGGGCTGCCTGCAGTGGGTACTGGGTGGGGCAGGTCGGCCAGGGACACAATTACCCGGCCCAGACACATGCCTTCAAAATTGTGCTCTCGAAGTCCAGAGAAGCTTTCCTGTCGCGGAATGTGTGCCGCCGGCTTGCGTCATCGCGCTTACGGAAAGCCCCGTCCTGGCATTCCCGAGGCGGGCCCCGTGGGTCCCCAGGGGTTTGGCGGTCGAACCCCTCCGGCCTGTGGGGCTGGCCGTGGGGCCTGCAGGCCGAACGGCTCTGTCTGCTTCTCGCACGAGTGCCACGTGAGTGCGAGAGAGACGGATACGAAAGCAGTTTGAGCCTGCAGCGGGGCCTGCCTTGCCAGTCGACCGGGCATAATGCGAGGGAGCCCCGCACGGCCCTGCCTATTTTTCTTGGGCCGATTTACCTACCGGCCGGTATCAAAGGCCACGATGGAGCTGGGCCCGGCCCCGCCCGCAGGGCTCAGGGGGAGAACTGCATCTAATCCCCTTGTTTCTGGGGCCCACCACCCCGCCCCGCCCCGCCCGCCCCGATGCCTCGCTGCGCCCCGAGCGTCCGGCCGGTACCGGGAATCGAGGCCTGCTCCCATCCTGGCGCCACTCCCCCTGGGGCTGGGCCCGGTCCTGCCGAGCCGCCCGGGCACCTCCCATTGGCATTCTTCCCGTATTCACTCCGTATTCGCATGAATGTGACCCTCGGGACCGGCAGGCATTGTTCCCATCGCAGTGTAGGGGATTTCGTTCACAAGAATAGGGCTCACGAGGGGGCAAAAAACGGCTAGCGCGCCAGGCTGGCCCCGTAGGCTGCTGGCCCCGTAGCTGGCCCCGTAGCTGGCCCCGGAGTTTAGCGCGGCGTGGCGCCAAATTCCTTCCTCGAAGCTGCTATTGGTGTTCAGTCCGCCCATGGTCCGTGGGTCGTGTCGCGCGGCTCAACGCGCAGCGCCCCCAGCGTCTGCTCCTCGCCGAGCCGAGCCCCGCGCTTATCTCTGAATGAGTCAATTTGGTCGAGTTGGACTCCATGTGGACTCTGACCACGCTGGCGGCCGGGCCGGGCCTGGCAGTGCGTGCCGCCCGCCAAGCCGATGGCCTGCTTCTGCTCTGCACACACAACAGCCTGACGAAGCCCAACAAGTGCCCCGCAGAGCCCGTGCGCCCGACGGCCACCCCGTGGCAGCGCGCCCGTCTCTCCGCCTCGCCTTGCCTGAGCAAGTGGAGTAAAAGTCCTGGCCGCGCAGTCAGCCCGCGGTGCGGCAGTACGGCCCAACGGCGGAGAGCGGCGGCTCTCCCGGGGAAACCCGCGCGGCCCTTTGCCACCCTTCTCCCTTTCGGGCCGGCCAGCCGACGGCCAGCTGACCGATTCCGCACCCCGTTGCGCCGCTCGCTGCGGAACGCCCCATGAGTGCGAGAGAGACTGAGCGACGAAAGCGGTGGGGCCGACTTTGTCGCCAAAGAGCGAGGAAAGCTGTCGCGCTAATAACGCGGCTGCTTGCGCGACTGCCGTCGTCTCTCTGTCGCGCTCACTGGGCGTCGCGAAGGGGTGCGAGAGAGAGAGAGCGCCGGCGCGGTGGCGCCCTGTGGCGGTGGCGCGATCCCCGCCGATAAAAGGCCGGTGTGGCCGCGGCGGGGCGGGGCCGGCGGGGCGGCAGCTGCAACACTCCAGTCGTCTGGTGGGTTCGGCCGTCCGGGCCCAACCCAAGCTTGTCCTGCTGCGCTGGCGGCGCGCTGGAGGCTCCAGTGGCGCCACGGGGGGAACCAGTAGGAGCGATCAGGGGAAGGGGCGGAAGGGGGGGGGGAATTGAAGGGGTCCCGGAGTACCGGACGAACGGAGGGGAGCGCCGCGTCGGGCCGGAGCGCGCTCACCAGCGCGCTGCTACGTTCCATGGCTCCACGTATGACGACGCCCTGGCTGGCCCTGGCTGCATCGGCTTGGGCGCGGCGGCACAATAACTTGACCCGGCTGCTGGTACACGGCGCGGCCAGGCCGCCACCGCGCCGCCCGCACACCGTACGTACAAGCGTAGTGTACGTATACAGCCGCGGTACAGCGGAGGGGACTGCATGGGGTCGTCCACAAATTGCGCAATGTGTAGCCTTGGCGGGCGGACCCGGCCCGGCACGGCGGCGGGCCGCGCGGTGGAGCCATCCGTCCTGTCGATCTAACCGTTGTGTGTCGGCCTCCCCCACCCCCTCCCTACCTCCCCGGCTAATATTTCCTCTTCCCCTCGGGACGCGATTCAAAGCGGTGGCGCGGCGTCGTCCCCCCGGCCCCAACACACTGCCACACACACACAAACACACACACACACACACTTACTCGCTGATGAGGGAATACGCGCGGTACACACGGATAGGGGAGCGCCTGTATAGACGCCTTCCGGTGGCCTGCTGCCGCCCGCTGCGTCGCTTCGCGCTTCGCTCTGACCTTCGAGCGCCGCGATACGACGGCATGCCTTGCAGGGATCCGGGCGGCGGCACAGCGAGTCAAGCCCTGAGCGGTGCTGTGACGTCACAGGGTTGTCGCCGCGCGGCCCGTGGCTAGAGCCCAGCCCTGCCCACGAGGCGCTGTCGGAGAACCTCTTTGTTGAGGCCGTTTTCATGATTGGCCACAAGGGCAGCCCCCGCCCTTCGCCCGCGCCAGAGAAAAATGGACGGATTTAGCTCCGGGCCACTGTGCGTTTGAACAAGGGCGGAGGCGGGTGGTTCGAAAGGCATCCCGTCTTGACTGGGGATGGGGAATCCCACGCACTGTATGTAGTAGAGCGGCCCGCACTGTTGCTGTTGGCCCCGTCCACCCGGCCAGCGACTGGACCAAACACACAACATAGTACACTTTTCGGGTGATTCGTTGCTTATTGTCGGACACGCGCGCGCCTGTGTGTGCGTGTGTCTGTGCCCCTCGGGCCGTCTATCAATATCGACGATTCTTCCCCGGTTCTTCAATCCATCATGCTGGGCACAAAAGAGCTTACGCAATGCGCGTGTGTCATCCATCCCGCATGGCCGGCCTGGCCAGTGGCGCGGCGGCGCGGCCGGGGCGCGCCCTGCCGGTCTTTGTGCCTCACGGGAGCAAAGCTGGGCTGCGCCTCGCTGCTTCGGGCGGCCGGGCCGGCCAGGGGAGGACGCGACGCGACGCGGCAAGTCCACGCCGCCAATCAGCGTCCGAGGCCCGCTCTGGGGTCACGACGCACTGATCCTGGGGCCTCGATGCCCCGGCCGGCAGGGCGCGCGCCGCTCGCTTCGTGCTTGCGGACGGTCCACCCACGATAAGGCGTCGCCGAGGCTGCCTCGTCCGGCGCGGCGGCTTCCTCTCTCTGGGAGGAGAAGGAGGGGATGGGCCGGTGCCGCCGAGCTGGCTGGGACTGCAGGCCGTGCTGGCGGCGCGGCGGCGCGGCGGCGGCAGCGCTGGGCGCCGAGTGGCAACCCGCGCAACAGGTGAGCGGTGCTGAGCAGCTGGGCGAGCCGCGGGGCGGGCAGGGCAGGGCAGGCCGCTTGGTCGTGCTGTTGTGCCCTTCCCGGCCTGTTGCTGCCCCCGCGCCCCTGCTGTGTCGACGGCGTTCTCTGTCTGGTGTCCGTCGTTTGGAATCGGAGCCCACGCGCAATGGGCCGTTTTATGACCTTGCGCCGTTATCTTCGCCAATATGTAAGGAGGTTCACTGCTCGAGTTCCCCGAAAAAAAAAGGGGTAATAACAACAACAATTCCTCGAAATCCTTGGCCCAAACGTCCCGCGGCCCCGTCACGAGCAGCGCCTCACGGCCAAGGTGTGTCCGCGTAATTATAGCTGCACTGAGCCGGCCAACGCGGGGCGGGGCGGCGGGTCTGCACCGCCGTGTGCGTGACGCACCCCGCCTGCATCACTGCGACGCGGCTCTCCGTTTTGGTTTGTTGCTGCTGCTTTTTTTCCGCGGCGTGACGCATCGTTGTTTGAGACTACTTGAAGTAGCCGCGCGGCGGCTGAATCGCAGTGTGCAGCGCGGGGCAGCGCGGGGCGCCGTGGCGGTGGGACTCCCCAATGGCGCTAGCGGCTGTCCAAACACGCGGTGCGACACCCGCGCGTGCGCCATTATTTTCGAACGCGCGTCGTCCGTCCGTCCGTCCGTCCGTCCGGTGTCCGGCCCCATTTGGGCGGCGGCCAAACGGCGTACACACACTTTGCGCGGCGCTGCGTGGCGCTGCCAAAAGCAGAATCAACAAAAACAAGAAACGCGAGTCGAGCCGCCACGTGAGGCGTGAAGCCCCGCGTGGTGCGTCGCGTCGCCGCCCACGCCCCGAGTAGAGACACAACGCGTCTCCGGTTCTTCCTTCTGCCCACCCCGCAGCTTGTTTTTGTTTCGGGTAACAATTCGGCCGCGAAACGCACGCGCTGCGATGCCAGCGCGCCCCCGCATGTGGCGGACAGGCCGTGCAGCCGTCGGCCCTTCCGCGAAGTCACCCTGGCTCGCGACACGACCCCTTTGTCAGGGCTGACGTATGGAGGCTGCCCTGCTGCGCGATTCCGGACGGTGGCCCCGTCGCTCCGTCTCCCTCGCACCCTCACACGACGCCCCGTCAGTGCGAGAGAGAGAGACCGGTGGGGCACTGTTCGGAATCAGCGCCTGGGCCGCACTGTCGCCCACATGGCCGTAACGGGGATTAGGCATTACCTGCCCTGTGTATACTTCGAACGAGGTGAAGTCCGGGCTCGGCTCCACTCCACGGCTCGGCTGGCCGCTCTGCTCGTCCCCGGAGTGGGCACGGACCGCATGGGGCAGGTACCGAGGTCCACGAAGTCCGCGTGCCCTCGTGCCCTCCAGTGCCTCCGGTTCATCGAGGGTCATTGGCAGCCTCGTGCGTGTAGCGCGGTGACCGCGGCGAGCGCCTTTGACTGGCTTTTCCTCGGACAGCTTACACAAACGGATGGACATCCAGCGGGCCAGACCGGCTGGCAGTCAGGGAGCGTTTCGTGTTGCTGCGCGGAATGAGCGTGCAGGCCGCTGCAAGACCCGGCCATGCCGGCTTTGCCGCGGTGCTGCGAGGCGCGCCGAGGGTGGACGCGCGTTCGCCATCCACCCCCGATGCTCCCACGCCGCCACCCCTGCGTCCAACAGGCGCAACCGGTTGGGGGGAGGCCGGCCGGTGAGGACACCTTGGCTGCATCGCGCAACAGGCGCGCCGCTCGGATTTTCTTCTGTTTACTTTTTACGTTTTTAATTTGCCATGTCACCGTCCATAACCGACCGATTCCACTCGTCGCTGTCTCACCCGCTCTCGTCCTGTTTCGGTGCGAGAGAGACGGAGCGACGAAGCACTGTCCGGAGGGAAGGGGCAAAGCGGCGGCGGGGCTGAAAAAAGAAGCGCGCACATCTTCGCGTAGTATTCGAACCGTCGATCGTGAACGTGACTGCACCCGTTTTATCGCCGCAGCTTTGAACTTGGCTTCCAATTCCAATCCTGGACACAAGTGCCATTAGACCCTTTGGCGTGGACAGAGGTCAGCGACGAGCGGGGCGCGCTGAGAGCAGCAGTGCAGCACCAGCGCTCATGTCGGCTCTGCGTGCCATAAATCTGACAATACTTGTTGAATCTCTTTGCAATCCGGCGGACATGCCGCGCGGGACGGACGGACGGACAGGCGGACTGACGGGCGTGCTTTTGCAGAATCGGCGGACGACAACCTGAGCCACACGTGGTGCACATCCGTCGTCGCAATGTTGTTGTCACTTTATGGCCCCCTTGTTGTCCTCGTTGTTGTGAGTGGACGTTACTTAGCCCCGCTCGCTTCGCTTGCTTCCGAAAAGGCACGAAGTGGCGAACAAGGCCCGTCAGGTGAAACATGTGGGCTGCGCATTCCTATGATTCCTATCGCCACAGTATGTGCCACGATGCACCGTGAGAGTGCACCGCCCTCCTGCTGGCCTTAGCCAGAAACAGTGGCGTGTACAAGCGGCACCAAAATTCGGCCACCGCGAGCGCGCCGCTCCCTATGCATGCGCGATGTCGGCTTTGTACAGTCGCGGATCGCACACCTGCCGCGTGCTCCGCTTCTTCCCCTTCTTCTTGTTGTGGGTGCGCGGCGGCCGGGCCTCTTCGATCGGTGCTTCACTGGGTTTGAGTCAGTGCAGGCGGCGCAAAGTAGTGATTGCGCGTTCATTCGACTTCAAGTGCCGCGTCTGAGTGTCTCGCGTTGCCTCAGGTCAGTGCGCCCCGCCTAGCCCCGCCCCGCCCCGCCCCGCCCCGCCCCGCCCCGCCCCGCCTCGCCGCCGCGAAGGCCTTTGGCCGCCTTGCCGGACGCGGCACCGTGGTGGTGGTGGTGGTGGTGGTGTCGGGACTCTGACCAGGAGTCAGGTGGCAGTGCCGGCCGGTGCGGGACGACAGGCTGACTTTGTCCCCACAACTATTTTCTCATCCCAATTTTTCCTTTTTTTTTTTTTTTTTTTTTTTTAACAGGCGGTGAGACTTGCACTGTGATAGTGGCGTTGCTCGGAAGTAGTTGCATCGCGTTGCACCAGTGAAGTCGGACCGGGCGGCGCGGGCTGGCGGGGCGCTATACTATCACGTGGACGGGGCGTGGCGGCCGAGGCGGCGACGGATGTGCCGCAAGACGGGCCTTTATCTGATTAGACAGGTGTGGCCGCTGTGCCGTGCCGCACAGAGGCCCGCTCCGAATAAACGCGCGCGCCGATGATTATTTTCGACAACAGGTCGGAACATGATCTAGGCCGTAGGAATGCGTGTCGTTCGTCCGCCCGTCCACGCCCACCTTCGCGTCTTCGCTGTTTCACGTCGTTCTGGTTGCGACGAGCCTCCCGCCGGCCAATAGCGTCGCGCTGCGCGTTGCCTATCTCACTGGCGGCGGCATCCGAAACTGATTCGTCTCCCCGGTTTTGCTCTGTCGTTTTCGTTGCCTTTTTCTCCTCGGTTATAAAAATCGTCCGGTTGGGCCCCCGCACGCGAGGGCGACATGACCCACTGGCTGCGGCGCCGCGATCTCTCTGACTGGACGCAACCGGCCGGGAGTCACCCCAAAGCAGCCAAAGGAAATGCATGCTAACTTATTCCACCCCCCCCCCTCACGCCCCGTCGAAGCAAGGACACATATCGCCCCCTTTCGGCGAGCCGTGTGCCGTTTGTGTGCTTTCTCGGTTTTGTTTTTTCATCCAGTTTTCGCGCAGCCAGCCACTTGCCTTCTGGTCGCCGCTGCCGCCACGCTCGGTTCGGTGCCAAAGTTTGTGTGCTCAACGCGTCAAACACCGCCGAACAGTGCAATGAGGACTCGAGATGCGCGCGCGCGCGCATACCACACGCACGCTATGGCTTTGTTTGTTATGGCGCGGCCAAGAACAAAGTCGGTCGATGCCCACTTGGTTTGTTGTCTTTGGGTCCAACGAGGAGTTGGTGTTGGTGACCACGCAGAGGGGGGGGGGGGGGGGGGGAGGGGCTGGAAGGTATAAGTACTGTAGTTGGGATTAGACCTTGCGGGTGGAAAGCCGACTGGATGATCCCGACTCGACGGGAAGAGGCTCTAGAACGCAGAGCCACTCACAACCGTTAGAACGCCGTTCAAGATTCTGATCGACCAGGCTAGGGTCGCAGTGACTGGAGGCCTTGTGCATGGGGAACCGGAACTATGCGACGGCCAGGTTCAACAGGGCGACCTGTCCCAACGCCCCAGGCGCGGTGAACCCGAAGCCCAACAACTAATTTATGCATCTCGAGACAACAAGTTAGTGTGAATGTGTGGGCGCTGACTCGTCGTGGCGCGGCGTAGTGGATCCAGGCGTCAGGCAGTCTGGCAGGCTCGGAGGAGGCCGGGCGGGGCAAGGGGGCCTGGGGCCCGGCTCGGCAGGCCCGCCGCGCCAGCCGCGCCGCACGGCCGGGCCCATGGCCGAGCCAAGCCAGCCAGGCGACGCTGTGTCTGGCTCGGCCGCCGTGGCCCCTCGTGCGCCGCTACCTACGCCACGGGCTCGGCCTGCTCCGTGGCCCATGGACCGGACCGGGCGGAGGACGACGGGGTGCAGCTACGCCGATGCATGTTCTGGCCGCGTCGCCGCGTCCTTCATGGCCGCAGGTTGGAAAAATAAACGGTCCCTTTTGGCGCGCGTCCTTTGTGGAGGCGGCACCGTGCCACGTGTGTGTGTGCGTCGTGTGTGTGTGTGTGTGTGTGTGTGTGTGTGTGTGTGTGTGAGTGTGTGTGTGTGCGCGCGGTGCTCACTGCCGGATGCCCAACATGCTAATATAGCCCTAGCGGCTCCGTCGAGGCGCCAGCGTCCGGGCAGGTCGCTGGGTGCGTGCGTGGATCGGTCACTGAAGGCCTTCATTCGCAGGCCGCAAGGCGAACGAACGTGTGAATGAGAGTCCCTGCATGCAGTGCCGGTCTCTGCCCGTCCCTCACGTCAAGTTGACCCTAGGCGCCACTACGCCACTGAGCGAGCGAGGAGCGCTGCCAGCCCGAGCGCTGGCCGGCGTCACCCTGTCTGGCTCCGCGCCGCAGGAGAGGGGAGTGGGGGAGAGCCGGCGCGGGAGAGGAGAGGAGGGGGCACATGTCCGACTGGTGCCGCTGCCGCCTCTTCAAGGACAAAGGAACTCACTGCAGTATGCATGTGCACCCCCTGCCCTGCCCGCCCCTGCCCGCCTCCTATCGCGGGGCTCTATCGCCGGCCCGCACCACCCCGCTTCGCCCCGCACCCTTAGGTTGAGCCGGGCTCAGCCGCCGCAGACAAGATGGCGTCGGACCTGAGCAGGCAAGGGGCCCGGCCGCTGCGAGCCGAGCAATGCCGGTCCGAGCGCAGCCGTGGCGCGGGGAGCCGAGGCAGGGCTCGCCCCTCCCCCTGCCGGCCCCGGCTCCCCGTGCCCCCACCACGCCAACTTGTGGCGCTTGGCGGAGGCGGGCGGAAAGGGGGCGGGCGAGGGACGGGGTGGGGGGGGCGGCTTTTTCTGGTTGAGAATGGGAGGAGGTGGAGGAGGGATTCCTGTTGAGCCGCGCCGCCGCCGCGCCGTGCCGCTTCAAGCAAGCTCGCCTGCCTGCCTCGCCCTCGCCTCGAGCCTCGAGTTCGACTCAGTGTGTGCAGTGGCGCGTTGGCGAGAGGACGTGCGAGGTGGAGTTAGCGTGACGAGTAGTGCCAGTGCGCGCCAGGCGAGTGAGTGAGTGAGAGAGTGGAGTGATCTACAACAAAACTGTGTGGAGTGCGAGTGACCAGTGCCATGGCGCACGGAGTGATGGAGGAGTGGAGTGAACGCGGGGTGGACAGCTGCAGTGAGAAAAGCCCGAGTGGCGGCCACGGCCGGGTCATGGGCTCGCGCCGCATCTTCGCGCCGCAGTTCAAACTGCAGGTCCTGGACTCGTACCGCCAGGACCCCGACTGCAAGGGCAACCAGCGCGCCACGGCCCGCAAGTACGGCATCCACCGGCGCCAGATCCAGAAGTGGCTGCAGATGGAGAGCCACCTGAGGAACATCACTGGCGGCAGCATCGGCGCGCCGTCATCCCCCGGCGGCGGCAGCAGCGTGTCGCTGCCCTCCCCGCAGCCCCTGCTTGGCGTGGTCAGCCCCGTGCCCAGCCCCAGTCCCAGCAGCACGTCGTCCATGATGCTGGAGCCGCACGCCGCGGCGGCGGCAGCAGCGGCAGCAGCGGCGGCGGCCTTGAACCTCTCCCGCGAGGCGAGGCTGCTTGGAGCCGGCGTCGGCATGAGGGTCCCTAGCGCCGTCGGCGCCTGCTCGCCCACAGGAAGCGCCACCTCCCCCCTGGCGTCGCCGTCCCCGCGCGGCTCGCCCGCCTGCTCCCCTGCCCCTATGCCCCTGCACCACCTGAGCGGCCTGGGCAGCTTGGGGATGCAGGTGAGCCCCGTCTCCGTGCCCATGCCGCGCGCCAGCGTCAGCCCGACGCTGCCCATCAAGAAGAGGTGGCAGCAGGAGACCACCACGTCCCACGCCGCGTCCGACGAGGACGACGATGACGACGAGGACATCGATGTGGACGGCACCGAGTCCGAGGCCAGCAGCGCGCTTGACTACACGACGGCCACGCTGAGCAAGCGGCGGTCCTTTTCACTGCAGTTCAAGCTGGAGGTGTTGGACGCCTTCAGGGAGGACCCCCACTGCCAGGGCAACCAGCGCGCCACTGCACGCGCCTTCGGCATCAACCGCCGTCAGGTGCAGAAGTGGCTCGGCCAGGAGCCCGACCTCCGCGACGAGGCTGTGAGCCGTGGCGGACTCAACAGGCAGCGCCTCGGACGCTGGATGGACCAGGAGGACGCCCCCGCGACCGCCGCCTCCGACGTTGGCTGCCTCGACCTCAGCCGCAAGAGGAAGCACGACAGCGCTTCGGACCTGGACGACGCCGAGACCGAGGCCAAGAGGAGCAGAGGCAAGCTCGAGGCCTCCAACTCATCAGCTCTGCAGAGGCCCACCCCTTTGGCTGATGTGACGGAAGCCTTCCGAGCGCACCCGGGCCTTCCTCCCCACCCCCTGCTGTTTCGGCCCCAACCTGTCAACCTCCCCCTCATGTCCTCCCTCCCCCTCCCCCTCCCCCTTCCTTTGCCATTCAATCTTTGTGCCAAACAGTACTCGGTGGATCTCAAGCTTAGCACCCTCGACCTGTACAATGCCCACCAGCAGAGCATGAAGTGGCTCAAGCCGGAAGAGTTTCTGAGGCATAGTAACTCGTTCCTGTTGAACTCTTTCCGGTGATGAGGAGGACTTTGGTGGATGATATATTTTTTTGTTAGTTGATGTACAACTTGTGTTGATCTTCCCTGTACCTGTATTGTATAGCATAATTGTAGTTATTTATACTATATATTTTTGTATTGAGTGATAAGGAAGAAGACATTGCATAGCGTAGGGTAGTAGCTGATGGCTGTGTATTCATCATTCAGCGATATATGTGTCGCTTGTGATGCAGCGATGCAGCCATTGTGAGAGAACTCAGTATTTGAGGCCAGTGCAGGTGTTGAGTGCAAAGAACGAGAAAGGAAGAATGATATTGCTCATGACTGAATTTGTTAACATTTTGCCAGAACAAAAGGTATTTATTGTAAGTGAAGCTCAAAAGTCATTTTTATAGCCTTATTCAAGATTCAAGAATTCATTAGATAAGGTTGATTTTTTTTCCCCCCGGGGGAATTGCTCACACAACTGTGGCACAAGAATGCATCTCTTGACAGATGATTGCATCTTGCTCAATAGCATGTTTGGAAAAATTCTTATATGCTGTGCTCACCTCAGATATTATGATTCTTTTATCAGTGTATATAATGTTTAATTTTGTACCATAGAAATGAGCAGAGTTGTACGAGAATTAACCTTTGGTACAAACTAAGGTGGCCATATATTTTTTTTACCATAGTGCAGTACAATTAGCACTGAGTTCCTGCCTGTACTGCTTATGCCATGCTTAATTACTGTTTAGTCTTAAGAACTGATGAGCCACTAGAGGCTACACAGGCTGTGTTCCTGTATCTTGGTCGCCACCCAAAGTGCGACAAGGGTGACCACGATAATTATCAATTTGCTCATTCATAATCCTGGACTGTCTCGTACTCTCATTTTAAGCCATAGTCTTATTTTCTTTGATACGTGGAGATTTGCTATTGGTCATCAAATTTCCAGTGTGCTGAAAAAGACTTAGTTTTTGAAATATATCTTTTGGTTTAGATTTGCACATATGTAAAACCATTGACTCTGCAACCTTGAAATTAAACCTGTGATAAGAGTATGTAAGAAATATATTTTTAAATACTTGTATTAAGTAATTGTAACCAAATTTAGTCCTTTAGGTAGATGTCCTTTAGGCAGATGTAAATTTGCAAAAGTATTGAAAGCCATGAAGAGTTATATCAAAATTAAAGTTTCCGGTTGCCCTGCCAAGACTGCATGGGCAGAGGCACCTGGTGCACTGCACCTTTCAAGTAAACTCATTATAAAGATATATATGAATATATTTATTATTTATTTGATCTTGGAATATTGTATGTATGTTATCTTCCTGTCTTTACATAGGTAAGTTCTGCAAACCCTTCTGACAATTTTTCTATCTTTATAATGATGTACATTTGCTCTTTCCTATTGGCCAAGTTTTTTTCACCTGTACTTCGCCTTTTCAAATCAGCCAGTTTGATCCAGTACTTTTTCTAAAATATGTTCACCATATTTTCTACTGCCTTCTAAAAGTTTTCATAAGCGCATTTAGCTGCTCACTGGTTAGCAACTACACTTCTTTTTTGTTGTAGCATAAATCGTGATATCTGTAGATGCCATATGGAAGCTCTTATGAACTTTCAGCAATTTTTGTAGGTCTGAAAATGTGTACAAACAATCAAGACTTTGTAAATGATCAAACAGAAAGGTTGTATTTTTTTTAAAATGTAAATGTACCCATTCAGTCTCACATCGTGATTCCAATTGATATGCCTTGATAACAAATATGTGCCTTGAATGAAATATACTATTACATTGATATTGAAACCTTCTCTTATCATTTCACCATCTCTTGTATTCACACCCTCAGAAATTAACGATTTCAAAGAAAACTCTGGAAGGAAAGTGAATCAGGAAAAGATATTAAAAGGCGCAAAGGCGCAAAAGCTGCTTGAAAATAACTCAAGAGGAGTTCCAAATGAAACCAGTCACTCTAACTGCTGAAGTCTACACCAGCAGCTGCAGCAGTTGCCAAGCTCACCGCAGCTTCTGCATACTCGCGCTGCCCAAGCGAGGGGTAAACCACCGGTGCGCCGTGCACCAGCCGGCGGGGGATGTTGGGGTGACGCCGGGGTGAGAACGGGGTGGGGGAGGTGGCAGCTCCCTGACCACGACATCGCGCCGCCGCTTCTCTGGGCCAACAGCGTGGGGAAAGCCAAAGCCACCCCAGCGGAGGACAGCTCGTCCTCGGTCAGGGACAAGTGCGTGAAACAGTGGAACTTGGGTACCACAGACCGAGCTACGCCAACGTTTGTTGCAGAGATTGTGCCTCAGCCTGGTGCGGTGCTGGCAAGGGTGCTGGACGGGGAGTGGGGGCGCTCGGGCCGAGGCGGAGGCGTCACTTGAACCGAAGAAGGAAAGGATCCTGGCTGATAAGGTTATCTGCGCCGTGCCGCTTCTTGGCGCCAATCGGACATAAACACCGCCATGCATGGCGTCGGCCAGGAACGCCAGGAAGGAGGAAGGCGCGGTGTCGCGGCGGGGCGGGGCGTGGCGCGTCTACCTGCCTTTCTTTGTGGGCTGAGGTGAACCTGGTCATTAACATGCACGCGGGCCAGGGCGGCCCGCAGCCACGGCGTGCCACGGCGGCGCGGGACCAGGTCTCGGGTCTCGGGGACTTCTACGTAACGCGACGGGTGAGTCACGGGCCGCCACGGCGCCACACCGCGCCGCGCATTGGCTGGCCATGCCGCACGGCGTCCCGTGTGTGGGTCGCTACTGCTCCAATATCGCCAACGGCTGGGCTAGTTGTTTCGCATAACTAGACGCAGCTGTCAAAACTTGCTGCCACGAAATCCCCTCCACGTGCGGCGCCACGGCGCCGTCAGCCGCGCCGCCCCGGTGCGCCTTCGCCTTTCTTCGCCTGCGGGGTGGCCGACGGCCGGCCGCGGCCACCGTGGTCTGGTGCTGGTGGTGCCAGCCGGGCGCCTGGCGCGCAGGCAACCCATCTGGCAGGCGCGCGCGGCGCTGCCGGCGATGCCTACCAGCCAGGCGCTGTTGCCCCACGACTACGAGTAAGGAGAGAGCCTCCTCGCAGCGTGCTTTGCTGTTTCAGGAGCGGCCGGGGCGGTCCTTACCTAGACTAGAACCCAGCCCAACCGCATGCCCGCTGGCGTCGCCTCAGTCGCCCCGGGCCCCGCACTCGACCGCGACCAGATCCACGCTCGTTATCAGGACACCTCCCTGGTGGTGTTCAAGGTGGGCTTCGGCGACGCTTGGAGCGGCGGTGCGCGGCGGCTCCTGCTCCACCCTTCCGAGTACATCCCGCTTGTTTTGCACTCGCTAATCTTTTGTGGCGATCGCCGGCCTGAGTGAAAGATGCAAACAGCAGCACTGCACCCGCCGTCGCCATCGTCCGTCGTGCGGCGATTGTTCCCTTTTGGTTTTATCTCGGCAACGACAGCACACACACGCACGCACACGCACGCACGCGCTCCCACACAGCGACGGCGGCTGGCTCAGCCCCTGAGTCACTGCGCTCTGCTTACTAGACACTTGCGCCTTTTCTTTTTTCGCCTTTTTTGCGTCTTTGCCTGCCATCGATGCACTATACGTGCTCCAACGCACGTATTCGCACGTCCCTCGCCACCTCGCCTGCCGCGCGTACCCAGGCCCACGTTCAGCGACAACGTAAAAAATAAGAAGAAAAAAGTTGGTTTTGTGTCTGATTGAGTTTTCAATCGTGTTGCAGGAGCTGCGCGCTTCTGGCGCCGACGTCAACTACCTGCTGTTCGGGCAGAACCGGCGCGCCCGCCTCGTTCACAACTACGGCAACGCGCAGACGGTGGTCCTACACGCCGCGCACGCCACGTCCGCCGCCAGCAAGGCGGGCAAGCAGGACTCCACGGTGTGCACGGTCCAGTGACATGTCGTAAGGGACCCCGATCACGGAGCCAGTCGCCGCACCCCGCCGCACCGCGCCGCGCCGCTCCCCGCGTCCACCATGCAAGTCGAGCAGGTTGTGGGGCAGGGTCCCCACGCCCTGTCCCCGGGCAGAGCTCGGCCGGGCCAGTGGTACTCCCTGGCCACGACCACCCTGACCGTCGCGCCACCGCCTGCCTTGGGTGACGCAGCCGCTCCGGCCCCTCCGGGCGCCGCCAACGCCCTGCCGGAGCCCCGCGTCGGGCATACCGCCTCGTACCTGCCCCGGAGGAAGAAGGTAATCAGCATAATGCGACAAGTCTGCGCCGATCCGCGCCGCGGCGCATGCTTTCGCAGCGCGCAGCTTGAGGCAGGGGTGCTTTTAGCGTTTGCGGTGCGGCGGCCAGACAGCGGGGGCAGCGCGCGGCCTGTGGAGTGGAACAGGTTAGCCGCGGCAAGCCCCCGAGGGCTTCCTGCTGGCCAGGCCGCCAATCCGGGCCAAAAGCGTCCGCATGCAAAATTGAGGGTTTGAACCAGCAACCCGCTGCCTCTGTCCGACAGGTGCTGCTGATCGGTGGCGCCTCGCCTTGCGCGCTGTACAACGAGGTGTGGCAGCTGGACCTGCAGCGGCTCACGCTGACTCTGTTGCGGCCGAGGCCCGGCCCTAGGCCCGGCCCTACGGCTAACCCTGGCGCCGTCGGCCAGCCCGGCCAGCCCCCGCAGCGCTACGAGCACTGCGCCTTCATACCGCAGGACGTGCAGGACAAGATCTGGGTTTTCGCCGGCGCCAACATGGAGGGCAACCTCAACGACCTCTGGGAGCTGGATGTGGCCGCGGAGGAGTGGAAGTTCGTGGACAACTCCGGCAGCGTGCCCGCCCCGCGGACCATGCACACGACCACCGCAGGTCTGGCACCCCCTAGATCAACAAGTTGCTGCATTCCCTTAACTTCGGCCCGTACTTCATGTTTTCCTTGTTGCAGACGTGGAGGGCGAGTTGGTGCTCTTCGGGGGCGGCAACCAGGCGGCCAGCCCCGTGGCAGACCCGTCGGTGTACAAGCTGGACCCCGTGACCTGTGTGTGGACCACCGTCGACACGCAGGGCGACCCTCCGGCGCCCCGCCAGGGACACGTACTGGTTGGCGTAGGTGCCAAGGTTCGTGGAGTGCCGACAAAATCATGGTCGTGGAAAACGGTGAAAGTTAAATTAACCGGTGTTTTGATTCGCAGCTGTTCTGCCACGGCGGCATGGCTGGCAACAAGTTCTTCTCCGACATCCACGTGCTGGAGGACGGCAAGTGGATGCTGGTGGACGCCGGCACTGCGGAGGGCTCCGGGCCCAGCGCCAGGGCGGGCCACGGCGCCGTCACCAGGGGCAACTTGCTGTACATCTTCGGCGGCCTGGGCCCGCACGGCACCCTTGACGACATGTGGAAGTTCGACTGCAGTAAGTATACTAGTGACGAGTCTCATCGAGTTTTCTGTTCCGTTTTTGGATTTCCTGTTGATCCAATTTCATATGGTTTGTTTCCCCTTTCCAGCAACGCGCACGTGGCAAGAGATAGTGTTCGAGTCCGACTGTCCTCGGCCGAGACCCAGGCTGGACTTCGCCATGACCCTCGTTTGGCTGCCCCAGCATTTCACCCCACAGTGCGCCAATGGCGAAGCAGTGACGCAGAACGGCGGTCAAGCCGAGGAGTCTGGCAGCCCAGATTCGGAACACGATCTCCCCTTCATTCTAGTGCATGGTGGAATGGATGATTTAGGTACTCTCTACAATGATTTTCACGTGTTTTGCCTCGACGATTCGTCAAATTAACCATGTGTTTGCTCAATGTCATCATTCCTGGTTTTGTGTTTAACCTTCTTTCCTGTGTTTAATGTATGTGAATTATTTTTTTTTAACCTTAATTTATTTTGTAACTAGGCATGTATGGTTCACAGTTTAGTGTTACCTTACTGCCACATACTTTCATAAGTGTTCTGCACTATGAATTAGCTAATCCCGAATTTGTTGCTAGTCATCATAAATGGCAGGTTTGAGCAATGTGTATTGTTGCCTTTCCTGAAAGTACTGTAAGTTCAAAATATGTTTTTAATAGACTTTTCTTTAAGAACAAGACGTCAAATGTAAAATGAAATTAATTTTTTACTCATGGAAGATGTTATAAAAAGTCCAAATAAAAATATTATTACATTCTTTTTAAAGTTTCTGTTATTCTGCCAATGAGGCACAATGCAACTCAAATCCTCCAGTCCGTGCGGCCCACATCAAAGGTCGGAAAAAGTTTCTAAAAAATTTCCAGTTGGAGCCCGAGAGGAAGGCAACCCATTTTACGTAGCCTCATCTCATCAGAACTCCATGAGCGCGACAGAAAAGCCCCTTTTCAAGCCAAATAATACTTGTCCTATACTTGTATGCCCTTGCAGAACTTTTCACCACAAGTAAGATTCCATAAGATTCCAAGTTTCTTTCCTGGTGACTTCTCATTTCTGAAATTATTAACCCGTGCTGTGAATTGCTTGGTACGTGACAGAGCAGTCTTTTAATCAATAAAAGTTTATTGAATGGGGACCATAATACCCATTTTCAAACTATAAAGTATCACAGGGAAATTCTTCTGTTTTAAAATTTAAAACATGAATAAACCTAAAGTAGTGGGGAAATGTAAAGACTGCATCATAATGCATCAGCTTCAATGACAGTATTACTTAAATAAACAAAAGGTCAAATAAGTATGTATTTTTGGGAGGGTTTGAACACAATTGAGTCCCACAACAAAACAGAACTCTGCTAAAGCAAGACAGTATCAGTCTGAATATAATTAGTAATCCACATTGTATTGCTAAAGCTGATGTTAGTTGTACACAGACATGATTCAGCAGAAGAATATGAAAAGGAAGTGGCATTAAATTGCTCAATGAATTCATGTTAAACTCAAAATAGACAGGAACACAGAAAGAGAGGAGAACAGCACATCTACTGATAAAGTCTATACCTATTATGAGTAAAGATTCTCAACTCATAACAGAAAAAATTAAAAAAAAATAAAAAAAATTCAAAATTGAAAATAAAATACATAGCTTTTAACATTCAGATAAGGCAAAGATAAGCAGTCACAAAAGTTTCAGAAGGAAAAAATTACAAGTAAATTTATTTTAAACATATCTGTGATGCATGATTTAATTCTGCCATCAAATACAGCGTTTGAAATTCAGTAAACGCCTAGGTACCCAAGCACCAAAGCATGACACAGAATAAAAACTTTCAAAAATACAATTTCTTTTAAGAGGTCTTAAAAAAGTGCTTTCAGTGTTGTCATTAAAATGCAACGCACAAATGCAAGAAATTATCTGGATAACTAAGATGTTCACTCATCCACTGAAGAGGAGTATCTGGAGGTGGTTCAACTCCATGTGTGGTAACTTTGACTGTCAAAGAAAGGAGGAAACAAAATTACATTTTGAACTTACTCTTATAGAAATCTGTTCAGATATGCAAAAATTCAAGAACAGCTGTAGCATACCTTTACTAGCATCTTCGGCATAAATTTCTTGTAAAAAGTGAAACAATGTTTTCTTTTGGCCCTCTTCATTGATAGGTTTCACAAGTCTTTGAGAGAAAGGCTTGTCTCCTTGATAAAGTCGAAATGGGATATATTTAAAGGTCTCCTCACTATTTACTTCCATGAGTTTTCGATTCACAGCCCAGAATTGATCAAACTTGTCTGATAGTAAAATAGAAATCAATAAAAAAGTTATATCATACCAGAAAGACACTGCAACCATCTCGTAAAATAAAAGAAATTTTAACAAAGAGAAGGCAATATTGAAATTAAAATAAACATATAAATCAGGAAAATTACCATTTTGTAATCCAAGCCATAATTGGTTGTGGTCCTTTTTCTGCAAATTGGATACTACCTGGCTCCTATGTTTTAATACATCAGCTTCTTTGATGCAGGACATAAAATAAGACTCAACTGCTTCTCTGCAATACCATACAAAGCGATTAGTAAATGAGATGAGTTGTATAGGAAAATATCTTAGGAATGAAAATTGTTCACGCACCTTGAAGTGCAGTGTAATAGCTCAGATTCAGGAAACTTGTCAAAATGAACTGTTATGCACCAGGGAAGACTTATTTCAGGTATATGAAGATCACATAAGACACCAATAGGGTAATGCCTGCAAAGAAACAGAAAACAAATAAAAGTGTATCACTATAAAGGAATTTATCTAGTTCCAGATATAGAAATGCCAAATATATTACCATTTGAGAGGTTGTCCATTGAAATCTATCCACATCTCCGATTCCTTCATGTCAGGGTGAATAAATCTTTGGAAATGCTTCCGCACCTACGACAAACACAAAAGACATAACTTGATAAAGGAAAGAAATAAAGGCTCAGTATCAAGAACAGGTAGAGAATAAAAAACGATAAAGCTATTTTCTGAGATGTTTGTTCTAAAACAGTGGTATGCAGAGGTGAGTTATGAGTGTCACTCAGCACGCCCGCTACACGTGGGTTGACGTTGGCAACACATCAGCCGAATGGACCCCGCCGTTTTGGAGCTTTGCTCACCTTATCAGTGACTAGTGGAAAATATGACAGCCTGGGAACCATCAAATAATATGGGTCAGGCGCTTGTAGCCCATTAACCTCACTGGAGTCGAGCTGGAAACACACGGGTATTCGCCCATCCCAAATTTCACGCAAAACTTCCCGATCGTTTGCCATTTTTAATGTAGAATTATCAATAGACAATGCTAAAGATTGAAAAATAATAATGAATCGGGAGTTTGTTGTCCGCAAGACAGACTTTTGCCATAGTTTTCACTATTTTCTTTCCCTTGTTGCAGTATTTGTTTTGTTTCCAGTGGCCATTACGTAAAGGTGAGCTATATTTTTGGTAGAAGGCAGTGTGATTTTGCAAGCTGGCCACACCCTACACTCGCACGATAAACTCCGTTAAATACCAGAAAATATGTCCTTATCTCAAATTTATTTTTTGAACAGGAACTCTCTCATTTTTTGATGAAGCACCTCTAGCACGGTGTCAAATGTAGCTTAGTTATTGGAATTTTCCAACAAAGGCTGGGAAATTTGGATTTGAAACACTGGTGCCCCTGTCCAATGCTTGCGTCTGCGTCACATATGAGAAATAGAGTGCTCTTAGTGAAGTGGTCATCAAAGTTTTCTGCTGTGTTTTGAGTTGTCCTGTCATCGCAAGAAAAATTAATTTTCTCTCGCTTTTCAAATTTGAAATTCTGATTGTGAACAATGAAAATTTTCCACGTCATCTGTGTTGTTTTGAATTTACATTTGTTGCACTGCTTCACATCAGCTCAAAGAGATGTAGAACCTAACCAAGATGTTTATACTATTGAAGGAAGGGTTTTTCCTCCTGATGGCCCTATAAGTGCTAATTCGTGGTATTCTCAAACCAGAATTTTAGCCAATGGTGGAGAGTTCGTCGGTATTTTAAAGTAAGTATAAATCTAGTATCAGGTGTTCTGCTTTGTATTCTTTATGCCTCTTCGGGAAGTATAATTTTATTTGTTCCTCTATTTTACTAATACACTATTTATTTTATTATTTAAACAGGAGAGATAATAGCTTCGTCATACACAATGTTCCCACTGGTTCTTATGTAGTTGAAGTGGTGAATCCATCCTATGCCTATGAGCCTGTGCGGGTTGAAATCAATTCTAAAGGAAAGTTAAGGGCTCGCAAGGTTAATTACATTCAGACATCAACAGTGGACCCTGTTGTGTATCCACTGGCTATGACTCCTTTAACTCGATACCGCTACTTTCAAGTTCGTGAACAATGGAGAGCAACAGATTTCTTGTACAGCCCAATGGTAAAAACAATCAATTTAACGGAATTTTTGAATTGCTTTTTCAAGCCAGATATGTTTTTTTTTGTGCTTGCCTACATTCTTCATATGAACTGTGTCTTTTTCAACTTTTTTCCAGGTTCTGATGATGGTTCTTCCCCTGGTGATCATCATGATCCTCCCTAAAGTAATGAATGACCCTGAAACTAGAAAGGTAAACTTATTCCGCATGTTTTCTGATCGTAGTTTGATTGACGGTTCCAACATTAACCTCCCATTTTACAACAGGAAATGGAGCACCTCAACAGCCTTACACGCTACGACATGCCCGAAATGTCCGAAGTCTTGACGTCATTCTTTGGAGGAGAGAAACCAAAAGTGAAGTCTGCACGGAAAAAGAAAGCACAGTGAGACAGACATACCCATGATGCTACATTCTCATAAATTAGGCTAATTAATGGGGCAGGGGGAATAATTTAACTAAAAGTTTATGGTTCATCTGAGAGTATGTAAATTTCATTAGAAGTGATGATTTATTTATGACCAAACGTGGAAGTTACACTCTTTCAATAAGCCATTCACGCATGGCATATTTGTAAAGATTTTTGAAGCTAGTCCAGTTTTGTACCATTTTATAAATTCCACTCATGTCCTTTGTTGTCTCAATTGTTAAAAAAAAAAAAAAAAAGTTTCCGTATGTTTATGATAATTGATGTGTACACTTCTTTCATAGCGTAATTGCAATACATGTTATTAAAAAAAATTAAAGAAAACATTTTTTTTAAAGTAGAAGACCCATTGCTCCAGCCACTGTGACTCCAGAATGCAGGTGCAGGCCATGAGGGGCAACCCAGTCACCTCACCCTACTCTCGGAGGACTCTAGACAACGGCCATCAAAAGCAAGGAGCGCCTGTATGCAAAAGAATAGACGAACCCACATGGCAGGAGAGTCGAGCGGGCTTGCCTGGCGCACAGATGCTCTCGACAGTAATAGAAACACCGCCATCGCGCCTTGTCCGCATGAAGCGCCCTCCAGGTAGACAACCCATCTGACACGCACTGAGCAACAACTTGAGGTAGGCTACCAATTCGACATTCTACAGGGCGGCTAACGCACGTCGCCAGTGAGGTAGGCAACCCATTCAACAGTTTTTCGTGACCCCTAAGCGGCACGCAACCCATCCAGCGCCGTGTCGAATGGGCTGCCCATCTCGCGGGGGGTGTCACGAGTGGCGTCGCCGGGAGAGTGTCCGCACGCCCCGCACGACTTCCATTACCCGTCGGCGGAGGCAAAGCCGGCAAAGCCAAGCAGGGCGTCTGTGTCTGTCTCTGTCTATCTCGGTAATCCGGTCATGGCGTGAAATACTCCCGGCCAGCAGCGCCGCCGCCGCGTCTTGAGACTGACAGGCTGACGTGCGCCACGGAAAGAGCCACCTTTCCGATCCTCTCTCTCTCTCTCTCTCTCTCTCTCTCTCTCTCTCTCTCTCTCTCTCTCTCTCTCTCTCTCTCTCTCTCTCTCTCTCTCTCTCTCTCTCTTTCTCTCTTTCTCTCTCTCTCGGCAGCAGTACAATCGCGCGCCGAGATTTTCCGAACGCATTCCTCCCTCCGTCGTATGCACGCGGCAAGGCAGAAGCCCCAGCCACCTGATTACGAAAGATCGTTGTTTCATCGCTCTGTCTCCATCGCTCCCCGACGAGACTCCGCATGAGTGCGACAAGGGCAGACCGAGGAAGGAAACAGTTGGAACGCACCCCTGCACGTGTCAAGCAGGCGTGCCGGCCCAGGCGGCATCTATGACCCGTCGCCTCCGCCTCCTTCACGGTCATTTCGCTTTTCAGGAGTCGCGAGCCGCGCGGTCTGCCCGTCATTGTCGGGACGTAGTGGAACATACTCGTTCGAAAACCGCAGGCCAGCCAGGCGAGGCAGCATATGCACCACCGACGGCGGCGGGCTCGACTGCGTCCGGCACCGACTAACTGGGTGCGTTCACGAAACGATGCGGTCGGCACCGCCGCCCCGCCTCGGAGGTCATCCCGGCCCCGTTTGCGGTGCGGGGCCATCGCCTGCCGCGCGCGCACCAGGAACTCGCCCTTCATTTAGCCGGGCGTGCGTTACGGGAGAGAGAGAGATAAAAACGAGAAGAAGAAAAAAGACGGCGCGCGGCTGCAAGCGACGCGCACATTTTGCTGCTTGTCGGCGATATTGGAAATCGCTCTGGTGGTGTTCCAAATGGGAAATGTAGGTGTTGACGACGGTGACATCGGACTTTGGCACGGAGCCTTTGCGCGGAGCACGCGCACCGTAGTGGCGAATGGCGTTAGCGTCACCACCGGGGAGGCGTCGCTTTGGCCGGCTTTGCCTCGCCGCCATGGTGGTACCGGGAGCTAGGCATGGGCACGGTACCTGTACTCCACAATCGGTACCGCAGTACTTTACCGGTACTACCGAAAAATATGGTACCGCGGTACTTTACCGGTACTATCGAAATTTTCGGTGCCGCGGTACTTTGCAGGTACCTTCGAAAGTACCGACGGTACTTGACGTACCCATGAGTACCACGGACTCCATGCGCTGCAAACCGCTGTACAGCGGCGCATCCAACAAAAGAACTTGGAGGAAAAAAAAGAGGAAAAAATGGGGGCCCTTCTCCCACCTCCCCACACAGTAAGGAGGACCGCCTGCAACTTCGGTGGATCGGGGGAACCGGTGCATTCCAGGCGGCGACCCCAGGGGTTCTCATCTGATGTGGGCCGGGTGAAGGGCGGGGGTTGAGAGCCTTTGGTTTTCGCGGGGTGGTCAGTGGTACCCACAGTGGTACCCCCGCTGTCCGGCGCTCTCTACCGAACATGCAGTGTGAAGGGCCAGCTTCAAAGGACTTATCAACTCCAAACCGACGAATCAGAATGGACCCACTCGCGACCAATTGCGAGTGGCTGGAACGACCGGGGATCGAACCAGTGCCGAGGCCAATCCGCCGAAGCGGACTGCTTTTTAGACACCCAAGCATAGTGGACGACAAATGATCCAGACCACTACGCTATCACGACTGCACGTCTGCCGAGTGTCGGACGACGGGTTTGAGTCGCATTGGGATGAGGGAGGCAGTCGTAAAATGTATTGAAATGTTGGGATTCGATCCCCGGACCTCACTGTTCAAGTCCGACGCCTTAGCGATCTCAGCCACCACGGCTCATGGTAGATGCGGCGTCAGCCGGGCTCTAGACGCGGCAGGGATGGAGCCGCAGTGAGCGGGTCATTCGAAAAATGTTGAGAAAAAGTGGGACTCGATCCGTCGACCCCGGTACCGGGAACCGACGCCTATACCACCTCGACCACCACGGCCTATGATTAGGCCAAGTGATGTCATGTCTTTTGAGCCGCACTCGGGGTGCGGCAGTGCGGACCGCACTCCTAGTGCGGTTCAAAGGCGTTGACATTACCCGTCCCCAATCATGAGGGCCCCCATTTTTTCTTCTTTTTAGCAGATGATACATGTAACATTAAGACAAGGAAATAATAATAATAATAGATAATGTATCAGCATGCTTGTACTCTCAAGCTGCGAGGCGCAGAGGTGTGAGTCAGAAGAATATCTCATACGGGGCTCGGTTCCGCTCGCGTGCTCGCCTCGCGCGTTCGCCCGACCCCCGAGCCGAGCGCCCGGAGCAACCGAGCCCAGCCGAGGCCGGGCATTGTCGCGAACCAATAAAGGGCGGCACCCCGGCGCCCCGCCGCCAGAGCACCGCGGACTGCGATACGAGGAGTACGAGGAGTACTCGCGTGCATCACTGACCAATAAACCATCGTAGTTCCCAGTTGCCTTCCTTGACCCCTGACTCGCCCCCTCTAACCCTCACCCACCACCCAGAGACACAACACTGGTTGTGTACAGTTTGGATAAACTTTAATATTTCAAATACAAACTTTATCACACAGTAGTATCATCTGCTTTAATGTTCTGGCCTTTCCTGAACTTTTTTCCTCCAAGTTCTTTTGTTGGATGCGCTGCTGTACAGCGGTTTGCAGCGCATGGAGTCCGTGGTACCCGACGGGCCATGCACTTGCGTAATATAGTCGTGTCGCTCAATCCGTAATAGTGCGCGGCTGCGCGCCCGCTGACAGGACCGACGTTACTTTTCGTTACTTTACTCGCAAATCGGTACCGCGGTACTTTACCGGTCCCTTTCGCGTCATCAGCACTGCGGTGCCGGTACTTTACCCAAAAAAGTACCGCGGTGCTGGTACCGCGGTGCTGGTACCGCGGTGCTGGTACCGCGGTACTTTACTTTACTTTCCTGCCCATGCCTGCCGGGAGCCGCGTTCCAACTGGCTGCTGCGCCGGCCGATTCCTTTTTTATCTGGCCCGATGACATGGGTGGATGTCTCTCTGCGCCGTGGCAAGTGCTTGAGCTTAGCTCGCCGGCGGTTACGATGTGAGGCAGAACTGCGACAGAACTAACCCAGAGCCTACCCAAGGCTCCGTCAGAGCTGCGTGAGGGGCGGCTAACGCAGACCTCACCGAGCCCCTCTCGGGGCCCCTCGGCTCAGGCCGTTCTCGCTGCGGCGTGCAGCCCGCGGGGAGTTGGCCGTCGGGCCGCGGCGTGGCGTGGCGGGGCAGGCGAGCTTCGACTGCCCATTGGCCGGATCTCAATGATTATCCTCGATCATGCAGGCCAGCGCGCCCAGGAACGCCCCTTGGCCTCTCCTCCTCGTCCTGCTTCTTCTTCTTTCGCGGCTCGGTCGGCGTAGCTGCCGCGTGACCTACTCGACGGGCAGGAAGACGCGGCCGCCCGTTTTGGCGGGGACCGCGGCCGAGCGCCGCAAGTTCGAGGGCGGGCGCGGCCAGATACGCGGGTCCGACGGGGCCGCGCTCTTACCGCCCTCTCCGCTCCGCGCTCTGCTCCGCGCTCGCCTTATTATGGGCCGATGAATATTAATAGCGCCAGGGGCTACAACGTACGTGGCTAGCTGAGTTTTGCAACCCCCACCACTTCCTCCCTCGCGAATCGCTCCGCCGCCGCCGCTAAACAACGGGCCCGTCATCGCGTGTCTCAGTCACACGTTCAAAAAATAAATATTTTTAAAAAATGTGTACTGAAGCTTGCGCTGCATCCTCGGCGCGTCGGTGTGGATCCTACGTGTGTGTAGGTGTGTGTGTGTGTGTGTGTGTGTGTGTGCGCGCGCGCGTCCTACTGGGCGTGTCGGGGACACAGCATTAAGATAACACGCACGAGTCGGACAGCCAATTACTTAGATAGCGCGTGGCCTTTCCGATGTAGAGCGTACGAAAATGTGTCCACCGCCCCCTCCCCCTCCGACCGGCCATCAAACACAGCGGCGGTTATCCAGGCCATCAGCGGCTTGCCGATATTGAGCCCACCCGTGAGCCGCGGCACAACCCGCGGTCGCGCTCGGCCGTCGCCGCTCATGTCTCATTTTTAAAAAAACGACAAAAAACAGTACTTATGCCAAAAAATTTTGGGGAGTGGATCAATTGAGAGGTAGGTCAACAGATACAAACCCAATTTTTGGAAACGGGCGCACAGCAATGACACACGGAGCTCAGTCAGGCCACGAGTTTCTCCTGGGCCCCTTTTCCGGGCCGGCTTCCTTGCAGACTGCAGCGGAGAGAACTCCGCCCACGAACTGCCCCACACGCCGGTGAAGAATGGCCGAAGGGGCGAGAGAGAGAGAGAGAGAGAGAGAGAGAGAGAGAGAGAGAGAGAGAGAGAGAGAGAGAGAGAGAGAGAGAGAGAGAGAGAGAGAGAGAGAGAGAGAGAGAGACTGCAGCCTCACAACAGTGGTCTTGCTCTCTTTGGTACCCGATGCCTATTAGCATGTCAAAGCCGAGGGAGGGCGTGGCGAAGCGCAGTGCAGTACCTGCATGACGGTGTGCGGGTAGGTACCCAGGTAGGAAGCAGGCAGGTGGGTGCCGTGCATTGCCCGGCGTGCCCCGCCGACAGACATCGCGTGCGCGCCCGGGGATCACGCTCTAACCAAAATTGGCCTCGTGCGCTACGTGTTATATGGAGTCCGGCAACAAAAAGCTCGGAAATGAAAGGAAAAAACATTCCAAAAAAGTCGATAATAATAATAATAATAATAATAATAATAATAATAATAATAATAATAATAATAATAATAATAATAATAATAATAATAATAATAATAATAATAATAAAAAAACTTATTTAATATTTCTTATTTATTTTTCATTACTATTAGGCCGGGCAGTCAACTGATAATGTAGGTCAACTGAAACGGGCCAAAATAAAATTTTCCCAAACAATACATTTTTATGATATTTTTTTCAATATTTTTAGAGTACAGAAATATGGGTGGGTCATCTGCGAAGACGGCCAACTGATACACCTCAGAGAATGTTTTTTCTGATTCTTGTTTCGAAATTGTGCTTTTTTTCTCTCTCTTGCTCTCTCTGCTCAACTGACAGCGGTGTAACCAGGCGAACAGAGGCGCCATTGTACGCAGGTTATTGCGTCCGAACGGCACGCGTGTCCGTGTCGCGTCCATGGTGCGTCCGACGGGCGTGTTCGGGAAGGCAGAGAAGGACACGCCTGGACCGTGAGACCGACCAAAGTGACCGCCGCGCCGCGGCCCGCCGTCACACGATTCGTAACGCGTCCAGAAAAGTGTGTGGCAAAGGGAAAATGAGAAAAAGAAAAAAAAGGTAGATGTTGAAAAAAATGTTTTAAAAAAATTGAAAACGGTGGCGGCCAACGCCCTTACATGAAAAGGGAGCGCGGACCCGTTGGCTGGCCAATCAAAAGGCCCGGGACTTTGACGGCGACGTGCGGCGGGGACCGCCGCGGCCGCGGTTTCCGCCCGGATCGGATCAGTTCCTGGTTTAACTTCGGCCCCTTATAAATAATAAAACACAAAAAATTCCTCGCCCAGAGACGTAAGCGACGCGACAACCCCGACGACAAAAGACGCGCTGGTAACGCGGGCCGCCGTCGGCGCCGACACCGCAAGTCTGGCCGCCCTGGCCGTCCCTTGTCCCGCCAGCGCACATCGTTTTTTACGACGCCATGAGCTCGCCTAATGATAACTGCACTCATAACCGCACCCATTCCGAGATATCGCTTATTCGCCGTGGGGACCCCGGACTCCGCGAGCTGCATGCTGGAACTGCCGTCCGCGCAGCAGTCCTGAAGCATCCTGTAGTCCTGCAGTACTGTAGTCCTGCAGTCCGCCATGACGACCAATTCGCACCGACCGGGAAACCAGCGCCCTGCTGAAGCTGCAGCATGACACATTTCTGCAGCGAAAAAAAAAAGAAGAACAAAAAATCAGCGAATAAATCCCAATTACCATAAGTATTGTCCCAACGCGACGCGGACGTAAAACATATAAGCACGCCGTAAAACCCTCCTCTTTCCCGCGAACGCCGCGGATTTTTATTTAATATCGCATTCCTCCGTTCGTCGCGCTTCCCCGCGATTGGCGCACTTAATGTGTTTATTCAAATGGCGCGCGACTTGTCGCGAAACGCGGACACGTCGCGACGACCGGTTTGCCGCGGCCGGCCGGCCAACAACGCCCCAACTGCGCGCTGCTTCCGAACCGCGCCTCCGTCTCGCTCGCACTCTCGGCGCGGCGCGCTGGGGCGGCAGGGAGACAGGGCGACGAGCACGGCGCCGAATCGCACCGCCGCGCCAGATGAACGCTTCTGCCAGCGAGCCCGGCACGGCCACTCTCAGCTCCCCTCGCCACACTTTTGTTACTTTTACGGCGAGTAATTAATGTATTGTGACAGCCATGCCGACGAGACCGACGAGGGCGAAACCCGCGGCAACACTACTGCATGGCGGGTACAGGCTGCGACAAAACGCCACTGGAGGCGTGACGCCGATATTTTGATCGAGTCAGACGAGGCGGCCGAGGCGCACATTTCGCAAGGCCGCTCAATTACTCCCGTCTTACTCGTTTTCAACTAGAGCGCCGCACGGCCGCACGCGCGAGGGGCAGGTGAGGAAGGAGGCGTTGCGGGGCGTGGCGGGGCGTGGCGGGGAGGGCTGTGTGGCTACTCCACGACGTCGGCCTGTCCACCTATCGATTCTCACAAAGGGCGAAAATAACGTGCTGTGAGATAACAAGACGGGAAAAAAGGGAGACAAGCAGCCACGCGTATCGGTACATCATCCAAATCGTACAATGGTACCGGTAAAAAAAAAGGAGAATGGAATGATAAAGACCCGAATTTCCCCCTGGCAGCCCAGTGGCGGCGCGGCAGCTCGATCCCAAACAGCGCCTCTGTCTCTCTCGCACCCGCACGCGGCGCCCCATGAGGCAGGGCGCTGCTCGATGCGGTGGCGGCCCAGTGGCATGAATGGAGCCAGCCGGACACTCCTGCTCGGCGTCTGACGCCTCAAAGTACAAAGCATTCGTGCCGATTATCGGAGCGGAGCAATCTAGGCATTGTACCGCCTCGTGGGCCTCATGGGGGCGTCACGTGGGGTATCGCCTTCACGGCCCGGGGTAATAATAACACCCCGATGCGCGCCGAGACGAGCCGAGACACGCCTTGCGCCTAGCCGCGGAACTGTGGAAGCGCCCGAGGAGGACAAGCAAGCCAAACCATGCGCAGGGATGTCGCAAACTTTCTCATCAAAACGGACCTAACGAACTAACTCCACTGTGCACAACTTTCGACCCATTTTAAATGAAACAACGACCCATTGTGGCATTAAATTTTACTAAACAGTTTGTATGAAAAGGTTTTGAAATAGTTGCGTTTGATTCGTCCTTTATTTTCCCAGCGGACCAAAATGGCACCCTTTGACACGACTTAGAACTCTGTTCAACTCATCCGTCGTTCGGAGGGTCCCAAACCACCGTCGCCAAGTAACGTCCGTCCTGTTGAAACAAGGGTGGCGCACAAAGGCCACGGCGCATGACCAGAGTGTTTACGGAGCGCTCGGCCGGGACAGCGGGACTGCCGGGCCTTACCCGTCAAAACCCCCTTTGTTCGTACTTGAGCCCTTGTGCGTGTGTGCGCATGGCAGGGCTGGGCTCGGCATGCCCGCCCGCGTGCACTTACGTGTGGCCGCGCCGCGCCTCCACCCCAACGTTTGCACTTCTTCTCAAAGGCTACGCGGAAAATGCGCTCATCCCGAGCCAAGATGGCGGACGGGAATCTCGCTTCGAACTGTGCCGTGCCGCCTCGGCTCGCTGGTTCATTACTGCGGATCCGGGAGACTTCAACGCCGGGTTCGGCGAGAGCGCCGCCTGCCGCCTCATTCCGGTGGATATCGTTTCGTCGCTCCGTCTCTTTGGCACCCCTGCGGGACGCCCCGTGAGTGCGACAAAGACGAAACGATCCTTATACGGAATCATGCAGCTGGCCACTCGCCGGGAACGTGAAGCCTCGCGTTTCCCATAAAGCAAGGCGTGCTTTTTATTTCGAATATGAATATGGCGGCAGGCAGATTTGGTGCCCTCCAACGCCGCCCGGTGTGTGGTCCCCGTGGTCCCCGCCGGTGGGAGGACCGAAGGAGCGACTCCCGTGCCCTAGAAGGAGGGGGGGGGGGGAGAGCCGACGTCCCATTGTGCTTGTCTGCTGGTCGAATGGCGCCGGCCGCCACCCTGGCTCGTTTTTCTGCTCGTTTTTTTCTGCGGCCGGTGCCGTCCCCTCGGACAAATGTTCAGCTCGGCACCGGGCGCGTCTCAATTTGTTGGAAAAGCTAATTAAATAATTTATCTCAGCTTCCTGAAACGTCCGCCGCGCCTCAGACCGGCGCTGGCGCCGAGGAAGGGGGGCTCGGCCGGTCGGCCGGCCGGTTGGCGAGTTCCGCCGGGCTCTGCGACCGCGAAACGCACAAAAACAAAGGGTACAGTTGGAGCCGAAAGCGGTGGCGGAGGCAGGGCCCCTGGGCCGGCCCGGATTCCCAGGCACTGGCCCCGCGCCGCCGGGCCTCCTGCCGCGGACTGTACTCGAGGCACGCAGCAAGGCGCCGCGGCTACAGCGACAGCAGAATATGAGAAGACCAGTTGTCCCGACTGCTGCCTTTTGTTCCAAACAAACAACAAGTGAAAAAGCAGCAACAAGTCGCTCAATATGCGAGGCTCACCTTCTTGCGAAACGTTTAATTGCCCGCTATGCTCCTTTTTTCCGCGTCCCGCCTCGTCCGCCGGCAAAGGAGGCCAGCCGCGTGGCCAGCATTCGGGGGAATTCGGCGATTCGGTGTATTTCGGGCGGCGCGTCGCACCACGCCACGCCGTCGTTTCTAATTAGACTGATGGCAGGCGAATAATGTCAGCATGCCTGTTCCTGTTCCCGCGTCCGCCAACAGTTCGCCAGAAAGGGCCGCGTCCCGCCGGCTGCACGCGCGCCGATCGGGCCAGCAGGAATGCGCCGCTGCAAGTTCAACTTGTTAAAAAACAGTCTCAATGGGGAGGAGGTCTTTTTTCCGTTTACTTTTTTGGGGCAGCAGCCTGCAGCGCGCGTGGCAGGGCCTGTCTAAACCCTTGGCAAACCCAGCCTCGTTTTATGTGGATTGGCGTGGTGAGGCGGAGCGGGGCGTGGCGGGGCGTGGCGACGGTGTGGCCGGCACACCACCGTGAGACTGCAGCGCTACCAGTGAGATTTATGGTCTTGATGAGCTCCGACACTTCCGACTCGCGGCGCGGCCAGTGCCTGCCAGTGCCGTGGCGGCCAGGCAGGCAGCCAGGCTGGCAGCCAGCCGGTCCCGATGCGGGCCACGGGCCATGCCATGTGTGAGGCCGAACTAATGCCACAATAACACTCTATGGAAATGATTATCGGTTTCGCCCCGAGGCCGCGCGCCGCCCGTTTCTCCTTCTGCCTCGCTCGCTCTTTCGCTCTCGGCCGCGTTCAGCCCGCCGAAAGCCCCACGCGGTAAAAGCAGAAAGCGCGCGGGAAAACGAAGACAGAAGGCAGCTAGTTGCCGGGCGGAACGCCGTGGAGAGTCAGGGTAGGCAGTCCCGTTAAGCACACAGCCGGAGCGGGTGGCCGACCCCGCAAGCTGCAGGCTGACGGGCTAGGAACAGTGTACCGCCGCGTTGGGACGGTCACAGACCCACAACACACGCACACACACACACACACACAGAGAGAGAGAGAGAGAGAGAGAGAGAGAGAGAGAGAGAGAGAGAGAGAGAGAGAGAGAGAGACCTCTTCAAACGGGGCAGCGTCCTCGTGTGCAAGAGAGCCCTGTAGTCGCAATTTCAACTGTACCTGGCGCAGCTGGCGCATGTGATACATACACACCGAGTCCCATGAGTAGCATTCCATGTCCAGGCTGACCCGTCGCCACGCGAGCGCCACGCGGGTCACGTCGCCGACCTCGGCGAGGTTCCTCTAATTAGATTGCCGCCCCCCTCGGCCTGTCGGCCGGCCATTCGGGTAATGGCACGCGACGCGCTCTGTCTCTCGCTGGCCTTGGCGCCCGGCCGGCGGGCAGGGGCACTGTAGGGCTCGGTAGGGCTGGAAGCGAACCGAAGTGCGCCGCCGTGGTCGCGGACGCCGCCTGCCGCTGGCGCGCTGGGCCGAGCGGCCGGGACGGCGCGAGGGCGGCCCGGAGCACCTCGCCGACGGCATCCCGACAGCGCTAACGCGGCGCGGCGGAGCAGTTTATGTTATGCCCCGCTTGTTTGCCAGAGCCGCGTGAAAGGCGCCGTGTCGATAGGTTAATGTTTATGGGGGTAGTTGAGACTTGCGAGCGTTACTCAGGACTAGCTTGTTTCCCCGCCCCGCCCCGCCGCGGCGTGCCAATCGCTCATCCTCTGCGGGGGTGACCCGGCCCGGAATGCAATGGATCGCGACACAACAAATAAACCCATTTTCGGCGCTAAATCACGAGGGTTAGCGCGCCGTTTTTTCCGCCAACTCGAAAGCCGACTCAGCCCGGCCGCCGTGCCGCCGTTCGTTCAGTTCGGAGCACCTTGAACCATTTATATACGAGGAGTCATTTATACGGATGATTAATGGCTGCAGGTGGCGTCAGGTTTTGTTGTTAAAACCTTGAATTATGTGATAGGAGCAGGACGCTCAACTCCCGTCGCCGTGCTCGGCAGCTGGGGCAGCGCGGCCCGAAGTGAAGTGGCCAAGCAGCGAGGCCCGTCCGGAACGCGTTCCGAGCGTTATGCATGAGGGCCGTGAGGGATCGCCCCAGTTTGGGAGAGAGAGAGAGAAAGAAAATGTCGCGCGGAATCAGCGCCGCCCGTGACCCCGCCTGCATTCCGCAGCCGGCGCGCAGGAAGCGGCGATACCCCGCGCCAAGAGCCTTCCCAGCGGGACGGCATTCAGGGGCCTTCGCGCGCGGAGCGACGGCCTTGGAATGAATCATCGCCGTTCATACAACGGCGATACTCCACGCGTGCCTAGTCTACTCATTTGGCCAGCATTGAGAGTCCATGGCGCGCGGAGTAGCGGCGGACCAAACTCTTGAGGCGGTCACGGCGTGAGCGCGCAGGCGGAGAGGGCCACTCCGAACAAAAGCCTCTGCATCTGCTTATCTGCCAGGCCGCGCAGCTGACGCGCGTCCAGTGGGAAATTTATATCTGCGCCTTGTGCCGACACTGCAATTACACAAGACGGTGCGAGCGGCCACTGCGGAGCAAGGGGTAGCGCCACTTCTGCGAGTCAAGCAGGGGGTAGCGCCGCTACGGTGAGCCGAGCAGGGGGTAGCGCTGCAAGAGCGCGGTGCGTGACCTCCCCCGTTGCCTTGCGCTGCAATAGCCCCATGCAAGTGGGGAAAGGTCGCGCCTCACAGCTTCATTAGGCCACTCAGCCACTCAGCACGCTAATTGCCCGGAGGTGTCTCCTCGGATGCTCTGTGCGGTGGGTTGCAGCCAACAACAACAACAACAACGCTGTTTCCTGGTTTGTTGGGCAATCAGTGTGCCTGGCGGTGTGATTTGCCCTCATTGTGATTAATGAGCCGGGTGAATTGCCGGCCTGCCCTTACGGTTTGGTGAGACGCATGACTGTCAGCACCTCGTAGACACACACACACACACACACACAACACACACACACACACACACACACACACACACACAGACAGCCCGCCCCCCGCGTTGAACCCTATTACAGGCAGAGTGTTGATTCGAGATCGCAGCAGATGGTTCGAAAAGGTCGCGGCTGATGACTCCATTGCCCTGGCCGCCACCTCGGCGGTGACTCAACAAGGGAAAGAAATCCTAGCCGAAATGAGACTCGGATTGACGCAACGACACACGCCGCGCTCGGACGCCGGCCCTAAAGTGGCCGCGAGACGGCGCTTGATACTCTCGGGGTCACGTCGCTACAAAGTAAAAAGCACGGACCGGCTGGGAAAAAAACAAAAAAAAAGAAACAAAATAAAAAACACAAGACAACAATCGACGTTCTAGACTACGTGGTACAAAAATGTAGCGCGATCGGCTCGACGACGCTACGCTCGGCACGGCAACATGAATTTGGATGTGGTAGGTCAGCGAGGCGTGTAATTATATGGCATGGCCTGCTGCGCTGGCCGCTTCTTCTTCTTCTTCTTCTTCTTCTTCTTCTTCTTCTTCTTCTTCTTCTTCTTGAGGGGAAATATTAAGGGGAAAGGTATCGTGCGGGATCGGGTCCTCTTCAGCGTGATTGGAACAAATGAGGGAAAGGCAGCTGAGATGCGGGAGGTTGGCGCTGCGCTGCGAGGGCCTGTCGTGGTCGTGCGAGTTGGCAGCACTGTGTGCACTCAATACGGTTGGGAGCCGTGGCAGCCGCGCGCGGTTATGACAAATGGAAACGACATGGGAGAGCCAGGCCGGTGGCCGGCCGCCCTGAGAATAAAATGTGCGCCTTAAAATATTTTAATTGCTACATACGACAAGAATTTCGCAAAAATAAAAATGGTTCAAGGATTTAGCTTGAGCCTTCTTGTGCACTTGCATACGACATGCGTTACCCCCTCCTGTCTGTGCGTCCCTCTAGGGCCTCCGATGTAAATTTCACCCAGTAATGATTGGCGAATGAGACGGCGGCAGCCGAAGCCTCAAGATGAGTTGTTTTTGTTGTTGCCGTGGTGTCTCGGTGGTTTGATCGATGCCCTCCCCGAGGCGCCACCTGCTCGGCTAGGCGGCGACCACGGCGGCGTCGTGCCGCTCGGAAACTGCGCCGCCTTTCTCTGCCGCACTGTAAAAACCTTTCCTACGACACTTGTTGTCCTTCTCTAGTGTTGGTCCGCCTCGTCCGGCGGGCGCGTCGCGGCATCTCCCTCCACGGCCTGCCCAACGTGTGCGAGAGAGGCGCGGCGACGAAAGCCATGTTCGGATTGCTGCAGGCCGCTCGCTGTGGACGTTCGCCGTAAATTGCGCTAAAATGGCGCCCTCCCGCCCGAGCTGCCGGGACGAGCCGGGACGTGCCTGAAATGTTGTCTTTCTAGAGAGCCAGGCGCCAAGCAGCGCGCCGGGCGGGTCCGGTTCAGTACTCGACCGGTGCGCGCGCGCGCCTGTCTGTGTGTGCGTGTGTGTAGGTACGCGCGTTCGGACTGCATCGCACTCATTGGAACGCGGTGTCGAAGCATTTCGAAATAATTATGAGTACGTTGTACCTGCGGTGTGTGATCTGCAGCAAATTGTCATTACGGCGAGGCGAGCCCCAGAGAGAAATCAAACAAGTTCGCGCCGCGCTCACGGTGAACCAGGGAGAACCAGGCAGCAGCAACAGAAAAGCAATTAATAAAATGTGAAGCCGTCTTTTTATAAATCCGCGTGGCTACCGCGCGGCGCGCGCGTCCTAAAAGTCTGTGTGTGTGTGTGTGTGTGTGTGTGTTTGTGTGTTTGTGTGCGCGTGTGCGTGCGTGTGTGTGCGCGCAGCAACAGCATCCAGGGGCGTGGCAAGGGGCACGAGCGCTCGAAATGAATTCAACGCACTTTCTCTGCGCATGTTTTATGGACGCAGAAATACGATCCGCAGCAAGGCGGTGCCATCGCGACCCTTGCAAGGCCCTTACTGCACACTCGCGTCGCTCGCGTCCCTTGATGCGGGCGGTGAGCACGGCGAGGCTATGGCGAGGCGCCTGTCCCGGACGGCGACCCACCTCGCAGTGCGCGCTGCGACTGCCTCCGTTTATTAGGTGGACGTCTACGAATTGGCCGCAGCGAGAGGGAGGAAGGGCGGCAGAGGGTCAAGGCCTAGCCAAGGCCGGCCGCACAGTGTGAGTGGAAATGACAAACAAACGGCGGTCCGGACGCCTCGCCGCGCCTCGCCGCATTCTTGGAAGGGACGCCACAGACTTATCGGCCGCGGGCAGCCGGGCCATTTCTCAGTCCCACATCGCCGGCCGCGGACCAGTTGCAGACGAACAGTGGACGGCTTCACGCCTCAAACCACGACACCTTCTTTTTCCAAAAAAGTTCACTCATTGCACACAAAATGTGTACTTACACGAAATTTCGAGTGCGGCTGCGACTGGGATTTCCCTCCCTCCCTCGGGCCGAGCGCAGCACCTCGTTGCTCCCCGCCGCGTCCTCTCCGTCGCCAGGGAAGCACTTTGTGTCACCAGCAAGAGACTTCGCCTGAATCAAAGCGCCCCACAGTTGGGTCTGCATTTTAGAGCGCCACGATCAAATTTAAACCACCTGCAGTTTGCCGTGGCGTCTGCCTGCCGCACAACGGCCTGCCGGCTCTGGCGGCGATCATCTGCGTTAATTCTGGAACTCATTTGGCCGTTCGCTCTGTCACTGCTCCGTATCTCTCTCTCTCCCTCTCTGTGCCCATGTGACAATGCAGAGGCGGTGCCGCGGCAAATGAGCCAGCCTGACCAGGAGCGACCGCCGCGGGCAGCCGTGTACAGCGCACGGGACGCCAGCCAGGACCCACCTGTTGTAGGCGGCCATGCAGAGCATGCTGTGCAGGCGCATTCCGGGTGATGCCTCCTCGGGGGTTTTACACGTCCGACCGTCGTGACTCAGCCTCATTCCGATTCGACGCCATTTCACCAGGATTTTCTTTGCAGAACTCCCCGCCACGCGCCCTCGTGCACACCTTGACAATTTAGAGAAAAAAAATAAAAAGTAATGAGATTGGTTGGGTGCTGCAGGTGTCGCTGGCTTGGCGAGGCGAACGGCCGAACCCTCGGGAATCCTATCCCGGATAATGACACGGGTAACGGGACGCGGCACCACCATCCTGCGTCCTCAAAATTCAGTTGTTCGTCTTTATTATTGGACCGCTCCGTCCTGCTCCGAACCTGTTAGGACGACACTCTCTCCGTCATCGAAATATCACGGGAACGCCCCGGAACGCCTTGCCGCGTGACCATATCGGCAGAGGAAACAAGCAGGCTCGCTTTTAATCCAAACATAAAAGTGACCCAAACTGCGAATGATAGAGCAACCACCTTCGCAAGACTTATGATTTATTTTTTTTTCGAATGAGAAAAGAGTTTTAATTCGCTAACAACAGAGTACTGGTCGTTCCTCTCTCGATATCTCGTGCAGCTCGCTTTGCATGGCGAGGCCGAAGCCCTCCTCGCCTTGGGGCCCGCGGCCGCCGTCATTGGCCGCATTGTGGGAAGCGATCGGCTGCCCCCTCCGCCTTCAACTTTTCCCCAACCACCCACACCGCCAATCCAGACTTCGAATCAAGAGTCTACTTTCTGCCCCTGCAATTTATTTTGTGTTGTTGCTTCAAATATAAATTTCTTTGACTTGGCAAAGATTCTCTGAAGCAACACAAGAAGCAACCCACTTTATGAATTGTTTCTACAAAAATTTCGTCACCGCAACATCAACTCAAAAATTCATTTCTTTCAAAGCAAATTGTGTTGACTTAAAGAAAGCATTTTTTTTGTGTGTTTGTCCGATTTTATGCGAAAACATAACGCACACAGCGAGGAAAAATGGCTTCTCGGCCGTGCTATTACTTTGAGTGTCTCTTCCCAACCCATTGCTTTAGGGCGCGCGCGCACACACACACACACACACCGCAGAGCGAGAGAGCCGAGAGTGTATCGTCGGGGTAAACGATAGTGGCGATCAAATATCCCAAAGCGCTATAGTGCTGAGCGATGGCCGGTGTCCGGCGAGGCGTGCAACGGGAGTGGCCGTCGGGGAGTGGCTCGCAACGGCACCACTAGTTTTGTAGCAATTTGTCGCGAGTCTCGGGTGTCCCCGTCCTGGACGTCCCGAATGCGGGAATCGCATCGTTCCTTCGCCGCGTGGTGCGGTGCGCGCTCGGTCCGGCCCCGCCGTCGGTTTCGAGTTTTTAACAGTGCCTGCGGGGCGGACCTGCTGCCGCCTCATGCGCCTCGGCCGGCATCGCAATTGCGATATCAGAAATCGGCGCAGGGCGTGGCGGGGCGGGGCGGGGCCAACTGCAGCCATTGAGCGCACCGATATCGCGGACTCGCCATTCGCCTGGGGCGCGGCGGCCCCCTTTTTTTTTGCACCTTCTCCTCGGCCCGTCCAGTGCGGCGGTTCCAACAAGAAAGCGCCTAGCTTCGTATGCCGCGCGGCGCCGCTAACGCTGCTGGCGTGCCTGACTGACGACGGGCCGCATTGAGACTGATGGCCGTGACAGCGCGTCGCCACGACGCAGCGCGGCTCCTGCAGTTAGTGTCGCCCCCAGCACGAGGGCTGCACCTCGTGACTATCCCCTGAAGAAGGGAGGGCCCACGGGGGGACGGGGCGCGGCCGGCCCCCTTCGGTGCGAAGACTTGTCAAGCGCAAGAAATAATCTCTTCCGGTGTGTGGCGTGCGCTGCCGGTAGCCAAGCAAGCCAGGGGAATACCGGTTCAACTGCTCAACCTATTGTGCCCCGCTGATATACCGCCGCGGTTTAGCGATGTCTCCGCGACGCTTTGTGTAAACAAACAACACGAAGCATCGCAACGCCGGGCACCGCCGACGCCTAGGCCGACGCCCCGGGTAACAGGACTCCTTTTCTAAGAAATATTTTCACTTGGTTATTCTCCTCTGCGTGGAGAAGAGTCCATGACGCTGCCCGGTCACGTCCCGTCTAAAGACTCCTAAAGAGTGACAATTCGTGGAGGTATGCGCGCCGCGCGCCGTGTGCAGTACCTCCAGGACTCCGCGTCAGCTTTTTTCCTCCTCCTCTCTCTCTTTCTCTCGTCCACGCTTGAAGCGGCAGGTAAATCCTTCACGCCGAACCTGTGCAACGAGTCTGTGCGTGTCGTTGTTGATCCTAGATGGCACGACCCAAATCTAACGTCCGGCGCGAGTAACATCGGCAACAACGGCGCGTCTCAACAAGACGGGCAGCCGGGATGGCCCGCGGCTAGTCGGGTTCGTCTGTTCGGGTTTCGGTATAAATGGCCATTGTTCCTTCGATGACGACTTCCGATAGCGGCATGCCGTGCACTGCGGCGAGGGTGGGGCCTGGCCAAGGGCCTGGCCGCCGCGGTGCCGTTTGGAGATATCAAGCCGTGTCCGGGCTTCATCAGCATCATTCATTCACTCCCTTTGTGTTACTTCTCCGAGGCCCAATATGCTAATTCGCCAACATCTCGCAATCATCCAATTTGCCCACTTGTGGGGAAACACCCCTCCCGAAAAACGGGACTTAAATAAAGAAACAAGAAGAGGAGACTCGGACAGTCGTTGGCAGAGACACTCGCGGCACTTGCATCATAAATTGAATTGGGTCGCGACGCTCTGTTTACGTAATGCTGCCCAGCGCGGCGACGTCGAGGCCGTCTTGCCCATACGGATCCGTTTTATAATTAAGTTTTCCTCCTCTGGCGTCGTCCTCTTAGGCGGCCTGGTGGGCGGCGGCGGCCGACTGCAAAAGAAGGGAAAAAGGCCAACGAAAAATCCCGTGACATAGTGCGGCCGCCACACTAACGGCAGCGCAGCCTTTTGGACGGGCGGGGCTATCTCTTAATTTACAGGACAAATCCATAAATAACAGCCTCAGAGGCCGAGGGCTGCGAGTCCGCGCCGAGCGCACACTTTTCCGTGTCGTGGTTTCAGACACAAACGGATGTGAGCGAATCCAGGGGGCACCTGATCCGGCCGCAGCAGCCATCCTGAGTCCCCCTGGACGCATAGAAGAAGAGGCTGCTAAATATTGTTTTTATTTAAAGTTTATTGCCTTGCGTGTCTTCAGAGACGCCGGCGCGCGACTCTTCGTTTGGCTATATGTCAGGCTTTTTGCCTCTGTTAGACTTTTAACAGCCTCCCATATTTTAATTCTGTTAAAAAGACAACAAGGAAACGACATTATTCTGCATGATTCCAAAACAACCCCCTTTTTCAGACGAAAAAAAAAATATTAAAAAATGATGCAAGTAAAGTTGCAACAACGCACGGCAAGGACATATCCTTGGCGCTCCCCTTGGGCAGCACCAGCAGCAAGGATAAATAGCCAACAATATGCAAATTAGCAGTGTGACTGCGAGGTGTGATTTCCATGATGCGTATCAGGACGGCCATTTGTCAAGGCGGCCATGCGTCCATGGGACCCCTGGCCGGCCGCTCTCGGCCCGATGGGCCCACAGTGTGCCCGTTGTGGGCCCCTGGTGGGCTCCTGGTGGGCTCCTGGTGGGCCCCTGGTGGGCCCTGTGGTAGGCACCGTGTAGCGTTTCCGCCCTCCTCCCCACCAAAAAAGGCGAGCACACAAAAGGACGTGCACCCAGACTGCTTCTTCCTCCACTGCACCGAACGGACTTCGTGCCGCAGAATCACAGGCAGTCAAAGAGACACAGTCGTCTTTCACAGAGTTTCCCCCTCCACACACTCTCAACATCCCACTGAGCTTTTTGTTCGCAATACGTACGATCAAATTTCTCTGTATTATGACAGATTTGTGTCAAAGAGTGCTAAGAATTCGCTCATTAGAATCATCAAACATGACTGAAACGAATGCTACTGTAGTTCCATTCGTTTTCACCAGTGGCTTTATTATTTTTATTTTTTCTTACAGTGATCAAAACTGAGCCATCCTGAGGGTAGAGTGTGCGAAGCTCGAGGCGGTAGTGAATGGTCAAGGCGCTGGTCCGCCGGTCAAGGTGGTGGGAACTGCGAGTGCGCCCGTGATTTATACCTGGTAGTGGCCGCGTCGCTCGGCGTCGCCCCGCGCCCTCTACGTGCGCCGATTAGCAACGCAAATGAGGTCCCCTATCGGGCAACGCGAAGATGCGCCGGACACGCCGACACACCAACAAGCCGACGGACACAATCAACCAGGCACGCGCACCGCGGCGAGAGGGCCGCGAGTGCCTCGCCGCGCGCCGCACTGCACACGGACCGACACGGGGCGGAAAAAGTCGCCACGTGGGAATCGACGCGGCGGGCCTGTTTCGGAAACCGTCTGGCACGCGGCGCGGCGTGTGAACCACGGAAAAAATTCCTCCCATTCATGCTTTCTTTCCACCTGGAAATTTGCCCCCGGGATATGTGAGCCCCGCGCGCCGAGGCAGCCTGGCTCCCCTTTTACTTCATTTCGTGTTTCTCTAATTTTCTTGTTATAACTATTACCTCTCGGCATACCATGGCGCGCTGTGGCGTGCAGCGTGCCGTGATATACTGGCAGGAACACGAAACGCAGCCGCAGCGACAGGAGGACGTTTTCAACTAACGCCTCTATCCCGAACGCGCAGCTGAAGGCAAGGCAGCTGCAGCCCAGCCCCGCTGCGGCACCGCCATATTGGTGCGCCTGACCGCAGAAGGGCAAGAGAGCCTGCCCGCCGCGACACTGCGCCCGACCGGCAAGGCCTCAAACCTGTCAACAAGTGAAAACAACACCGCAGAAAGTACTCGGGGCCTTGTGAGAGGAACTGCGGAACGGCGCTGGGCCTGCCAGGGGAAAATTTACTCCGAAGATTAGGTAACGTTTGGTAAAGTAGAGCGTCGGGCTGCCCGGCCGCAGGCGGGCCGCCCGAGCTGGCGGCGCGCTGCCGTGCCGGTATCTGTTCGGGGATCGACATGCGCTGGGATTACCATATCAATTAGGGTGACTGGGATCGCGAGCAGCACAGGCCGGCCAGGCCAACCAAGCTACAGATTGCTCCCGAATCCCTGCTTTATTTGCCAGCCCAGCGCGGCGCTACGTGGCGCTGCGCGGGCCTTGCCGCATGCCGCGGCACCTGCCGTCCCCTCGCTCCCTCGGGACCCCTCCGTCCGGGACGCACCGAGTCACGGCCGATTAATTGGGCGGCCCGCTGCAGCGCGCTGACTCAGTTTGTCATGTTTGTTGATGTTGGGCCGGGTAAACAGCGAGCGACAAGTAGTATATCAGCGATCGGTCCAGCGAGCCTGTCCGGACGACGATGGACTTCTGGCAGCTCCCCCTCCCCTTGGCCACCGCTCCCCCACAGTTGCGAGCCTCCTGCTCCGAGTCCGACACGACACGAAATCAGCTTTCGGATGATTTGAGCCGTCTGTAAAAGTAGACATGACGTAGGCAGGTAATCTGCCGACAGAGTTTATCTCGGGGCCCATCCGAGCGAGCGGTGGCCCAACGGTGGCCTCGGAGACTCGAGCCTCGCCCGCTCCCGTGGCGGCGCACGGCAGCGGCCGGCCGACGCCTTTAGCACTACAGGGTCAATCAGAAGCGATAGACGGACACACACCGCCACAAAGAGGGGAGACTCTGGTGACGGAGAGCAGGGTCTAGACAGCCGGCCGACGGGGCTTTCACTGCGCGGGATTACTCGCCGACACTAAGGTTGCGCGGTCCTATCCTTATGAGGAGAGCACTCGTATCTCGCACGTCAGTTTCCATGAGTGATGTGTTATTTAGGTGTGTAAAAGCCGCGGCCCGGGAAAGAGAGAAATATGGAAATGGAAAGAAGGAGAAGAAAGAAAAACGTGTTTCCGGGCCCCGGTTGTCAAGCCGCTCGGCCCGTCCCGGATTAGGCGGGGGTGGGGGTGGAACTACTACAAGGAGCACGCCATCCTTGACGGCCGCGTCCGATCGGACGGCGGCGAGCACCTCCACCAGGGTTCAGGCTGCAGTGCAGAGGGTGGCCGGTCGGAGCACCGAACTATGCATCGCCGACCCGCGCGGCCCGCGGGCCGTCACCGCGGTGACGGGGCCCGACGACGGGGGCCTGTGACCGCCAGGGTGATGATGATATGTGTGGTCGCCGTGCTCGTGTGGTCAAAAGCTCGCCGTAGATGGCGAGCCGGACGGCTGCGTGTGCGTGCGTGTGGCCAACTTGCCACGCGGTCTGTCCCGGCGGCCTTCGCCCTGCTGCCTTCTCCCACGTTGACCACAAGAACGCGCCCCGAACAGACCAGAACGCGTTCCAGCGTGGATCCAGAAGGGCCCGCCCTGCCCCGCGCCGCCTCGCCCTGCCCCGCCTCACTCCACCAGAACCGACGTGTGACGACACTGATTGTACCACCGCGTCCAACGTTATGTATTTGTGGCCTGGAGGTGAAGAAGGTTACGGAGGTATGAAAAATAAATGAGTTCGCGGTCGTCGGATTCATTCAACGCGCTTGACTCGCAGGCCGGGACGGCTGCTAGAATCGCGTCGTGCGCGGGCAGACAGGTTTGAATTGGGTGCCGCAGTCAGTCAGTCCGTGGAGCGCGAGACGAAGAAGCAAACGCCCTTCCAGTCGGGAACGGGCACTACTAAGACAAATAAACTTTGCACAAAATGGCAGACAGACTTGAGTTCGCATGGTCTTCTAGCCAACATGACTTTGCTAACCGACCAGTGATGATTGAACGGTTTGGGTAGTAGTGTTCCTCACGGGATCTACTCGAGTTTGAACCAGGAGCTTCACCACGAGGAAGCGAGGTCAAGTCAGAAGGTTCAAAATTTGTCTAAGGGCGAGAGCCCACTACATGAGGGGCCTCCCCAGAATTATGGGCAGCAACCCCGCCCATAAAATGGCAGTGGCCCACCTCCCCGATTGTGTTTTGACCCGCTGGCTCGCGCTTGGTCTCACTGCATTCAGACGGCCCAAATTTAAGGCCGCCATTGTATGACGCTGTGACGCGGCAGTCGGCATAATGCTGCATGAAGCACGGCCTCACGAGAAGCCTTGGCGTGCGTCCATCCTCTCGGCCTGCTCGGCGCGGTCGCGGCCGGCGGCACGGTTTCCGGGCGGCGGCACGACGGCCACCTTGCTGCTTTTCCCGGCGGACGGCGGAAACCGTCCCCGATGACGACGCCCCCGATAAGCCGAGCATCGTAAGTCAAATCGCCTCGAGTGCATATCGAGGGGCGTGGTGGCGGGGTGGGGCGTGGCGGGGCGTGGCGGCGAGGTGGCGAGGGACCGCATCCGGCGGCCGCGCCGACCACCCGTACCCGGCGTACCTCGGCGGCGGGGCCCGTCCCCAAATGGCGACCGAATTGACAGAGGCCGGAAGTTGAAAGGTGAGAATTCACGCCATCCTGGAGATCAGACAAAATGTCTCGCCAAGATGTGGCAAGAATGTCCCACCCACTTGCTTTTTGAAAACCTTACAGAGTATTTTTGGCATTGCAATAAAAAAAAGGAGCTTGTTTAAAACAAAGTATTTTGAGCATACGTAAGCTTACAAAGAAAATACTTCGTTATTTACTGAATATTTTATACCTTACATATGAAAAATAATTTGAAAGGCTTTAAGCGTTTGTGGTTAGGTTCACATTTCTCGACAAATAATGGTGAGACTTCAATGTCTGGACAGAATATGATCAAATATGATCATGGCAATCAGTGGATCCATGTCGCAATTGATAAACTAATAGTTGAAACACAACCCAATAGAAATTTTTTCTGAACACTGGTACATGTTGCGTTAATCCACTGGTGAGCCTCCATGGCAAAGACTATTACGCTCCCAAAGTAAGAGATCTTTCCTTGCATTCAAGGGCCCCTCGTATTCAGTTTCTTTGAGTCAGACGTACTTACAATCATCACTGCCATACTGCTGTGATGAAATTTGCAGGCAAGGAAGTGTCCGGTTGAGTTGCCAGATAAGTACAGTAGTCAAACATGTTGCTTGGTGCACTGTACTAATGGGCCCAGAGTCCCAAAGTTTCTTGAGTGTTGATGAACTTTCAATATTTTTACCGGTTTTCATGTCACACGCAGGTTTGCAGATAATTCGATGTTGAAAATAATCGTCGCCTTCTCAAGATCCAGTCCGTATCAACCGTCATAACACGCTACGAAGAGAAACTCAATTTTATCGATGAAAGTATAAACAAAAATTCTCCTGCCGCGACAATTTTGCGTGTTTCTTTTTTTCTTGGCGAGAAGTGACTGCGAATATCGAATTTGTGGTGCATGCAACTTTCCAATCCGAATCAGAATCTGAATGTGCGCCGTTGTCCGTGACTGTATTCCGTTTAGATTCGATATTCCCAGATTCGTAACTTGCAGTACGCCCCTCCTTGAGCAAACGAGTATTGAAATATGAAAAACTGTTCTAGCGGATAATTCACAGACGCCAACAGACGCGGACTTTCTACTCCGGGATTGACCTACGCAGCCACAATTTCTCATATTCTGGCGCATGTGTGCAATTAAACGTTGATTCGGATTCATTTACAGAACGAAGCCTAGAGAAAAACAAATAGTTCAAAATGGCTTCGGCTAGAGTGTTATTGTCTAGACTTGTCTAGACTTTCATCGAAAAAATTAAGTTTCTTCTCGTATTGTGCGATGGTGACTGTCGTCGACTGGGTTGTGTGTTAGCAAAGATTATTTTGTGTACTTATTCTGTGTACTGGTGTGCGCCATTGAAAACTGTGAAAATCTTAGAAGTTCATCAACACATTCTGGACCATGTGTGAATACTTTATTTATGTTGCAACTCAACTGCAAACGTCCTTGCCTGCAAATTTCATTGGATCACCTACTGTGATGGAGTAAGTACATTTGACTTCAAACTTAATACGAGGAAATCTGGAATGCGAGCAAGGACCTCTTTGTATGGGAGCGTAACAGTCTTTACGGTGGAGGAACTCTGGTAGGTTAGAGCCATTGGTGTTAAAAAAAAAATCCCATTGTTTTGTGTTTATTCTAATAGTCTATCTAATGTCAATTCTCTCAAGCATCCACTTATTGCCTAGATGTGGCAAGTTTTGATCATATTTTGTTGATGCATTGGAGTCTTGCCATTTATTGTCGAGACATGTGAATATGACCACAAGCTGGTTAGTCTTTTGATCCTTGGCAAAATGTTGCGGCAGACACTTTATATTGGTGTTTTTTTTTAAGGTGGTGGTGGTCGCCCGAGTATGCAGTTCTCTAAATGAATAGTGACCCAAGGGCTTCTATTTTTGCTGTTCCCGTCCGGATGTTACGCAGGTGCAATATCCATACTGCGCACTGCGGCCCTTTCCCTGGGCCAGGGCTTCCTTAGGGCACCCCTAGGTCACCCTTAGGTCACCCTTAGGGCACCCTGCCCTTCCCTCGTTGCTGCCCCTCTGCCCCGCGGACGGTGAGCGGTTCCGGGCGGCTCGGGGGTTTCCATTCCAACCCCAGCTGCATCCCGCTCATAGAACCGGCTCACCTACTCAGGGTGGCCTCGACAGAGCGAGCGAGAGGGAGAAGGGCCCCGAAAGTGACACTGCGGGCTGGTGGAATTCAGAGCCGTGGAAATATTAGGATAGCCGAAAGGCGGCGCGTTTGGGATTTTGATAAATTTGCCGACGCTGGTGGCCGCGGCGGCGTGCATTCCTGCAGCCGCTGGTTCGGTGATATATCATCTGGACGGCAGCTAGAGGCGTCAATTTTTGGGGCTTGCTGAGCGGTGCTCCTGTGGTGCTGCGGACCGCCGCGCTGTATCGGGTGTCGCGTGCAGATCCCCGCCGCTGCCGGGGCACTGCCGACGGGGCACTGGGGGCCCTGGAAACCAGTACAGTACAAGCCACCGCGAAACCTGACAACAAAAAAAATGACATACTGGCTGGCATCGGGCGCACCGGTGCGATAAAAATTAGAAAAAAAAATTCGCACGCAACACGGTAAAAATAAAAAGGCAGCCAGGAGCAGAGGAGAGAGGGGCCCAGTCAAGTGTCCATTGAGAATACGGTACAGGTAGGGTACAGGCCTGGGCCGCCACCTTCAGCAGGCGAGTTTAGGGTTTCGGTCTGCATGTTTTGGCACGCCTGCCGCGGCGGCCCGCCGTGCAAGGCGTGCAACTTGCCGTGCATTCCGGAGGGCTCCCAGGGCAAAGCATCAGGTGCGCGCCTCGCCGGCGGTATGATTTGTGCCCTTCGTGACAATACAATAGTTAACACTCGTCTCGCACTGCGCTTCGCTCGCTGCAGCTGCTTTGTTGCCGCACAACATAGTAGTATCTCGGCGTGGCAACAGTGTCGCCGTGGGGTGGCGGGGCAGGGTCGCCAGACCGGCACCACCACCACCACGCTGGCATGCCGGCCGGGGACATCACGTCCCGCAGCCCCGCGGTCGGGCGCAGCGCGGCGCGGCGCGGCGCGGCTCGCAGTGCACCGTCACCGTAATGCACGTGTTTTTAGAGTCGAGGCGTTTGCCGGTTGTCGCCGCGGCCGCCCCGTGCTGCCCGCCGTGCGCCGTTTGAGGCGCCCCGCCGCGCGCAGGCCTGCAGGCCGGACGGACACTGTTGCCGACCCAACAAGGCATGCTAATTTAATCCCGCCGGCCCGCCGCGACCCGCCCCGCCCCGCCACGCTACGCCACCCTCGGCATCGCACCAATCGCATCCACAATGCAGCGACGCCCCACCCCGCCCACCGCGCCCCGCGGTGGCCCTTTTTGTTTCTATCGCATTAACGCATAAAGGGGTTTTACGCCCCAGTCTTTGTCTCGCGCAATAACACTGCGCAGTAAATCACCTCGCCGCCGCCGTCTCCTCGCTTTCCTGCGTGTTTCGGAGGCGGCCTGCCTATTTGCTCTGCCGCCTGGCGGTTAGGCAGCCCGACCCAGGCGCACGCAGCCTCGCTGGGGCTGTTGCCTACCTCCCCGGCTGGTGCGCGAGATGTATGCGCGTGCGCTGGCATTGTCAGTGGTGGTGCGGGGCGACGCGCCGTCTGCTGGCATTGTCCCGCGAGCCGCGACAAAGACGTGCCGAGAGTTATTCGCAGTTGTAACGGCGTGCGTTGCACTGCCGCGCTGCGCTGCCTTGCGAGCGACGGGCCGCCGATGGGTCGCACGCATCGCCACTCGCTGCCAATAACGCGGGCGATCTGCGCGTGCCGACACCGTGACGAGGCGGCGGCGCGGCCGGGACTTGGACCCGCTTCCCGGGAAAAGCCAGCCGGCTGATGCCGAGCAGGGCCTTCGCTGAGGCCTCCCTTATGGAACACGCCCCCGTGCGAGAGAGACGACTACGGCAGGACCACCCAATCCCCCATTCCCACGCCAGGGAAGCCCCCACGTGTCTTCCCCCGTCACATTCTTGGGCTGTGTGCGTGTGAGAGAGACAGCCAGCGCCCTCGGCCGCGGCGGCTCGGCGAGAGAGATACACGCTAATCGTCTTCGCGGTGGCCGCTAAACGGATTCACCCTGCTCGCGTTGCTATCCGCTGAGCCGCGCGGACTGCGCAGAACCGCGTAACCGCGAGCGATTGTCTGCACACGATTCTGTTGGCGAGGCTGAGGCGGCGAGATGAACGCGACGCGGGGCACCTCCCAGCAGGCCGACCGGAGCGGCATGGCCCGGCTGGTCGCAGTGCTGGTCGTCGCCAAGCTGGCCACCGCCTTGCTGACGGATGGACTGGCCGCCAAGACCCGCGTAACTGGCCGCGCTGTGCTCCATCTTGGTCCTGGGATGCCGCGCGCCCTGCTGTCGCCAGCCCCACCAGCCCCGCCAGCCCCGCCAGCCTGGCCTGTCTAGCGCAGACAGATAGCAGCGCCACACACGGAACAAGTGACATGATGATGATATTGCCGCGGCAGTTTCGCGGCGCTGACAAGATTTTCTACTTTACGGGCCACCATTAGTCGGGCCGGGTTCGCGCGCCGACACGCCGATAGCGCTCTATCATCGGGAAGCCTAGCCTGCCCCCGAAGGCCCTGCCCAAGCGCCGTTTCTCCCCAAACGGCGACGAAGGCGGCGACGCCAACCTGGAACCCCCCCTTTCCCCGAGGCCACACACACCTGGTTCCTCTAAATAGACGTGGTGAAAAGAAAAAAAATAGTGTTGGTTGGCGGCGACGTGTGGGCCAGCCTGACGGGCACCCTGACGGCCAGCCTGACGACATCGGGGCGCCGCGGGCAGCGCGTTACGTGCAGGTGCCAAATGTTGCGCGGCCGCGCGACGCGGTGACGGACAACGACGCTGTCAAGCGCCGCCCACCGCGACCGCGCCGTGCACACTGTAAACAGATGTTGTGAAATGATGACTGTAATCGTCACGAAAAGCTTAGTAAAATGACAAAATTTTGTTGTAAATTAACAAGTAAAATCGTAATTTTACAAGGTTTTTCATTATGTAGCAAAAATGACATTTGTCTTTACCTTTATTTTTGTAAATTTACGAAGATAGTCGTCAATTCACAACGATAATTGTAAATTTACAACAAAACTTGTGTAAATTTACAACGATATTTGTAATTTCACAACAATACTCGTGAATTGATGACTATACTCGTAAAATTACGAACAAAGTGCAGTTAATTTTGCAACACAAGGTGATCGTAATAAATAATTAACAGAGATAAAATCGTTATTTTACAAGAAAAAAGGTGAAATTCACAACAAAACTCGTAAAAATTGTAACTTTTCAAAATATGTGTTTTTCTCCTTCTTTCGCATGAGACAAGCTAAACAAGAAGAGACATTCAATAAAATATCTCAAAATTTTTACAACATTCTTTGTTATTTTACAACCACGTTGTGTTGCAAAATTAACAGGACTTTATTCGTAAAATTACAACGTGATCAGGAACAGTGCAGATGGCCAAGCCGTGACGCTGCTGTGCGTCGGCGCGGCCTCGGAGTGGGCGATGCTATCATTTAGCCCGCCAGCTTCAAGTTTATCACTGACGCGGTGCGGAACCACTCGGCTCGCACGGGTTTTCTCGGAAACGGAAAACGGAACGCGGCGCGAAGACTGCGCGGAGGGAGGCAGTGATTTGCGCGGCCTGGACACTCTAATACTGTGTTGCGTATGGAAATGTGAAGAATGGAATGGGTGCCAGGTACCTGCAGCGCCTACCACTGTCCCTGACGGCTGGAAAACACACACTCACACACATACACAGACTCAGACACACACACACACATCCACTCAGACAGAGGCAGGCACCGGCAGCGCCCCAGACGGTGCGAAATTCAAAGTGAGTGCGCAGTAACTCTCTCCCCAGTGACCCGGGAGAACTCCAAATTATAGTGTTCTTGAGAACTCTCGACAGATTTATTAATTTTACCTCCACGGCCCGGAGGGACCGTCCTGCAACGGCGACTGCCGCTGAGCTTCGGCTGCAGGCCCGGCCGGCACAGGCCCGGACGCGAGGGGGGCTCACTCGGGAAAATCATTGTACACGAGTAAAAAAATAAATCAAAATTAAAAACAGAAAAAATCAAAATAAATCAAAAGTCAAAAAATCACTGGAAAAAGAAAAACGTATATTCCTATTTACTCAGTTTACAGAGTGTTTTATTTATGTCATTTCTTCTTAATTTCGTTTCATACTAAGTAAAAACCTCACATCCTTTGGTGTATCTCACTTAAGACTCCAAAAACCCCTGTAAGTTAGGCAATTGTACTCAAAAGAGGTGAAAAAAATCAATCGAATAAAGTAAAAAAAAATAAAAAAAATAAAAAAATAAAAAAATTATTGTACGTTTTGGACCTTGGACGGTGCAGGCCCAGACGGCACAGGCACGCTCGGACGAGCACGGCGTCGCGGCGCAGTCTGGCCGACCGATTCGGCGAGTTTCATTCAGGCCTCGGAATGCGGCGGACGCGCTCAGCGGCGCGACTTTCGTGCGGCTTGCGGCTTATCACAGCGGCACAAGTGCAGCGCGGCGCGCTCTCGCTCCAAGCCGCTACACGGCGCCTTGCTGTGGAGAACCGCGCGCTGGAGGAGCATCGCGGGGCCTCGTGTCTCTCTCGCACCGAGACGTCCCGCGAGAGAGACTGCTGTTCGGATGCAGCCTCGCCGACACGCGGCCGCGCGGGGTGGCGTTATCAGTAACGGGACAGACTTGTTCCGAACAGGATGGGTCCACCCCTCAGAACGCCGAGCGGCGTGCGAAGCGAAGCGTGCCATAGACACTTGTCGCCGGCTAATAGAAGCTACAAACTAGCACGGCAAAAAACGAGAAGGAAAGAGCGAGCAATCCACTAATGACGTGTTGCCAAAGAATGCGTTGCAATGGCATCCTCGTTACCGACCGAACGTGTCCACATGCATAACGCGCTCTCCGGCTTTTAATAAAGGAGCTGTCATATCCAGGAGCCACCTCATGCAGCAAAGCATCGATTCGTACAACATGCGGGCTCGGCGTGTGTGTGTGTGTGTGTGTGTGTGTGAGAGAGAGAGAGAGAGAGAGAGAGAGAGAGAGAGAGAGACCAGGAGCGCGCATCTAGCGCCGAAGACCACGAACATGAAATAAGAAGAAACAACGTAACAAACTAACTCACGTTTCTGCTCGTGGCGGTGAACCCCGCGGACGCCAGGCGTCGGTCCGGCCTGTCGTCGCCCCCCCCCCCCTCGATTCCCCCCTCTCGGTGTGGTCAGCAGGCAGGTGCGGCCGGAATGAGTGTCCCCGTGTCTCTGGCGCCTCACTGGGCAGTCGGCTCCACAAACAGAGAAAGAGAGAGAGAGAGAGAGCGTTCGCCCTTCGAACGGCCCTCGTCTTTTGCCTCTCGAAAATCGGCCCGATGTCGTTACCACTTTGCCACGTGGTACCACTTGGTTACCGACTCGGCGCGTCTCGAGATCGAAGCTCGATGTCGCACCACGGCCGTGGTGTGGGGGAATCATTTTGAGGACGCCGAAAAACGAGGAGCGCGCGCTATCGTCACATTTCCGATGAGAGGGCGAAAGCCAGGTAGCGATGGCCGAATCGTTCGAATTCCGCATTCTCGAGCTTTTGGAGCTTCTGCGGAGGGGGGCGGTATGCTTTGGCTCCTTTTCGTCGGAAGCGTCCGAATTCCACGCGGCGGTCGGCCCACACTTCTTTGAACCGAACAGAATAGTAGTCCCATTTTATTAAACAACGGGAGAATAAAAACAAAAGTGTATCCGCCTTCTATCAAGCAGGCGCCGCCTTGTGTGTGTGTGTGTGTGTGTGTGTGTGAGTGAGTGAGTGTGTGTGTGCGCGCGCGCACTGGGCATACGCAACATTCCTCTCAAACCTACCGCGACGTTTATGAGAAATATCTTGATGGTGGAGGTCCGTCCGTGTGCATGACTACTCGCTTGACCGAGACCGAAATATGCTGAACACGTGGGCTGGATACCCGCTACCGACTGGCTAGGCGCCCCGCACGGTGTACAGGGACCCGGTCGCGCCGCCACCGCTCGGACCAATTCTGGGTATCTGATAAACTTGCTCTGCCACCACCTCCAGGTTGGTGATTTGGAGAAGAAGAAGAAGAAGAAGAAGAAGAAGAAGAAGAAGAAGAAGAAGAAGAAGAAGAAGAAGAAGAAGAAGAAGAAGAGCGTTGGCCCTCCCCACTTCCGCCGAGTTCCTCTTCCATTCATCTCCTACGCAATGCCGCTCATGCCCTCTCTCTCCCTGCCGAAAATTATGCAGAGTAAATGAATACAATATGGGCTCATTGTTTGGTCCTCTGGATTGATTTATCGATAAATTGATTTTTTTGAGTCGGTGCCAGAGAGACCGCGCCGCGCCCCCCACACACGGTGCCCCTCGGTAACGGTGCCCACCTATGGTGGAAGCGTCGCACATTAGGTTTCCTCTCTCTCCCAAGGGTTTGCGCTTTGTTCCAGCAGATGAAGTTATCCCGGCGGAGAGAGGGAGAGGGGAGTTGGCCAGAAAAGCTCAGGGTTTTATTGCCAATATGGTTATGTGTATTGCTCGGTAAACGTAATGTACGTACTACGACAAGGGGTATTTGTCTGCGTCTGTGAAGGCGCGCGTGCGCGTGTGTGAGCGTGTGTGTGTATGTATGTGTGAGTCTGTGTGTGTGCGAGCCGTCGGCAGCGTTACGTCTTTTCATTGTGATTGCGGAGCTGTAAAAAGATATAGTTATGAACTTGACGTATTGACTTCCCATGGAGTGAGCATGACTCACCGGCGTAGAGCTCATCAAGCAGCAGTGGACCAGTTGGTCTCTCGCAGGGCGCGACAGCCACGGCGGCGATGGAAGTGGAGCCTGCTGGAGACCTCAACGCGAGGGCGAGCCCGAGACCGCAAGGCCGCCAGGCCGCCTCACCACCACACAACCCTCGCCTCGCCCCGTCTCGCCCCCACCACAGGGAACAAGCAGAAGTCAACATAACTTGGAGGTGACATCGGGTCGCATGTCTGGCCACGCCAACGAGCTTTTCAGCCGCCTGATGAGCTATGGAGACACACTGCATTATTTGGGCTGCTGCATTGTCGGCAAAATAATGCTGCCCCAGTTGCGGCAGTAAATCTGGGCGTGCGGTCCTCGCTGTCCTCGTCGGGGTCACCGCGCGGCCCGACCAGCCAGCCAGTGACTAGGAGAGGTGAGGCCAGGGGTCTTTGCTCCCCAACCTTCCCGGAATCGGCAGCCGCCCGCTCTGTGTGTGTGTGTGTGTGTGTGTGTGTGTGTGTGTGTGTGTGCAAACAGTGTGTTTGCTAACAGTACCTTGCTGCTAAACTAAAATGTCTTGATTCTATTTTGTTGCTGTCTCTATCCAACCTGTGCTGTCGGCACGGCACTTTGCAGCACTGCCCGGACAGTAGCGAGAGCTGGACTCACATCGGAGACACTCGTGCGGGGTTTGTGCCACCAGAGCGTGTCCCGCCCTCCGCCCCGCCCCACCCCGCCCGGTGACTCACCAAGGGCTGCGGGGACTCCGAACATCGTCGTGTAAACGAGCGGGAAAATTGTTTGGACAAACAGGGCATAACGTGACGAGGACAAAGGGCGTTGGACACATTCCCACGGGGGTGACGCGACCGCGTTAAAAACAAAGCACACTTTGAACGGAAACGGACGTGACTTTCCCAAAGACGAAGCGCGAAAATGAAAAAGGAGGAGAGGAGGAAGAAAAGAATCGCATTGTGGTTAGTGCTGACTGCGCTAAACGGGACTCACGCACACTAGCGCGGCGCGCGCCTCGGCTGGCGGGGGGAGGGGGCGGGGGGAGAGCATAATACGTATAATACCGAGACGTCCCCGGTGACAATCATAATTTATGACGTTGCAAAATGCTGCATGATCGCAATTTACACCCAAAGCAACGGAGTCCTATGAATCCCTTGCCCGGCACCTCGAAGACTGAAGCGCGTATCTCGACCGGGGACGACAGCCACTTAGCCACTTATCCTACATTTTTGACAGTGAAGCCATTACTCGTAGCAAAGCAGCGAGTTGACTTCCGCGAACAAGATTACACTGCGTCGACAGGACTGGACAAGACAGAGGGGGTTGTTTGATGGCTTATTAGTGTCCTTTTGGGTCGCCTTTTGGCGACCGCCCGTCCGCCGCCTACCTCGCCCCGCCCCGCCTCGCCCCGCCCCGCCCCGCCTCGCCCCGCCCCGCCATGCAGTCACTTGTCTGCAAAACAAAAGTCAACGCCCCGACGTCCCGACGGCCTGACACTGGCTTGACGCTGCGGGCCGGCCGGTGTTTTTGTCTTTGTCGAGGATGTAGGGCGCCTCGGGCTTCGGACGAGTCGAGGTCCGCGTCGCTGTCCGGCGGGTCAAACCCCACCCCCGCGTGTTTGTGTGCACAGCTCTATCGCCAGCACCAACACCAAACTCTTTCCCCGAACCGGATTCGCTGAGCATCATTGTCCGTTTCCGCCTAAGTCTCCAATGACGAAAGGCACGTGGGTCATCGACCGGGGCAAGCACAGTTGGAAAGAAGACAAAAAAGGGTCCATCGGGGTGACGGTGACGCCTGCACAGAGAAACAGTGCAGCCGAACCGTCCTCAGAAGTCGTCGAAGTGAAGCCAAACGTCTAATAAAAAGTAGGTCAAAAAGTTGACTGGCCTGGCCTGGCGAGTTGCAGGGCTGCGCAGCGTTTCTTCGTAAGGAATGTGTGTGCGTCCCTGCGGCCGTGGTAGAAAACGGGCGTCTTTATACTCAGATATTTGTCTAGGCATCGCCACCGAGCACCAACGCTACTCCGCCAGCATCACCATCCCGGAGAAGAAGCGAGAAGCAATCAAAATGCCGTGCCACTCACGCAAATACCATTAAACGCAATAAAAGGATTAAACGGCGCCAGCGTGATTGCCCGTTCCCACCGCTGTTCCGAAATATCGCGTATAAGTTTGAGAATGGAACGTGGCCTGGGGGCGTTGCGGCGTTGCGGCGGTCGGTGGGGCCGCCCGCGTGCGGGGACTCTAGCCTCTCACTCTCCTCTCTCCCGGCCTTCCCCCGCAAGTACACACGACACCCTCCAGGGAGTTTGCCGCGTCTTTTTATTTCATTTCACAATTTTGAAACGTTGTAATGACGAGTTTTATAAAACATTTTCCTTTTTGAACTTGCGCGCCGCCGCCCTGGGACACACGCATTTCTGGCAGAGTGGGCGGCGTCTCGCCTGCCAGACCAAATTCTAATCCTTCCAGCACGCCGCGCCGCCTCGCCACGCGGCGCTGCGGCTGCCGAACAAGACCAAAAGATGCTTGATAAAGTCATGTGAGCAAGACGTGCACTCCGGTTCATCTTGCCAAAAGTTTACCGCGGGGCATTTCAAACAATAACGGTCGCTGCTCTCTCTCTCTCTCTCTCTCTCTCTCTCTCTCTCTCTCTCTCTCTCTCTCTCTCGCTGTGCGCGCGCTCACACTGTGGCAGCGCAGGGGCCTTCACGTGTGCTGGCCGACAGGAAACAGAACGTGGAAAAGGGGGAAGGGGGAGGGGGAAATCGTGCTGATTTGTGCATTGATTGTAGTTTATTGTTCGTCAAACGTTTTGACTTGCAAGCCCCGCCTGAACATTGGCTGGTTTCGTTTCTTTCACTTCGGTGGTCGGTTCGGGATAACGAGTGGCACACTCCTCTCCGACTTGCACCGACTGTGGGTCCGACTCTGGGTGTTTGGCGCGGGGCACCCTGATAGTCGGCGACTCGGCCTTTTAGAAGCTTTTACCTTTCATAATTAAGGTAACGAGTTTCATATGGGATGGACACGCATTTAAATGGAAATAAAGCCTGATGGGCTCGCGGTGGCGCTGTCTCGCTCGCACCGCCCGGCCCCGCCACCCCGCGCGTTGCTCTCGCTCTCGCCTGTCACTCAAAATCCTCCTCTTTTCCTTCATAAGGCTGCGCGGCGCGGGATCGTTCCTATTTTATTTATTCCGAGTTCACCACCTCTCGCAAGCTCCGCAAGCCAGCTGTCAGGGCGGACTGGTACGGACTGGCGAGGAGGCGTGAGGGGCCGTCGGCGAGCGTCAAACCGTCAGAGGGGCCCGGCCGGTACGACCGCTATGAGAAATCTATCCCCGAAAAGCTTCCGTCTTTGTTCTGGCGCAGTGACGTCACCTCACCGCGCTCAGCGACCTCGCCTCGGCAGCGACACGCTCGCACGCACTCCGTGAGATACTAGTTGTGTGGTCGAGTCGGCGCGGCGGCATTTTTTCCGGTGAAAGGAGTTGCCACTCATTCGGCAACGTTAATTGCAAATGGCATTCATTCCCGCAAAATGTCCCGTCTGCGTTCCGGCGTGTGTCCGCGTGCTCGTCGCGGCGCGGCCGGGCAGCGCGCTCCAAGATCCACTCGCCCGAAAATGCGCGGAAACTTGGCCAGCGAGGAGACAAAGAGCAGACAGACCTGGCCGCATTTTTCAGCGGCCAGCATCGTCACTTTACGGAAACGCCACAACGACTTCGACGAAGCGAAAAATGAGTTTTCAATTGGCGCACAATAAATTCCCCGCGTTTCTCCCCGGGCAGGCCTTCCCCGAAAACGCGACGCCGAGACCAGCACAGCGTGCGACGCGCTCAATGAGGAACCCTTTTGCTGGCTTGTCACAGGACCACGGCAGGTAGCGCTGTCACTCGCGGACCCAATAGGCCCACTGTGACCCCGTTAGCGAGGACGGGTCGACGCTCAGCCTTCGTCCTCTTCAATTCGCTCACAGTCCTCGTCACAGTCTCGATTCCGCACAGCCTGTCGCTCTGGCCGTCTCGCACCCACACGGGGCGCTCCATGAGAGAGAGAGAGAGAGAGAGAGAGAGAGAGAGAGAGAGAGAGAGAGAGAGAGAGAGAGAGAGAGAGAGAGAGGGTCGCGGCCGAGTGGCGCGAGAAGGTGGCGCGAAGAGGCAGGCGGTGTGGCTCTCAGCGCCGCCCTTCTTGGAACCGTTACCCCCGCGCGTGCGCGGGCGAGAGAGAGAGGGGCGGCGGGGGTGGGCGGCTACCGCGAGGCGGACGGAGAGGGCCGCGGAGAGAGGCGCGGAGGAAAGCCCCGAGCACCACGCCCTGCCCGTCCTCAGCCCCCGAGGGAAACCCTGAACGGCATTGTGTGGCGGGGCGGGGCGGGGCGGGGCGGGGCCGACTTCCGCCGCCAGAGTCCGGGCCGCGGCGTTGCACGTGGGGATGGAACGCCAGCCCGCGAACACCCTTCCTCCTCCTTTTCCTTCATCGCCACCAAGAAGACCTCCGCCACGGCTGCTTACGGCGACCTCGGTCCACCCCGATTACCTCACCGTTTTGTTGCCCCACTGTGACGGATGGTCCTCGGCCCCGGTCCGTCCCGGTCCGTCCCGGTCCTCACACGGTCGCACCTGGCGTGGCATGGCCGTCCCGGCCGTCCCTTTGCCCCATTCAAGGCCCTACCGGCGGCTCCGAGGGCGGCCCTGAGGACGGCCCTAAGGGCGGCCCCACCTTCTCCAGGACAAATGGAGTAAAATCAAACCCGGAGCGGTATCGTTTGAGGGCCAACCCATTCGGTAGTCGCATAATGCATGTCTTTCTGATACCCCGCGTGTGTGTGTCCAGGTATTTGTAGATGTGTAGAGAAACACCCCGACAAGGTTCCTACAGGATGCAGCCACCGGATTGTCGAGGGTTCCTATGTCAATCTCTCTTTCTCTGTGTGTTTGTGTGTGTGTGTGTGTGTGTGTGTGTGTGTTTGTGTGTGTGTGTGTGTGTGTGTGTGTCTGTCTGTGTGTCTGTCTGTCTGTCTGTGAATGTTAGTGTGTGCGTATGTTTCCGCGGAGGAGGGCTGCGTGCAAGGGCAGAGTGCGGTGGGTGATGTAACAGACAGCAGACGCCCCAGCGGGTCAGCTCAGACACTCTGCCCCGCGCCACGCCACGCCGCGTGCAAGCCCAGGTGATTTACAACGCTTTAGGTTTATTGTGCAAATGTGCTGCGAGTTTGCTGCGTGCGGCGCGGTATGCACCCCGCCCCGCGCCGCCCCGCGCCGCCCCGCGCCGCCCCGCGCCGCCCCGCGCCGCCCCGCGCTGTGTGGAGCCCTGCGCGGCGACGGACTGACTTGTAACGACGGAACGGAACGAGCGGCGAACGCGGCACAATTTTGGGCCGGCATGCGCGCAGATTCGTCTCGTATTCGGGCCGAAGCAACGAGGAAACTGATTTGCCGCTTGCGAGGATCCCTTTGGGACGCACACGCGCGTGACAGCTCAGCCTCGCGGCCGAGGCCGCAGCCGCAGCCCGCTGGCAGTGGGGCCTGCAGACCGTCTGGAGACCGTATCTGCGTTGCCAAAATGCATCAAAGAGCGAGCCAGTCCGTCCCGATGCATCGATAGCGCGATAGGCCTGACTCACCACCCCGGGGCCATGGCGGGCCATGCCAGGCCTCGCTGGCCGGCCGAGCCGAGGGCCGAGGCGGGCCGTACCGCTCGCACCGACCGATATTCATCCCCATCAGTTTTTTACTCGTCTTCTTCTTTCTTCTCTCGCTCCATCTCCCTTCCTCTGGCTTTATCGTGCCTGTATCCGACAGCACCGCATGCGAGCCGAGATCCGCGTAACTGGCCGGTGAGTGCGCACGGCACTTGTCTTGCCGGTGGGTCGGGCTGCGTGTCGCCGCGTCATGTGGAGCACCTTCCGCGGCGGCGATAGCAAACCAAGCGCTGCCCCGATAGACCGGCCCCACGCGGCAGAACACCGCTCAGTCAACGAGAGTTGCGGATATTTGGACTTGACCCAGGACGGTCACTTCGCCGGCGAGTGTCCAGTGCGCCGAGCGTATTGCTGTTGTTGTTGCTGCTGCCCATGATTTGCTGTTGTTGATCTGGCCGGCCGGCCATAGCTGGAGGATATAGGACCTCCTCCCCCCTCCCCGCCCCTCCCACGATCTTCTGCCCCTTCCTGCGGTGCTCGGACGGACATGGCTCCCCCAGCCCCTCCCAGCCCCCACCCAGCCCCGCCGCATACCTTGCCGACCCGAACGCGGTGCGAGCCGAGCCGTGCCGGCAGCCGAGTCGAGCCGGAGCAGCGGGGCGGAGCCGAGCCGGCCCGAACCGCCACGAAGCGGCCGGAGCCGAACGGCCCGGCCGGCTCGGTGCGGCTCCTCCGGCCAGTTCCAGGTTCCAGTTCTCTCTCTCTCTCCTCTCTCCTCGTCCAGTCAGTCGGTGTCGAGACGCGCTAGGAGGCGGCCGTGCAGCCTCTTTCGGTCCTGCACCGTAACACGACGACAGCTGGCCTCTCGCGCTACCCGTGTCCGCAGTGTCACCCTTGGATACAGTGTGTGTGATTCAGTGACATCGGCCCTCGCCGGCCCAGCCAAAGCAAACGGATACCAGTGCTTGTGTGTGTGAAACAGGCAGGAAAGGAGGTTGAAAAAGAAGTTGGTGCGCCCGCACGCGTGTGTGTGTGAGTGTCTGCCTGGAGGCCATGCGGCAGCGTGCGTCGCTACGGCGAGTGTAGAAACGAGTTTGAGTCGTGCACGCGTGTGTGTGTGCGTGAGACTGCGTGCGTCTGTGTGCGCCGTGCCCTGCCGCGATGGGTTAACAGTGTAACATGTGCGAGCATCAGCGGGTGATGCCCTTCGCCGACAGAGACAAACGTCGCACCAGCAAGACCTACCTCCTCGCGCACCGCCAACACCTGCTCGCCGCCATCCGCTCCGTCATGGCCTGGCACGAGCGGCGGACGTCGCCGACGTCGTACCGGAGCCTGTTCTGCTTCCTGGCGGCCTCCTTCGCCTTCGCGCTGGGGCTGGTGGTGGGCGTCATGATCCCCCTGTGCCTGCTGCCGAGGCACGCCGACGCCGCCATCCTGCCCGCCGCGCGCCCCTTCAACGTGACGGCCATCAACCACGTGCGCGCGGACGAGGAGGGGCCGCGGCAGTGGCGCGTCACCCCCAACGACAGCGAGCCCAGCACCACACCGTCGCCGCCCCGCTTCCCCAGCGTGTCCTTCGTGTCGCAGTTCGCGGCGTCACCGCCCGTGCTGGCGTCACTGTCCAACAGTAGCGTCGTCGCCATGCTGCGCGGCGAGTCCCCCGAGGACGCCACGACGCCGCCGTCGCCAGCCTCCGCTGCGGACGCCGCCAGGGTGGTGGGCGGCATCTACTGGGGGCAGCCCGTCGAGGACGCCATGCCCAAGGGCTTCTCCGAGGCCGAGGTGGAAGCGTGGCGGCGGTTCACGCGCACCACGGCCATCGTCAACATGGAGGAAGGCTGCGGCCGCATGCAGAACCGCCTGCTGACGTTCGCAGAGGGCACGGCGTCGTGCTGCCGCTACCGCCAGAACACTGACCAGATCCAGGGCGAGCTCTTCAGCTTCTTCCTGGGCCACCTGCTGGGGCTGCGCAACCTGGCGCCGTCCACGCTGTCCGTGGTGCGGACACGGGACCCCCGCTGGGGGCAGGTCCGCGACCGCGTCACCGTGGCCGAGTGGGCCGAGGACAAGCCCGTGGTGCTGACGCGCTTCGTGCCCTCGCTGCAGCCGGCGCACATCCCCAAGGCCCTGCGCGGGCCCAACCGCCGCCTGCACCCGCCGGACGTGGAGGGCGACATGGCCGGGCTGACCGAGTTGGCGCAGTGGTCCGACCTGGTCGTGTTCGACTACCTGACCGCCAACCTGGACCGCGTGGTCAACAACCTCTACAACCAGCAGTGGAACAAGGGCATGATGGACGCCCCCGCGCACAACTTGGCTCGCGACCCTAACACGGGGCTGCTTGTGTTCCTGGACAACGAGAGCGGCCTGCTGCACGGCTACAGGCTGCTGCGCAAGTACGAGAACTACCACCGCCTGCTGCTGGACCAGCTGTGCGTGTTCCGGCGGCCGACTGTGGACGCCTTGCGGCGCTTGCACCGCGGCGGCGACGTCGGCGACCTCCTGCACGAGGCCTTCTACCGCGCCGAGCCCAAGGGGAGGGACGTGCTGCCCGGCCTGCCCACCCGCAACGTGAAGGTGCTCAAAGAGCGCATCGCCCTGGTGCTGGGCCAGGTGGAGCGCTGCGAGGCGCGTTACGGTGACAGGACTCGCACATCAGCGTGACGACCGCGCCACGCACCGCGCCACGCCACGCCCCGACCGTCTCCCTCGCACCCTCGGCGGGGCCAGCACCACTGGGCCAGCCTGTGGGTGTGACAGAGACGGATGGCGGCCGTAGACAGCTAGAATGGGCGCTCCTACACGTGTGACACCCCCACCAATCGGCCAGGTAGAAGCCAGTCGCCCTTTCTGCCATCAAAATTCAGCAGAGTATCACCATATATGTGGGTCGTCATACCCAGGGACCGTCAGGGACCCGAAGGGGCAAGGGGGGCGGACGGGCAGGCGGACGGCCGGGCCGTCAGACAGTCTGACATGGGCCGGCAGGGCAGGCAGGCCAGGTCCGTCAGGGCAGCCTACAAGCCCGGGCCAACACATTCCTAAGCCTCTGAGGGCCCGTCCCACATGGTCCCAGTGCCAATCTCAAAGAAAAGTTATGTACGTTTGTTTCATTTTACGGTCATATAGAAATGCCGGTTTTTGCTTTTAAATGACATTTTTCTCTTTTCGATCCCGCCGTTCCGTTTGCATCACTGAACCGGCCGCAGGACTGTTAAAAATTTTAAACGTGCCTGGAGTGGTAGCCCTGCCCAGTGGATAGATCGGCTGGACGATAGACCGACAGCCGGGCAGTTCGTCCACCAGACAGACGATAACTAACGACCATCAACTGTATTCTGGGCTTGTATTTTCAAACGGTTTCAAGTTTTTTCTGTTTCTTTTTGATCATGCCCGCTGCCTTTGTTTGGAAAGAATGTAATTTCCCCGTCGATTTTCACTCTCTGCATTATAAAATTAACATGATTTCGAGACACACAGCTGGCTCCAGCAGGCGTTCAAGCTTGGAAATTCGGTAGTCATTTATTTTGGAGACGGCGGACATAACTTGTTGTTGTGCCACACCGCAGCTCTGAAATAAAACGAATGCACACCGTGGAAGCTTGATCGTGTCTTCTTTGCATCAATTTTCTCGCTGTTGCGTGTTCTCAAAGCGCACGCACGGTTCCATGCTGGCAATGTAGCATTTCATGTATGGTCAGGACAGTCGTAACTTCTGCCTGCTTACGGCTTTTTTTTATTTTCTTGTTCCTTGATAATGCATTGTTTTCCCGAGTTTCACCGTCTTTCGCCTTCTGCCCGGTAATATGATCTGTTGTCGTGGAAATTAAGAGCGCTCTTTTACTGTCGTGGGCCATAAAGCTGTGATTCGAACTCAACTCTGAGACCTGTTCCAAATCTCGGGTTAAGTCGCATCTTACATGTTCTGCGGCATCTACTAAAAAAATGCATGTTGTTGTGGAACTCATTACAGATTTCTCGTGGCATGTGTCATTTTCTTTGAGGCTGGGTTTGTCAGTCAGTTCGCTTTCAAAGAAGTGAGCATCGAAATAAATGAAAACGCGCCACAAAGTCTCTTGTTTTGACTGAAAAATGTGGCATGTGCCAGTTCGTACCTGCTTTTATGATGCTTGGAACCTGTCATCTTGAGTGTTTTTGAGTTGAGACCCTTGTTAGCCTTTACGTGATTTTTCATTGAATCACTCCTTTAGTCATTGTGATTTTTTGTGATGTTCCAATTATTTGTATGTTGGTTGTATTTATTTGTACACTGTTGTAAATGTCATGTGTATTTCTTGTACAGCTGCTATTTATTTACTGAAGGAAGTTTCATCTTCTGCCGTTGTATGACAAACAATGCAGTTGAATGATTCGAATTGTATTTTTTTTTTTGTTTCCCTGAGCAAGCAGAAATGTTTGTTTCATGGTGTAAATTGGGTTGCATTGGAAAATTTCGTATGTGACCCCGAGGTATCCACATCTACCTGCAGACTTATTTATTTTATGTGATATTAAATTAGACTTGACTCTTGTACATATGTTGTTATGAATGTATATTTTTAGAGTAATCAAGGAATAGTATTTATTTGTGACGAAGGCAATTCATTTTATTGAAACTTTGTGTACCACGTAGGAAAATCCTCTCCATGAATGCAAATTAAAGGGTTCTGTGTAGTGCGGGGCTACTTTTTTCCCGAAGACCCGATTTGTGAGAGATCTTTGGCCTTCGAGCGACCAATGACACCATAAACGAGACCTAACTCTAGGAATTCTTAAGGACCTCTTAGGATCAGTAGTTTCAGATTCTATAGGCTGACCGGACGGCATAATAAAACGTCCCGAAAGAAAAGAAAGCTCAGCAGTAGTGCGCGTGTGTGTGTGCTTATCTTTTTCTGACATTTTGGTTTTAAATTGGTTTGACCCTTGCGCCATGGATTCACTTTTGTCATGTACAAAACTTAGAGTAATCAGCGTTTCTGTTTGTAAAATTTCTCACAAATCCATTGTGATGCTAGTCGGTATGATTCATGTTTTATTGCCTTATTGTCATCATGAGGTCCCATGAAACGCTTTGCGCAAGTTTCTGTTTTTCCGGCTGTTTCAAAATTTGTCCACTTTATGGGCCCTAATTTTGCTGTCGTTCTTTTCCTATGTTGTTGCGTGTGTTTTTTCTTCAGTCTATATCAGTCTAATAATGAATGGTTTCTTGTGATGACGTCAGCTCATCTTATAGTATTACGTTGGTTTGCCGCTGAGTTTTCACTGCATCATTGTCAAGATTTTAAAATTGTACATGCAAATTTTTGTTAAATTTAAAATATTCCTGTAAATGTGTTAAGTTGTAGTTGAAAATGCGCGTCCGACGTAATGCCATAAGACGAGCATATATATCTACCAGTTTTTATCGAATGAATTGTTTTGTGGTACGTTTTGTGAAATGTCTTCAGTCAATATCCAAAGAGAATGGAAAAAAATAAAATCTTTTTAATTGAAACAACAACCATCTTCGTCAATATGCTCAACCCTTTTGAAAAAGAATCTCAATACACCCGAGTATAGAAAGATGTGTGGTACACTTAAGAAACCATTGAGAGGACTTGAACTGAGATGGCAAATGAAAAGGTAGCGACGTTCTAGTGATTTTAATTTTGTCGGCAAGTCTTGTTGAACACGCTGCGGCTGCCCTCAGACACCTCGTGACTCCACTTCACCCTTCCGACACGCAGCCACGCAGCGCGCGCCGTGTTTTAGCATACCAAGTACACTGCCGAGTTCACACGCTCCTACACTGGCGGGGGGGGCGGCTGTTTAGGAAGATAACGGAACGGGGCCTCGCCCGAGATAATGTGATATACGCGCCCCTATAAAAGAACAGCACCAATCCCCGTGAGAGCCGCAACTAGAGCATTAAAAAGATGCGCCACAGATGCCGGCCGAAACGCTCAAACCTCTGACTGTCCCCTGCGTTGAAATCTCCCCGGCAGATCCGACCAACAGAGTGAGTCATTCATTAAAAAGCGTACAGCCAGCCTCGAAAAGCGCAACACCAAGAAGGGCGTGCGTCGAGTCCCTTCTTGCAGTGTGTTGTCCCCATGCAAACAACATGCCCCTGGACGCAGCGAGCCGCTGCAGGCCACGAGGCGACCATGAGGGGGCCGGGCGTGCGGGCAGCCAACCAGGAGCCACAGCACCGGTACTTTGCAGCCGCACTACAATCATCACCACTTACCAATTTCCTTGCCGCCGCGCCCGGCCGCCCGGCCAATCGGTGGCTGCCATTGCCGGGCCTGCGGACTCATTCCGCTCTGTGTCTCTCGCACTCGTAGGGCGTCCGCCACAGGTGCGAGAGAGACAGAGCGTCGAAAACGACTCTCGGTCTGCTGGGCCTGCCGGTCCTTCTCCCGTGTCACTGCCCACGCGTCGTCTGCTAGCCGCGCACCTGGCCGGCCAGCCGGGCGGCGGCGCTCTATGGCCTCTAAAATATGAGCTCGCTCCTTCAAAAGATGTCCCGCCTGCAACGGAAGAAATAAAAATAATAACATATGATTGTACAAAACAAAATTTACAGCGCTGAGAGTCTTGGAGCTGGGAATGGTCGGCTAAATTTCGAGTGACTCTGAAATCCGTAATTTTTGAATTAGGAAATAAAAGAGCGAGACGCGAAGCTCGCTGCACGTCGTAAAAAAGCAGGACGCGTCACTGAGCCTAATCAGATCAGCGCCGATCAAAACTACGCGGCCGTGCAAGTGCGCTGCTCGCTTATCAGATGTGACGCGTGCGTCTGCACCGCGAGCGGCAGAACTTCCGGGCAAAAAATCAAAGAGACTTCCCAACTACCTGGATAAGGTGTGGATTGGATTGCAGTCAATTCTGCCGAATGCAGAAAAAATACTCCGGACGCTTGATGAAAAATAAAGTGAATAGCGAAGAGAGAGCTTGTTCAAAAATACCTGCTCACGGGGTCGATTCTATGGTCTCCAACCACGATTTTTGTCGCTTTAAAGCTCGGGTCCAAGGGTATTTGAACCTCGACGTAAGCTGAGCTACGCGCTGGCTACGCCGAGGAGAGCTTCCGACTGTTGATATCAATGTCAGATTCAGGCCGCGCTCCCAGCTCACGTTTCACCGCGGTGCTTTTCCCGGTCCAACAACAGTTTGCTAATCGTTCCCAAACGGAAAAGTCCCCCCCCCTTTTGCGTTGCTCTTGTTTTTGTTTTTTCGTGGTGGTGACGCTGGCCAGACGCTGGTCCGCGCGGTGCGTCGCTAAACTCGCCCATGATGGATCACCCTCGAGGAGCACCTTGATTTAATTAACCGAATTTCCTTATTAAAATAGCAAGGTCTGAGAGAGAGAGAGAGAGAGAGAGAGAGAGAGAGAGAGAGAGAGAGACACAGACAGACAGACAGACATGAGCAATGTTTTTGACGCGATCACCGGGACCATTAATTATAAACAAGCATGGCCACCGGGCGCCACTGGACGCACGAGCTCTTCATTAGGACGGTGCCCGAATCGCACACGGTGGCGTGGCGGTGGCGAAGTCAGCCACTGTCTGAACCAGACAGCGTTCTGGCTCTCTCGCACCCTGTCAGGGCGCTGTATGAGTGCGAGAGAGAGGGCCGAACTGTGAAATGAACCCAGCGCAACAATGTCCCTCACAGCGCCGAGTTGAACCTCGAACCAACACACCTGTGGTGGACTTGACTCAACACTTCCACGTTGCGATATGCCGAGCAGTCTGTTCCCAGCGCACGGGTAGTTTTAGATACCAGCGCCGCGATGCGCCGCTTTTTTTTTGGGTCAGAACATCGCTGGGAGCTATAAAAAACGGAGACGGTGCGGGGGGCGGAGAAGGGGTAAGGGGGAGGGGAGGGGGGTGCCTTCGACGGGACTGCTTGACTGGTCGGTCGTCGCGGGTCTCGATTTTGGTGGGGGAAAGGAAGCAGGGGTACCAACTGGCATCGCCTGGAGAAGGGAACAGGCTGACACAACACACAACGTTAAAAAAAGTGAAAGGAGCAATGGCGGCAGCAATAGTGAAAAATTCTGGCTGCCTCCACTCCTCGTGGAGTCCGCGCGCACCGTGTGGCCGCGGCTCTGGCGATCGGCCTTTTCCCAGTTTGCCGGCATTCTCGTGCGGGGATTCTCTTTGCTGCGGGGCGCGCACTTTTCCCGCTCAAAGCGCTTTCTCGAAGGGCCAGTCCAGCCCTGCACGGCTCAGCGCATAAGCCCCGCGAGGCAATTTGACCGTGTTCATAGCCGGCACTCCCTGCATAGTCCTGCATACACCTGCTGCCTGCCTGCACGGTGCGAGGCGAGGCGCAGGCCCTGCCATCGCCTGCAGCCAATTGCTGCGTCCGACGGCTCCCCCCCCCCTCTCGCGCTTATCGTCTGGCTCTTTGCATAGCATCAGATACGCGGCTCTATCGCACGCCGAGCCGCCCCGCGGTCCCCGCAGCAAATTCGACCACGGAAGGCGAGGAAGGAGCACCACAGTCTGGCGAGAGAAATGCGGCCAGAATAAGAGTTCGGCGGGATTGTTATTTGGTATGGACATTATTTGTTTGCCGCAGCAAAATATTATCCCTGTGCCATTGACAGAATATCTCAGTTTTTCACGAAGTATTTGTCCGGGTGTGGGTTCATTCTATTCCCCAATTTCACCGATTCACCTTGGCGGTGCGAGGTATTATACGCAGTGGCAAATAATATCACTCTGACCTGGCCTGGGAATAGATGTATCTGGGCTTGGACTGCTGCTGGCCTGAGGGCGGTTAGGTCCTCCCACTGGCCACACGCTGGAGCCGCTGCAGACAGAGGCCCAGCCGCAGAGGACCGGCTGGCCCACACAGTACAAGCGCCACCACGCATGAAAAATGACAGCCCACCGATATAATAGCAGAGTCCAATATGAAAAGTGGATTTCCACTCCGTGTATAGTATCGTGGCTGATCGCTGCAATAAACAGATGCCACCTCTCGGAGTGATTAATATCTAAATCCCTAGGTAGCACTCTCGGGCGTACGCTGTTAAAAAGGTGGAGTCACTCTTTACTCTAACGAGACGACATCCTACATTCGTGTGAGAATAGTTTTTACTCAAAATTATATACACCTCCAAAAAATCAAATTTCAGTTACTTTCTGTTTCTTTCTCCTTTTAGTTGAAGCCGACGTCTTTCGCTCCGGCCGGCTGTGCCATGTGGCTGTGCCGTGTGGCTGTGCCAACACGATGGCGTGTCCTGCGGCGCCGTCGCCGTCCTTGCCTTACGGACGCGCCCCTCTCCCGGCCCTCTCTGGGGCTCCGACCCGTCGGATGGGGGCCCGCCGCGCCGCGCCGCGCCGCGCCACACCGCGCCACGCCACGCGTCTGGTCCAGTCCAGCTTGTCCAGTTTGTCCCGCGTTGTCTTATTGGCTTGACATGCTTGTCCCTTGTTCCCGCCTGGAAGGCCCAGCCAGCCTGGAAGGCCCATCCGGCCTGGAAGGCCTAACTTGGAAGGCATAAGCTGGAAGGCAACCTGTAAAGCTTAACGCAAGGCCTAAATCTGGAAGGCCTAACCCGGAAGGCCTGAGCAGCCTGCGGGGCGCATGCACGGTGTCGCACGCAGCGCCCCTTTTCGAGCGCCGTTCACAGGGCCGCCCCGCCCCCGCTTTGTGTTGTGGCACACGCCGGGCGGCAATAGGAGTCCCTACTCGGCCAGCCGGGCACGCGAACCTTTCGTCCAAATAGTGATTACTGAAAGCACACCAAGTGGAGGCGGGGCGGCCCGGACCCTGTCATCATCGCTGCGGGCCCGCCCCGCCCCGCCCCGCCCCGCCCCGCCCCGCCCCGCCTCACCCCACCCCACCCATCACGCCCCACGCCGGGCTCCTCTCCACGCGCCGCGGTGCCGTTCGAAATGGGTTCCTTCTAACGCGACGCCGGGCACCGCCGCAGTGCCACCCTGGTCCACAGAGAGCTACACGACGGCGTCCAGGATGGTGTCCAGGACGGCGTCCACGCCCCCGGCCGCCTAGGGCCAGGGCCGACCTGTCTGTATTGGCCAAGTGTTTAGGTGCCACCTCTGCCCCCGGGCCTCGGGCAAGCGTTTTCGATTTCTTCCCGGTAGAGCACGGACACACACACGCACACACGCCCGTTACCGCCCGCACGCACACACACACAAACACAATGAATTGCGTTTTGTGATGGTCGTGATCCCCAAAGTCCTGATCCGCCCGTGTGTGTGTGTGTGTGTGTGTGCCGCTGAATAATTCTCGCTTGTGTGTCTGTGTATTTCCACGAGCATTTTTATCGTGATGTGGACATGCACGCGCGCCTCGGGCCATGGATGCGGGACGGGCCAAAGGTCAATCACTTTGATCCACGATTCCTTTCCGTCTTTTCCTCTCCGCTCGAGTCCACGTCTTGGCCGTTTCTAGCTTGTGTAACCCGCGACAACAAGGTTTGAGGGGCCGTTTCTGCGGATAACCTGCCTCGCTCTCTTTTATCCCCCCTGCCGCGAATTTTTTCGGGGGAGCTTCATTATTTTCATTATGAATATTGCAACTGGCTGGCCGAGGCCGGCCGAGGTGGGCCCAGCAGAGACTCGGCCGGGCTGCGCGCGCGACGCATTCGGATGGATATTTTATCACTATCATTCGCGGAGCAAGAATTTCGAGACGGTTTCATTACGTGTGTATAACGGGAGGAGGTTTCGGGGTACCCCGCCGGGTGCACTGGTGCGTGTGTTTGTGATTTCGAGTGTCAGACACCTGATTCTTACGTCACTTTGCGATTCCCCGTGACCTCGGCGGGCGGGCCCTACGACGGACGGGCGGACAGACGGATCAATAAACTGCAGACACAACGACGTGGAAGTGACGTGGACACGGCGGGGCCTCCATGTCGCTCATCGTCCAACGGACGGAGTGACGGACGAGCATTATAATCCGCGTCCACCAATCAGGGCCGAACTGTGCCATGTCTAGCGGATGAGCTATGTGTCCCCGGACGGCCAGGTCTCCAACGACCAACCGCCACATGCCCCGCTCGCTGCCGCCGTCCTTGTTGCTGCCGGTGAAAACCTAACCAGGTGGCAACCCTAGCGCGACCGCGCCCCCGCGACGTTGACCCTGCTGGTGGCAACCCTAAATATCCGCGCCGCAACCGGTTCGCTCCAAGAGCCCCATGCGTCCGTGGTGTCGCCGCGGCGCTGGCGGCGGGCGCTAGCTAGGGATTCCCCCCGTCCGCGCACACTCGTTTCTTCCAAAAGTCGAAAAACCTAACCTTGCGGGGTTGATTAGACGAATCGGGTCCGGCTCTCTCCGGCGGAATGTAACAGCCCCAAGTGCGTGGCGTACCACCGAGGCGTTCCACCGGGGCGTACTCCCCACCATAGATTTTACGAGGCTGTGCGACGAAGACGCGGTGCGCCGTCGAGGGGCAGAGAGAGAGAGAGAGAGAGAGAGAGAGAGAGAGAGAGAGAGAGAGAGAGAGAGAGAGAGGGGCTATCGGTGACACCTCGCTTTTATAGTCGCCGGGGCGCGGCTGGTGTGGCTCCTCCTAAATGTCCCGTTAATCCGCGCTGTTTTCAGGCTTTCGATTGTTGGGAAATTTTTACGAGCCGCTAGCGGAGACTCGCCGAGCCACCCAGGCGCGTCGGAGCCTTTACGGACGCCCCCCACGCGTAGCCTCACGCCGGGACGACGACGACCCCGGCCCATCTGCGTGCGTTTTGCCGCTCGCAGAGCTGGGCCCTGCTCCCGCGCCGCGTGCGGGTTCGGCCGTTCGGGTACCGTCGAACGATCGGGTGTTTTCGGCTGCCTCCGACCCTTCGGACTCTACTCGGCGCTCGGCAGCATCCGATGGACGGGAGGCCCGGGCACGGCCGCGCGGTCCGGTGGATGGACTGGTTTGTTTGGTGACCATCATTTTTATGGCCGCAAAGAAGAATCTCCCCCCTTACTGGGCTCATAAATTATGGGAGCCTTCATACCGAGAGGCACCTCCACCCTTAATACGCGCGGCCCCTACGGCCCCACTGGGGCCAAACGGTGTCAGAACGGTGTTCGTCTCCGCCAGTCACCGTTTTCAGCTTTTCCAGTAAGGAGCTCTCAGCAGCGACGGTGGAGACCTCAACGCTTGCTGCAACGAGAACACCACCAAACGGACCTCCCCTGTTTGAAAGGTGCAGTGCCATTCACAGGGAGCAGCAACAAAAAGACGCAAAAAGGCCCACGGATTGAAACATGCAGCGCACGACCCGTGTCACGTCACCGCGTCTTCACCAGCGTCACCTGCGTCGCACTGACGAGGGTCTCCCTATCAGCCGACAGTCTACTTGAATCGCGTGGCCAGGCCGGCCCCTCACACTTTCCCAACACGCTAAATGAGCGCGCGCTGGTCAATGGCTCCACGGAAAGTCAAGTCCTACATTGCTCGACGCCAAGGTTATTATCATGGCCGTAAATTCGGCCGTGCGTCTCGGTGTCTCGGTGCGACAAAAGCGGAACAATATATATTGACGACGCCGTGTAACAATGACGCGTCGAGGGGCTTTGTCTCGGGGAATGCGCGGGGCCAGTGCGGGGGTGTTGAATCCGCTGCTGCGCTTTGCTGCTGCTGCGCTGCTGCCCCAGCCGGTTATTTTGATTTGCTGCAGAGCGATACCAGGAACGTGCTGCCTTTCCCCCAATAGGGCGACACACGCGTCGACGCGACCAGACAAATCCCCTGTGACAAGCAGGCTGCCGGGCTGCCGGGCAGGCTGATAGGAAAAGGTAATCGAATTAGGGCCGAGAGAATGGAGGGGAAAGAAAAGACGCGCTCGACTTGGAGTGCTTTGTAAGTCAGAAAAGAGAGCACTCTGGTTTTTGATGTTATCGGAGCGTGTCAACATTGTGGCTGTCGTTTTGGCGTCAAACCGTCGGGAGCTCAATGGGTGGGTATACCCCGCTAAAACAGCCGAAAGGCACCAGTACTTGGCAGTTGTTGGGCGCTTTGATCCGCCGATTCCGACGAGTAAGATATTAAAGCAACACTCATCATGTTAACTGATTAAGAACCCGTTTACGGCAGGTTTCCAATCAGTGGCTGAAATATGAGCGGCCGTCCGTCACACTCCGAGCCAGTCCGTGTTAATTGAACATTGTACGCGGCGCCAGCGAGCCAGCGAGCCAGCGAGCCAGTGCACACAGCAATTTCTCACCGCCGCGTCGTTTCCGCGCTGCTCACCTCTGAACAAGCCTCTGGACAAGCCGTTCCGTTTCCCCGCCCCCGCAACGAGCCGCTCGGAAAATGACGCGACCACGTTATCCGAAGTGTCGCACAGCAGCGCATTGACGCAAGGCAGGCCCTAGGCAGGCACCATTCCAGCACGACGGCGTTTGAATAAAAACCGCTGCCAAGTCCCACAAAGCGAACGAGGCGTGCGCGCGCCGTCAAGAAAGTTGCAACGTTGCACTTTTACACCTGCTAGAGGTACTGCAGTTGTTGTTTTTGACCCAGTATGTGCGCTCGGGCGAGTTTGAATCGGCGCGCCGCCGCCAACGTCTCGCGGCGCCTTGCCCCGCCCCGCCCCGCCCCGCCCCTCACCTCCCCGCCGCGCAATCGCTCCACTTCGCCGTATGACAAGAACATGCATCGAGGTTGCCGCCGTCTAGTCGCCTTGCCGTGTTTTCGCTTTCGGAGCAAATCAGGCGTGTGTGTGTGTGTGTGTGTGTGTGTGAGCGTGGTGATGTAAGCCAAGAACCGATTTACTCGTCGAGCCGGAGTCATATCGGCACTAATACTCGCTTCCTTTCATGGAGCGGCGCCTCCACTGCAGGGAGAAAGGCAGTAGCACAATCACCGATAAAATTGGTGTAAAACAGCGAGCCATCCTTTTAGAAGAAAACCCTTGTATAGCGCTGCTGCTTCGCGCGCAAAACGAAAAGCTCCTCTCTTTTTCAGCATTGTATCCGTTAGGCTGCAGGCGCAGTGCAGTGCTGGCGCCAACGGGTCCTCGGCTGCCTCCAGATATGCTGGACTGGTTCGCTCCCACTCCAGCCACACTCCAGGCGCGGTAGGACCCGCCGCTGCCTGGAGCCGCTCCAGCGCTCCTCGAACCCATCTGTCCTTCCGAACCTGCCTGCATCTGCCGCGCTGCCGCGGCGTAGAGCGGCACGGCCGGCCGGTGCCACACAGGTACACAATCAAACAGTGTGTCATCATTTCATTACGCCGCAATCGGCCGCATTTGTTTCATGATAGTAGGGTGTGAGAGCAGCGCTCACTCACTCACTCACTCACTCACTCACTCACTCACTCACTCACTCACTCACTCACTCACTCACTCACTCACGCACTCACTCACTCACGCACTCACACTCACGGAGCACTTACCTCAAATTCGGCCCGCAATTTCCTTTCCCTTTCGCAGCTGACGGCCGGCTGGCAGGGCCTCGACTCGGGCCGCCGCCGCTTATCTCTCTGGCAGGTGTTCCGGAGATTTTTATTGTGTATAGTAAATACAGGGTCGCCCCGTTTCTGTACGAAGACCTCGGGAAATTTATGTCCAGGCCGGCAGGCTGACCTCTCCGCCGCGGCCGCGCCGACCGCACCGCTAGAGGAGCGAGCCGGGCTCAGTCCTTGCTTCCTCTCTCTCGCACCGTGACGGGACGGGTGCGAGAGAGACAGAGCGAAGGAAGCGCGCTGTTCGGAATCAAACTGCAGCAGGGCCCGGCCCCGGCCTGTGAAATAGCGTGGAAGCGGAGGGCATTTGTCCTGCGGAAACACTGCGGATCACCTTACTGTACATTCGGCAAGATTAAAAGGAATAGGCACTCTGTCTGTGTGTGTGTGTGTGTGTGTGTGTGTGTGTGTGTGTGTGTGAAATACTGCCTGCATCCTAGGGCTAGTGACTCACCTTGCCACCTGATACTACAAGTCATGCAAGGGATTAGCATAACAAAATATAATACAACAGTCTCTAGAAGAAGCATACACACACCTACATTTATAAATACATTCACACGCACGGCAGCTATGGGTGCGCCACGTCGCAGGAAACAGCTAGCAAGCATAAGCGTCGTCTCTTTTTGCGCGAAACTACCAAACTGATCCATCAGGGAGATAAGGCCGGCGACACCGACCGACGAGGGTGACGTCAGAAACAGGTAGCGAAGCGTCGACCCCCCACGCGCCACACTTAGCGACACAACGCGGGATATAAATAATTGACGAACAGTGTGGCGGGAATAAAGGACGCGGTTGTGCCGCGCACGCAGAGCCTCACAGTCGCGGATCTGAACCCGAGCCAAAATGCTTCTAATTTCATGCACGGCGTGCCGATTCGTTGTAGCGTTGTTAGATGGGGTCAGGACGCTGCTCTCGTTTCGAAAAGAAATATCAGATACAGACTGCCTCTGACAGTGCCAACACTTGATATCATTTTCAATGCATCATCTAACGTGTTTTGGTGACTCATTCATCTGTACGGTGCTTTGATCTTTGATTTCAAATGAAGCAAAGTCGATTTTTTTTTGACCACGCATTCCAACCGCGAAAACACAAAAAAGAGAGGAAGGCGGCCCAGGAAGAACGGCAGTGTTATTATCATTATTACCGGGTGAGAGATGGGACTGTACCGGAGGAGCCTCGTTTAAAACCAAAGATAAGGCTGCCCCAATTATTCTTATGTATCGATCCTTGTCTGTCGGAAATATAGGGCAGGCGCGCCGGGATTCGGGTAGGGCCGGGCACAGCGGCCACGGCGGGCTGGCGAGCCCAGCCAGTGTCACTGGATGATGAATACGACGGGCCTACCAACCTACCGCCAGCTAAACACGTAATGATTACCTTGCACCAGTAATAGTAGCACTTGGGGTAATAACAAACACCGGTCCGATCCGCCGTGCGCCGCAGCGCTTCTCGGCTTCTGAGCTTGTCCGCCCCGCCACCGTGGCCCCGCCCCACCCCGCTGGAACCGCAAGGCCCCAGCGTCGCCCCGCCACGCCCCGCCACGCCCCGCCACGCCCTGCCACGCGCGCAGGGAGCATCCCGGTAGCAATTTTGAGGCCCCCCTTCTCCTTCCTTCACAGTCTGGCCGCCAAACACAACAAGGGTATGCTTTGTCCCTGCCAGTGTGGGTGCGGCGGCGGTGACTTGGCGACGCTCACTTCCGCCGGAAGGCTGTCTGAATGCTCTTTATAGGCAGGCAGGCTGCGCTCGCTGCGATGATTGGCTGGTGTTGGCAGCAATGAATGTGTGATGGATCGCCGATGGCTGGCCGATGTACCGGTGCGCTGACCCGGCCAACGCGCGTTGCTGCTGCAGCCTGCAGGCGGATGGCACTGCGGGTTGCCAGCACTGGAATCCCGCGAAAAAAATTAATCCTTGCTCGCTCGCACCCGCCATAATTTTCGTTTTGAATCAGCAGCGGTGCAGTGGCGACGTAGAAATGGCTGTGAAAATCGGAAAAATATGTATTTTTTTCCCACCTGGAGCGGCTTTTATAATAGACCACGTCTTGCATATTTGATCCTATGGCTTGACTCCCTCCGACTCCCGACTCCCCCCTTTCCAGGAATTATGTCAAATCCGCATAGCGTGTATCGGAATACAGTAGTAGCAAGGCTTTGCGATGGTCGGATGGATAGCTATGGCGGATGCCGGCGTGTGTATATGATACATCTTTGGAAAATCGATCCCATCCAGACCCCTCCCCCTCTCCTTCCCCACCTTCCCACCACTCTGCTCGGCCAGACACATGTTGTCTTTCCTGCTCACGACAAACAACAACTCTTGCGTGAAAACACACAGCATTATTACGAGAAACAAGGCTGCCACCGCGGCCGCAGCAGCGCCCTGCCGCCGCCGCGCCGCCACCCAGGGGACCCACAGGAGTTGTCAATTCCTCAGGTCGGCTCCGGAGGCCGGGTGCCCGGCCGCCTGGACCGGGATGCCTGGACGGGACGCCGGGATGAGGGGATCGTGGTCGTCACATCACATGTGTCCCGACACTGCCTCGCGTCCGTCTGCATCACACGAGTGAGCGCACAGGCTGGTCTGGAAACATGAGCAATATTCCACGCGTCGATAGCTTGCTGCCTTCCTCTTTCCTTTCTTCATCTCCTCCCCCTCCTCCTCATCCTCCTCCTCCCCTCGACAGGTCGTGGCAGCTAGTGTTTGGCGGTGTTTGTGTTACATTCACGTGTTAGGAACGCAGTAGCGCTTTTCCATAAGTTTCATATTTTTTCCCCCTCGGTTTTTACTTTGCCGAACGCTTCTTTCAATCCCATCAATAGGATTATACACCAAACTACGCATACAAACGCGATATATTTTTTTTTTTTGAAAAAATAAATAAATGGAAGCACACACTGGAGCACAATGGTAGCCAGCCGGTGCCGCGGGAGCAGCGAGCACAAACACACGCACGTACCGCAAAATAATATAATCATCGCACCGATAATTGACAAATGGGACATTATGACAAAATTCGCGTCATGTTGGACCACGTGACTCACGTGCCGTGGGAGTTGGAGCGACGGAGGCTTGTTGAGGAGGGTCGGGATGCCTGGGCCCTCGAAACTCCACCGCCATACGGCCTCCAGCTCCAGCCCGCCGCCCCACGGCCCCTACTCCCACTGGACCTCGTCCCGTAGACCTCCGGGAAGACATTCCTCAGTAGCCCCTGTTGGATGCACTGCTGGCCCCCGTATGGCTCGCCCGGCTGCGCCCGGCACAACATCCCTTGCGGCCCGCCCGGCCCAAGGCCGCCAAGGCCCTCACCCTCCTGGCGTCTCGGATACCGATGGTATCGCGTTCAACTCTTATTTGGCAACACAGCCGACTAGTTTTGGCGAGCGACAGCTGCTGTCACTAAGCGGCCTAAACGTGCGGACGGAGGGCCGACGGCCGCTCTATCGCGGACTTTCATCGCCGATGATGTGGCCGCGCCACTTCCTTTATCCTCTTTCGCCTTTTGTCGCCCGCCGTCCACATCGCCCCGGACGTTGCGCGTCGGACCGTCGCACCGTCGTCAGCGCAGAGTGGAAGCCGAATAAATGGCATTCTGGGTCGGCGAGGGTCAGGCTGTGGGCCCCTGGTGGCCCTGGTGGGCACGGCTCCGCCCCCGCATCCCAGGTTACTCATAGGGGTCGGACCTTACTGCAAAAAGGCTGCTCCTGTTGACATTTCTCTCTACCTACAGAGAGGAAATCAGGCGACACACGCACACGCCCCCCCTCACACACACAACGACGCGCGCGCGCCATAGTACTCACTGGAGGACCATCACTACACCTCCTAAATCTTGCCTATCGCGGTTGTTGATCGCTTTTCTGCCATGCAGGAGGAATTCTCGATAAATGGTGTGTTCGGGCGGTTACGCGCGCGCGCACACACACTCACACACACACACAAATGAAGAATCCATCATAAAATTTATCGGGATTGTTGGAAAGTATATTAGAGCCCTAAACGTTCTTTGATGTGCAGGGGAAGGCATATTCCGAGTAATTTCAAAACCACATCCAGGAGTCATCACTAGAGACTGCGTTAATTTTTTACGCGTGTTTCAGATATGCTTAAGTTCTTTTAAGAAATTAAATAGCTCCATAAACTCACAATAGTTTTTTAATCTTCCGTTGTCACTGAGTTGTGTTTGCAGGCATTTGTTTCTTTCGGTTACTTGTGGGAGCCGATCCGTTTACTCTAGGGGCGTTTCCCCGCATATTCGTGACCAGGCGGATGCATCCCTACTGCGTTTGTGTGAGGAGGGATTCAAGCCGACGGCGGCGGCGGCGTTTTACGTGAACGCCACGCTCTCTCTCTCTGTCTGTCTCTCTCTCTCTCTCTCTCTCTCTCTCTCTCTCTCTCTCTCTCCCTTCCTGTCTCTCTCTGTCTCTCTCACCCTCTCTCTCACAAACACAGACACACACACACACTCAAATGATTTTTCTGAATGGTGACGTGCGATTTTACGAGGCCAAAGCGGATCTGGGCCCGTTGACAATGCCGCAGCCTCCTCCTACTCTCCAGCTGGCTGGTCTTGGCTGGTCCATCCGCTGGCCCGCCTTTGTCTGTCTTTGTCGCACCGCCAGAGTCAATGGAAGGCAAAGCGACGGGTCGCGCGAAACGCGGAGGCCGCCGGATTTCTCATTCAGGGAAGGCAGCGGCTGAATCCGAACACTCCACTGCTGTCCCTCTTGCACACCTGCGCGACGGCCCACGAGAGGGACCGAGCGGGACGGAGCTGCCCCGGCGGTCTCGGCGGCGGTGACGTGGCCCTGCTGGTGGCCCTGCTGGTGGCCTAGCCCGCCCCTGCGCCGTGCCGCCCCTGCACGTCGTGCTGCCAAGCGCAGCGGGACTCGCCGTAACGACGCATAACTCAAAATTGGTGCTTTCATCGGCCTGTCTCTCTCGCCCTCGTGGGGCTGCCTATGGGAGTGCGAGGGAGACGCGCCGGTTGAAGTCAGCCTGCTGCACCGAATTGTCGTCGGGCTTTACGACTGCGCCAGGGCGCCCCGCTTTCGCCAAGAGGCGTTCTGGACGTTCTAACGCGCTGAGCGGGACGGGGCGTGGTGGGCAGAACGCGAGGCAGAACTACGTATGTCGTGAGACAAGCCGTCCTGGTGAACTAACCCGCAGTTTGGCGGTTGGCGCATGGCGCCCACGGCCGACTTTTGGCTGCCATGCAAACAGGATGGTGACGCCAGCTCGCTGATATGATAGCTTGGCGCCCCGCCCCGCCCCACCCCACCGCGCCCCGATCCGCCTTGTGCGCGGCTTTTATGATAATCAGACGCAGTGGCTGTGGCTCCACCGCGGCTCCGGCACTTCACTGTGTTCCAAGGCTGTCGCGTTGGTGACAGCATTTCTTGAAAAGTGTCGCGGCAGAGAAAGGAAAAAAGTCGTCAGGATTGCGTTCCCGGTATCAGTCCGGAGCGCACCGGTGGCAGTCCACGCTTCCTTCCATCGCTGTCTCTCTCGCAACCCCGCGGGACGCCCCGTGAGCGCAAGGCAGACGGCAGAAACGCGTCCAGAGAGAAAACTCCGGAATTAGCTGCGAAAACAGGCGCGGGGTCTTCCTCCCTGAGGCGCAGACGAATGGATGGGCGAACGGACACCTGAATGGATGAATGACAAAAGTCGAAGCGGCCAAAAGAGGAGCGCTTTACTTTCGGGCACTAATTCCTCGGGGCGAGACGCGGGCATTGTGGTCGGTGTCGCCCCACCGGATGCCTACCTGTACACTGCAGAACAAACTCGCGTAGCGCGGAGCCCTGGCGGTGCCGTCATGTTGCCTTACGCATGTGGACCATGATTCCTATGACGGGACACCGACGCGGCAACGTCGCCTGGTTCGACGTGTTGCGCGCAGTCAGTCACCAACCCTTCTCCTTCCTGTCCTTGGTCCTCCTTCACGGCCCAGGGCGGCCATTGTCGAGGTCCTGGAACGCTGGCCAGGCCTGCCTGCGCGCAGGGAGGAATAGGGAGCCCCTCTTTTGTGTTTGCCTACAGTGGAAGAGACCTCGTAATTATTGAATGCGACGTGATTCCGGGCCAGGGGTCCGAAGGGGGCAGGAATGTCGCAACCCTCTCGGCACAAAAACAAAAAAAAAAAAAAATTGTCTCATCTATTTTGGCCATTATCCGTGGGGACTCGATGGATACAAATCTCTCACTTAACCACTGCCCATGTTGCAAACCAACAAAAAAGGCTGTCCGAAAAAGTGATTTTGTTGTTGGGGCGCCGCAGCGCTTTAAGCGCGAAAAATCGTGGCGCTCGCGAGCCGTCGTCTTATACGGCCAGTCACGAATGGACGCAGCGACACCCGTCAGCCAGCCAGCCAGCCAGCCGGCAGTGCGGAACAATGTAATCCCTTTCCCCTCCCTTTCCATATGGTCGAGTGTTTGTACAGCTAACGCTATGGTGGAAGTCTCGATCGGACCCGTGCGCGGCGCGGTCGGCGGCAACACGCTAACGCCCTGCCACTGGCCCGGCAGTTACGCCGGTCTGTGGCGTCGCCTCGCCGCGATGTCCGATTCCGATGCTGAGTCACTCGCTGTGTGTTCATCAGAGCGTCTGGCCCTCTGCTCTCAACCCCTTGAGCGCTGGCGAGGCACGTACCTGAAAATACACCAAAAATAAGATTAATTTTTTTTTGTGCGGTGACGGGAGAAGTCCCAGCCACCTGTGCGCTGCACAGTGCGCCTGTTTGTAGTGTGGTCGCGGTTTGGCGCCACGGCGCCGAGGCCTCGCGATGCCGATAGAGTTTCCTGCCCGCACTGGATAGGACTTGAAAGGACTCCTATCGCATGTCATCCAGACTACCTGCAGCCTGCACGCCGTAGAAAGAAAACAACCGAAACAAACTGCAGATACATTTGATTTTGATTTGCAATTTTCGGGAGAGGAGTTGGTGTCGCGGTGCCGCGGCCCCGGCAACCTGCGCCGCGACGCCCCCTCAAAGGACCACAAATGGACCCAGTGACCCTGCCTGCCCGGACGCCCGCCGCTTCGCTGCCTCTGCCGGCGACGCCGCCGACGTATTTCATTTTTCCAAAGGCATAACGCCAGTAAAACAAATTTATGTCTCACTCGGGCTCATTACCATAACGTCGTAACGTCAGCCGCGCGCGTTTTTCCCCTGAAAGCCAACTGGAAAGGTATTCTATTATTATATGGGCCCCAAATGGGCTGCCGTCCCCATGGCGGCGCGAGTGTCGCCTGCGTCCTCCCTGCCATTTACCCCAAATCTCCACCATCCTCCTCGCGGACCACTCTTTCACTGACTCACTCACTCACTCAACGCTCACTCACTCACTCACTCACTCACTCACTCACTCACTCACGCACTCACGCACTCACTCACCTGCCGCGACGCCGCGGCCTCCCAGAGTCGGGCCGTGGCGAGCAGCGCCGAGCCAGCAGCAGATGCTAGGGACCGCGCCGGTCAAAGCGTGAAGACCCAGAGGATGTTTCGGATCAAGGTGCGCGCACAGGTGAGGGGAAGGGGAAAGGGGGGAGGGGCTGCGTGTTTTAAAAAGTCACCCCGCGGGGGGTCTCGATCCTTTGTGCGCTGGCTGCGCTGGCTGCGCTGGCCAGGGCCATCCTACCTGCGGCATTGGGGTAGGCCACTCCGCCGACCAAGCACACCATTTCACCACTCGTCTCGAAAATGCGTACCAATATTCGGCGTCAAACACGGGAAAAGTTCATCTGAACGTTGCGTCATAATTTACGGGCGTCGCTGTGATGCCGGGAACGCGGAGCTACTCCTTTGGTTTTAACAGCGGGGCATAAGTCTACCTGTTTCTAGCGTTGTCACACTACGCAGAATGACACTCGAAACGTGAGACGCCTTCGCGGTGCTTGGCCGTGCTTCGCGGCCTTTGCACGGAGAGAGAGAGAGAGAAGAGAGAGAGAGAGAGAGAGAAAGAGAAAGAGAGAGACGGAGGGAGGGAGGCTCGCGCCAGAGAAACTCAAGATAAGACTTATCGTTTCCAGCGACGAGAGGAATAATTTTTGGACGAGTAGCGGCTAGACCAGGTCTTGGCCTTTAACTTCATCAATCGTCTGCTTTCTGCAACCTGAAAAAAAAAGGGTCAACGTTAAATATTTTGATGATTATAAAACGATCCTTTCCGCTGCTGCTTCCTTAGACACAGGACTTCCCGTCGTTGGATATTTCGTCTTGGGATACACACTGGACACACACACACAGACACACACACGAACTAACACACTAACGCCCCTGTTACAGACGGTCGTCCACACTCACACGCTCACACGCACGACTGAGGCAGTTGTGCGCCGCGCATAGTACCGGACCGGGCACATCATTTGACAGAGATAAATTGAATTAGTGAAAAGACGTCGGGGCGACGCTGGCCGCAGCCGCACATGTTTTCGTATAGCGGCCCGCGCACTTCGCCGCGACGTACGACAACGACGCCCCTCTCTCTGTCCCTCTTTCTCGCCCTTTACTCTCCTGTCTCTCCTTCGCTCTTCCTCCCGTAGTTAGGTCTTACTCTCTCACGACAAAGTGCGAGGCACTGTCCCTTGCGGCTTGGCGTGCGGGCCAACGTGCTGAACTCAAAACTCCCGCGCAGCGCGGCGTATCTGAGCCTCCTCTCGCGTCGCGCCGCTCCCTGATTGATGAAACTAGCCGAACGGAACGCTCGGCCTGTGCCGAACTTTGCCGAACACAACTTCTTCGGACGGACGTTCGGGCCGACAGCTGGACTGACGGGTCCAAGAGAGAACCGTGTCGAACCGAAAGTGCGGGCCGCTCCGTCCACCGCGCCGTCCGCCGCCCTGTCCGCCGCTTGGTCCGAAGACTTGGCCTCACTTCGCCGGGCGTCGAAACGCCTTCGGGCCGCACGTGACGCGAGGCTAGCGCGAGGCACGCGTGGCAGCGTGTGCCGGCCACTTTGCGCGTCGATGTGTGTGCGTGTGTGTGCAAGAGCGCGCTTTGATAGATAGGGAGCCACTCTGCTAGTATCGCCTTGCTCGCAGGGAGTGCCGCAGGAAGCACCCCCTGCTGCTGAGTTGGCTGTATCCGCACAGGAGCGCGGCAGCCCTTTCACTTTTCATTTTCCCTGCCACCTTGAACCACCCACGACCGCCCCTTTTTGGAGCTTCGGCAGACAAATTATGCCATATGTTAGTGGGAGCTGATAGATGGACAGCCATTTGTCTGGCGCCGCGCGTGTGTGGAAGCTCTGCAAAGTGTTTCGCCGGCCCCGCCGCGCCGAGCGGAGCCAGCCAGCAGGTGAACCGTTGGGTGTGAACAAACACCAGGGAGGCTCTGCTCAAACTTTGTTGGAAAAATAATAAGAATAAAGTCGGTTAGGGTTAAAATTTACGGCCTCCTAAAATATGCACCGGACTGCCTGCACGAGCATGGTGCAAGGCAGGGTAATTCCCTGTTCCCCATGTGCATACCTTCTTTCGTTGCTTTCTCTCTCTCGCTCGCGTCGCCATATGTTCGTTTTCCCTCTTGGACACAGTCCTAAATTCTTATTCATCTCCCTTCTCCTCTCCGTCCTCTCCCTTCCATCTCTTCGCGTTTTATAGAGCAACTTTCAGGCAGCCAGTTGGTTGTCAACGTATTTACGTTAAGTTCAAGCTGGGTCCCGAAGGAAGATTTTTCTTCTCCTTTTTTACCCCCTTGTGACCGGCCCCGATGCCCAATGGCAGAAAGAAAAAAAAATACATACATTTCCGCCTTATGAGTTCAATTCTTTTTTTACAGCGCATTTTCATCAATTGAAATCCGTTTTCCGGAGACTCATTTCTTCATTTTTGGAAAGCAATTCGAATATATTACAATACAATATTAGATACGACCGAATAAAGCGGCAGCTTTACTGCGGTCGGTGAGACACAGACAGGTGAGGGCCAGAGACGACACATCGGCCCCTGCAGCGAGGACTTCGAGACCGTCGGATTTGTCAATGGGCAGGGAAAACATTTCCTATATCCGCCTCACTCTAGCTGCCATTGACAATAAGAACTAGGGAGATGCCAGTACCAAATGGAGGTTGTTGCTGAAGCACCCTTGCAAATTCTAATGTGTGGGATGCAGTTGAGATATTGAAACCAGGCTCGGTTTTGGCAACTTCCCCCCTTTTTCCATTTTCTTCTGGCCCTTGTAAGGACCTCTCTCTCTCTCACACTCCGTCTGGAGCCCCACCACAATACTGACCATTAGGGCCACTCATCAATATGGCCGGAGAGACTGTCGCCGCACAATACCGTTTCCTCTAGTTTTGATGAGGCATTGTGACTCTGTCGCGCCTGATACTACCTCCCTGCTACCCACCGTCGACACAGCCAAAGAATATTGAATAACATGCGGCCACATGAAAAGACATCACGAGCTAGGCTACGGAGGCGCTCAGCTAGCACATTTGATTTCCAAGTTCAAAATAAAATAAATTTAAAAAAATATTGGAACTGTGCACAGGTGAGTACTGGGTGCCATTACCGAACGCGGTGACGCAAGCGCTGCTACACTTTACAGCTCCTTTACGGTGGCGTTACAAGTTTCAGGAAGATATCCGTCGTAAATTATACCCATTCTGCGGCGAGACGCGGCAACCCAAGAAATCGCATACGAATGGAAAGTCTTCAGGTTCCCTTTCGGCCCTTCCAAGGATCCCTCTGCGGCCGGCAGCCGACATTTAGGCCCCGGCCGGGGCAATGGACGGTTATGGAAGTGTCGATGGTCTGCCGGACTGGGCCGGACTACGGTCACCCCCGCGGAGGACTTTTGTTGTCGACTTGTAAGTTTATGTATCTTCTATCGGCGCGGGGCTGTGGCGGTTCCCGGCCCGTCCGACTAAATTAAATTCGGACGGCTGCAAGTTTGACGAAGACGGCAGGACGCGGCGGCGAGACAGAGGGTTAGTGCCGGAGATGAGACGGTGCGGCCCCTCTAATACGCCTTGTATTTCAGCCCCGCCTGAAACTCAACTCCCTGACGTCTCCAGGGCGGCAAACAAGGAAGGGCGCCGCGCTTTCCATCCTTCTTCTGGACTTTGGTTGCGTCCGATGCCGTGTGTTGCCGCGTGGTGCCGTGCACCGTTGCTGGCCCGGCACTGCTGGCCTGGCACTGCTGGCCGGCCAGTGTTGTGTACTGCCGCCCTAACCTCACCGCGTCACCACTCACTCCACTATCGCCGCTAACGATGATTAATGGAGAAGACGAGCGGGCCCAGCCGAACGGAGCCGAACGGATGCGAACATAGAGGGGACATCCGAGCCAAACCGTTGAACTGCACTGTCAATAAGTGCCTGTCGCAAGGTCATCAGCTTGTCGCAGTGGATCAAATGATCAATATGCAGACTGCCTTAGGACATATTTTAAGCTACATAATTTGTCCCTGGAGTCAAAGACCTGAGACTAGATTGACCAAGATATGTTAGATTTGGGGCAGTTAGAACTCAGCAGCGCCTAGAGCTATGCCTAACTGATCCGAACAGGCCTCCTGCTTACTCCTGCCCAATAAGATCTGCCCCGTGATCGACTCGGCCTGGGAAGGCGTTGTATGTGACTGTGGACACTCTCTCGCCCACCTGTTCTAATAACCGTTCAGTTTAATTCACATTTCGTCGCTCGCAGCCCAAAGAGATGTGGCTTGCCCAGTGAAAGTGATCCCTTCACTGCTCCGAGCCACAAAGTTCCGCACAACGCCGTATCTGGTGCACTACCGTAGCGCAGTTAGCTGGCTCTAGGGGCGGGGGAGGCTGAGTCACGAGGAGGCGCCTGAGGGCTCGGCTTGTCTACGTCCTTGCCTCTACTATCGTGTGTATGCGTGTGTGTGTGTGTGTGTGTGTGTGTGTGCATGCGTGCAGCCCGAGCATGGAAGGGTTCCTGTCCGAAGCATGGTGAGAGACCCCTCAATTAACTGACAGGTCAGCGTTTGGATCGCGAGGGTTGGCTTCCCTGCCGATATGCTCGAGGGCTCGTCGCGTTTGTCGACTCTTTTCATTTATTTTTTTTTAACTGCAGTGCCGGCGGATTTTTTTTTGTCTTTTTAGTCCGGGAGCACATTAGGCAATGCCCAAGAGAGGCGAAATGTGCAGTTATTTTTGGGTTTCCAAAGACTCGTGTCAAAGGGATGGGCACGACCAATTCAAGGATCATCGTATCTTCTTCAAATTCACTGGAAGGTGCGGTCCCTACCAACCGACTTTGGTTCGGTCTTCACACAACAAAGTTTGAGATGGAAATAAAAATTTGGGCGGTGCAGTGCCGTCTGCACCTCTGCCGTTGTTGGTTGGTTTGATTTTTGCTGCTTGGGCGGCGGACGGCCGACTGTCTGCTTCGCTGTCAGGCACATCGTCATGTGTTACGCCCCACAGTGTCCCCCAGCAATGCGTCGGCCTTTGAGATCCATGAATATTGAAGAGCAATATGAGTCACGAACATTCGGTAAGGCTCGGCGGCCAGGCTGGCGGCAGTGCTGGCGGCAGGGCTGTCGGCAGGGCCGGCGGCAGGGCGCTGCTGCAGCACGGCTCTCACAGCGCGGCTGCCGCTCCCGGCGGCTCCTCCGGGGCTCGGCTCCGGGCTTATTAGAGACCCGGAGACGCTGAGGAGAGCTGCGTGTGGCATGCTAGCAAGCAGGTCCCTTCTGCGATGCCCTGGTTGGCCCGGGTACCGGAGGACCAGACGGGGCGACTCGGGACGACTCACCGTCGGAATCTTGACGGAGCCTCATTGGCCACCCGGTACCATTGGGTACTAACACCCATCGCACCTCCTGGGATCCATCACAGAAACGCATTCTGAGTGTCATGTGAATGTGTGTGTGTGTGCGCGCGCGCCCTGGAGCGTTTGTGTGCGTGTACATATTATTGGCACGGATCGAGCGCATTATTATTGCGAGTGCGCGTTAGAGAATCATCATAATCGATGCTCCCACGATATGTATGGTTTGGCTGACACAAGTTCAAATACTGCCAGGAGAAAATAAAAAGGCAACAACGACTACAGCGATGATGACAAGCAACAACTAGAATGACTGTAACAACAAAAACATCTCAAGCAAAAAACTCACGTTTGGTTTGAACTTTATTTACTATTGAATCCAACGTGTGCCTCTTAGCATTGTGCATTACCTTACCACAAAGTTACAAACAACAAAGTTAGTCGGCTTTTTTTCATGAGTGAACTTTGCGGAGATAAACATTACTTTTTACCAACTGCCTAGCGCTAAAATAAACAATAAATGCCCAAGAACTGTCAAAGGCTGTTCACAACAAATGCGGCCGCCATAGTCGGGACTTGAACCGACGGCCCGCTCGTTTGGAGAATAAATACTCCAGCCTGATCCGCTTCCTTTCACCGCCCCCGCAGACGGCCGCGAGGAGCGGTCGGATTTTTGTTTAGACAGCGCACCTGAATTAAACAGTCAAGTCCTTTCATCGCGCGCTTGTGCGTGCGTGCGTGCGTGTGTGTGTGTGTGTGTGTGTGTGTGTGTGTGTGCGCGCGCGCGCGAGCGTGTGTTCATCAGTGCTGGCCTCTCCGTTAGATCCGGTGGATCGAGGTGCAACAAGAGCGATAAATCGTCAACACAGCCTCGGCCTTTGCTCGTCAACTTTGGTGAGAAATAAACACACAAAGTAATGAGAATGAAGATATAAAGCGTTAGGTGTGATGGGTGACCTCGCGCCTGGTATAATATGGATGGAGTACAGAGCGGTACCGGGTGGTACTCCAGCGAGGCTCCCACCCACTCCGTAAATGCCGTCGAGGCACCGATCTGACCCCTATTGCTCCATTCTGATGCATGGAACACGTGAGAGAGCGCCGCCCTGGTGACCGCCGCCATGCCGTGGTTGCTGCCTCAGCCGCTAGGTGGCGTGGCGGCGCTGGCGTAGCAGTGCCCCTTACTGTTTGCCGACCCGTAATAACGAGCTTGACGAGGGCCTTGATTTTTAAAGCAAACATCCCCAAGGACCGAAAGGACTTCGCTGTTTGTGCTGCTCATTGTCACTCAGGACACTTCGCCTTTCTCTTCTTTAATAAGACACAAAACTAACTCAAAACGGCCAAAATAAGAGCTCAGCATGGTCTATGCTTTTTTTGCCTCCCGTATGTCCGGATAAGTAAAGCCGTCGTCATCGCTCACTTCCGAACCCTGACGGCCAGACTTTTGATAACAATGTTGACTCAGGATGTGACCCGGACTAGCCTAAACTCTACTGCAAACATTCTCTTTCTGAGCACGACGTGTTGTTTGCTGTTAGGAGGAACTTCATCGTGTCCCCCTAAAATTAGGCGGCAGGGGACAATATCAAACAACACGTCCGACACCAAATTTCCTTAGCCTCAGGACGAAAAACGTGACAGACCCGTCTGCAATTGGAAGCTCCCGCATTGGTCCCAAAGTTTAGGTGGAAAGTTTCGTTACGTTGGCGCGCCGTCGGGGCCATAACGCACGGCCCTCGCCGCCCACACACCGAAAAGGCCGCAAAGGCGGCCCTGCGCTGACACGGCCTGCACCACGCTGGTCGTAACGAGAAGTGGCACTCATAACCCGGACAGCGTCGCGTCATCTCCATAACAAAACGCAAATGGACCATTGTAAGTCACACCCCTCCCGCCAAAAAAAGAAGCAGCCAAAAGGGAATGCGAAAGCTGAGAATCGTCTTGTGGGGCCGCAGGCCGTTGGGCCTTTAGGGCTCCCGGGGCCCGTCTCGCCGGCGCGCAGCCCGGCCGTGCGATACACGGCTCGATGCACCAATAGGGCTAGGACAAAACACCAGAGGCGTTTGTAAAACCGTATAGACGTATCATTTAAATTGGAACTGCTCAACCGAGCTGTGGCGCTCAAGCGCGGCGCTTGATCCAATGACTGTGAAAAAAAAACGGGACTCACTTTTGCGGTTTTTTCGGGGGGGGGGGGGAGGGGGGGGGGCTACAGCATTGATAAGAAATGAGACCAAAAAAAAAAACGACTCGGGTTTAACGGAAATCTAAATGTTTTACACAAATTTCGCTCACATTTTGTGCGTGCAGTGTGCTGTGAATGACGTCATCTTACAGCCTAGCTCCAAGGCTAGGTTTTAATACTTCGGCGGAGCGCCCTGCCTGACACGGACGATTGGGGCGACGGTCAGACGACGGTGCAGTAGCTTTGACAGGGGAGTCCCGCGAGAGGACCCGCCAGAGACGAGGGACGCGGAAATGGTTTCGGCCGCCTCTCCAGTGAAAAAATAAAAAAAAAAGTCACGATTTGAAAAGGGCAGCGGCGATGGAGAACGATGACGAGAGGGTGAAGGGATCAAATCATTCAGAATAGTAATGAACTCTAGGCGGGACGACCGCTGGCTTTGAGAGGCAGCTAGCGCATGCATTACCTGAGGTCTTCACATTATTTTTCGAATCAAGGTGCCGGGAGAAGCAAGGTGCGGAATATTTACTTCTTATTAAAATTGTTTCGGGTCGGAATCAAGCATTGCGTTCTGAAAACAATTTGGAAGTAGCCACACTCCGTCCCTAGGTCGTGGTTTACAGCTCTTCGTGGAACCGGAGAGGGGTCCTGGACGAGCTGCTGGTCAGGTCCTGCCCCTGACCAGGATCAAAACTTTCCAGCTCTTCAGGAGTTTTCGCCAAGCTTCTCAAAAGCGAGCTTACGACCGGGAGCTTTGTCATGCTTTTAAAGATGGCTTTCGTAGATATTACGTCCTGTCACAAGGCATTTGCGCATAGCTTACGGCTGCATCGCCCGTGTACTCTGCTAGTGCCCTTAGGCCAATATATAACAAGGACAATTCCTCCTTTGCGCGACCATACTGATCCGAAAACAAAACCAAAACCTGAGGTCCCTGCGTGAAGCAGGACCTCCCGAAATTCATAAATTGGCTGCGTGGAGCGTTTTGTGTCTCCTTAGCGAATGATACAGCAGTTTGTCCAACCGTTCTCCTTACGTATGCCAGGCAGGCCCGGGTCGTGCAGTAGGGCTGGAAACGGTCAGTCCGTGGGAATGGCTGGTTTTTGATAAGGGTGTGGATGGCGAGTGGGCGGGGCGGGACGGGCTGTATTGCGGAAGGGACCGATGCAGGGACCGCACCTCCTCCTTCTTCAAACTCACACCTCCCTTACCAGACTTTTGTAGGCACCTGCTACCGGTGTGGCGCTTAAATCTGTTTTCCCAGAGAGTGAAAGCATGTTGTCTGCGAATAGGGATGTCTGTGAAAACTTCAAATATTATGCCCAACATACGCGGGAGCTGTTTACGGCCTGAGGAGGATAAGGAATCCTCGATGTGGGCCTTTACGAAAAAAAATATGTTTCTGACGTTTATTTTTTGACTGAACTTAAGTAAGCCAAGCATGTGATTGTGGTCGTTTCATTGTCTTGGACAATTCTTGGTCATTTGGCGTCAAAAATGTAACCATGTGGTGTGCGTCTATGACTTCCCTACGCTTCTCGGTATGGGACTAGAAACTCCCAACCGTTGCAATGTTGTGTTTGCAACATATTTCTAACATTTGAAGTACGTGGTTGTTGCATCTCCACGATTTCAGCCTTCCCGACCCGGGGCAATCAGCTGGATTATTTTATTATCGAAAAAGCTATAAATCGAAGTGACCGCGCGCGGACCCGGGCTTTCGAACTCGACTGCGCGGCTGGACTGAAACCTGCCTGGGAGGCCCCCCGCACGGCCGCCTGAATGCACACACAAACACACGCTTGAGATATGAATATGTAAGGTGTGGGAAGGCAGTACGCTGGCAATCACAGCCCGGCATGGCTCGCTTTGGCTCGACTTGAATCCTGGGTCCGAATTTTCGTACCTTGTGTGACTCAGCTGCTCCTCTATCGCTGCCATCGAGCGCGACATTCTGTGCACTTGGCATTTTTCACCTTTATTCGCTTGCTGTACGGCCGTTCCGACGTCGCGTACTCTATTATCTAGCTATCTCTCTCTGTCACGAACCGCGCCAAATACGACTGTGCAAAGGTTTCCAAGATAAGGTTCGGGATGTTGACGCGTGCCGGTGACTCCACACCGATCCAGCGACTGCCGATCGTTGCCTCTGAAACGCAACAACTGCAATCGGCTGTATGCGATTGCATGCAACGTTGATTGCCTTGCGCGCCCGGGACCATTAGTACCGCGGTTAATGTTGTTGAGTGATTTCCAAGAATGCCTCAGCCTTGAGTAGCGTTCTGAGAACCCCTCGGAGGACCTTCAGCGGGCTGTAAAGTGATGTCATAAGGCCTAATGCTAACGACATGACACATATACGACCGCGGTTTAAAACTAGACTTTAGAGAGATGCAACTGCAGCCCGGAATGAGCAAAAGCAAGAGGCACTGCCATTTTTAAAAAGGAAGAGTGGACGGGGACACGGAGTGCACGCAGCTTGATTGGAGAAGCCTGGCTGCTGGTGCTGCTGGTGCTGCTGGTGCTGCTGCGGAGACGGCGTCTACTAGACGCGCGCTGCCTTCACGGTGCAGGGCTTGGTGGCACGTTGTAATACGAAACAGATAAACCAGGGTCAACTCCCGGGCCGATGCGCCTGTCCGATACCAATGCCATGACGGATGCGGCCGGCAGGCCGGCAGGAAGGTCCGAACGAAACAAGGAGGAGCGGCGAATCCTCCCCCTCCTCTCCCGTAGGTCGTCTAGGCCCTAGAAAGGGTCCCGAGGGCCGCGCAAGGCGCCTGATGCCACGATAGGGACGTGCGGGCCGGGCTGGATGATCCCTGACAGGCAGGCCCTGGCGCTGCACGCGCGCCTCAATAACGAGATTCAAGCGCCATCTGGAAAAGAAAGGCCCCGTTGGGACTCGAACCCCAGCTCTTTATTTCGGGCAGTGCACGTCACGTACTGTCTGGTCGGCTGGCCATTGCCCCCTGCAGTCCAGACCGACCAGACCTTCCAGACGAATAGGGAGCAATCTATCGCGCACAGTCCCTGGACTCTCCGGGAGCTACACCGTCAAACAAGTGAGTTCATCATTCGCTTCCCAACATGCGACAATGCTGTGAGGTCAGATGCATCGGGTCGCCGAGGGTCGCGGCGATACGATCGGTCGATACGATCGACGGGGGTAAGCTAGCCTAATCGTTGCTAACGGTCGCAGGCCTCGCTCGAGTTCCCGGGCCAGAGCGCCGCACCTCCCAGCGCTCCCCACGCCACATTCTGCACAACTCGCCGGCGGTGGCCGCGGCCAGTTTGCTCGTGTCAGGTCATTTTTCTCCGCATTGGTGTGCGACATCGGCCGCGACACAATACCAACAACTACACGCCATTCAATGAACATGTCCTGAGCGAGCGAGAGAGAGTGAGGCAGGGAGGGGGGGGGGACGAGAGTGGGCTGCAGCGCTGCATGAGATTTTAATCTGGACGCCCTGCCAAGTCCCTTCGGTGTCCCCGAGTCCCCGATGCTCGCGGCCATTTTTCAAACGGAGGCGTGGCGCGGCGCGGCGGGCCCCTATGCCACCATGAATCCTGGCTTGTCATAGCGATTGGGACCGGGGAGGCTACCGCGTAGAGCGAGCACTGGGCCGGCCATGGGAACGGACCAAAAGGTGCTCAAGCATACACACACACACTTCGAACGAAATGAGTCGTACGTCCAACAACAGCCTCATCAACAGGGTCTACGAAGCGTGCCGTAGAAATTTGTCTCTTGGTTTTACATTTTTTCTTCACACACCCGCAGAAAATATTGTCCGAGAACAAAATGCAACGGCACGTAAGTCTGGCCATGTTGCTAGCTGTTCCCCGGGGCCCATGACTCATTTTTCCAGTGCATCCACAAAATACATCAACATTTCTCATTGTAATGCCGAAGTTAGTCGGTGCCGAAAACTAATCTCGGTTCTCCACGCACGACCAATAGTTGCGCTTTCTCCTTCTCCCCGTGGCGCCGCACGGCGCGGCCGAGGGCCCGGCGCACCGCCTGCAGATCCGAGAGGCACGGCGGCGGCCTGGCGGACTGCAGGCCAGTCCGGCCGTCCTGACCTACAAAAGTGACAGGACAGAACAGGACAGCGAAGGCACTTTCCTCCAAATCCTGTCGGAGAGTCTCGCTCGCGCAATTCGCGATGCATTAAACATGCTGACTGGAAATAATTCTACAGCACGTTCCGTACGTGCATCGCAGACAGCAATACCCTGGTCCTCACCGAACCGCCGCCGCCACCACCGCCGTGGCCGTGGCGTACTACCAACCGCAATCCGCTCTGCCTTTCGATAAGGTGGAGAAAAACGAAAAGAAGAAATCGGTGGGCGCCGCGGGGTGGAGTCGAACCCCGGATACACCTGTAGTGTTCGCGTGCGCCGTGATAAAGCCATTGCGCGTCTTATCTCTGGCTGGCGGTTTTCCAGGGCCCCATGCGGGCAGCGGGGCGGCAGCGGCGCTGGCTCCGCGGGGGACAGGCTGTCCGGACAGCACGCTATCAAGATGAGCGCATTCAATGAGACTATTGTCTGCGCTTACCGGCAGCCCTCCTGGGAATGATCAATTTTGTACTGACAAATCGGGCGCATCGTCTGTCTGGCCGGCAGAGGCCGCGCAGCGGAGCAAGGCCGTGGGCAGCAGGCGGATCATAAAACGAGAGATAGTTGTAAAATGGCCATTATGTCTTTTAATTTGGACAAGGGACTACAAGATTGCATCACTTCGTTACGGTGGGAAATAATAACCAAGTTTTACGTTAATGGCGCTCCGACTAAACATCTCTGTGGTGTTTCAGCCGCTCCCCGCTCTCCATGCATACTGCCGGTGCACGTATTTGTTCTCCAGCTAAAGAAAAAATCTTTACATTGGTTTTGCAGTGGTAAATTAACACACATTTGAAAGCAATTCACGATGTTCTCTTGTTACTCGTGCGTTCAAGTCTCCAGGCATCTCCCTTCCAGCCGAGCCGAAGTAAATTAAGGATCAGAGTTGAAACAGAGTCCTTCTTTTTGTTATCAACTTCCGATTGGCCCGAAGGATATCTCTCTCACCTAAGAAGCAGTCTCCAAAAAATGTGGCACAGTGCGAAGCGGACAACCGCACGTCATTCTCTGTAGCAAAAATTCCACTTTCCCCGTAAATTTCGCTGTAAATTGCAGCCAATGTAGGGGTGCTACTCCCCTCCCACCCAGAAGCAGGGCCGCGGCGGACGGAGCGACGAGGACGGGGAGTGCTCGCCGTCAGTATTCGAACGCAGGCCCTTTGACTCCCTGACGGGACTGCCGCTCGGCGGGCCAACCCGTCCGCTCGGCTCCGCTGCGAAGGCCTCCTCGTTTCCCCATATCTCATCTCTGGTCCAGCCAACATATTTTCCTCACACGAAATTAGTCTGAATAAATATTGAGTAGCGCCCCGCTGCGCGCGTCGCGGTGACCCGGGCTGTCTTGCCGCCACGGCGCCCTGGCACCCGGCAGCCGCACTTTCCTGGAAACCTTACACAGTCGCCGCAAACACACTAATACAGACACACACAGACACCCCCCCCCCTTCCCCTACACACACACACACACACACACACACACACACACACACACACATGATGAACAACAAATTCAATTCCCCGCTTGGATGGACGCCCGCATCATTTTTTGATAATGCGTGTCAATTTGCCTTCCTTCTGTCGGATTCCCGTCGGAGGGTCCGAGCCGCCGCGCCGGCCGCGTTGTCCAGGGCGATCCGGGATCAAAATGGAGATAGCATCAGGACTCTCCCCTCCCTGAAGACGGTCGAGTGTGTGGAGCAGGGCGGAAGCGAGCCCCACGCCGCCGCGCCGCATCTCCAAAGCCCCGCCGCCGCAGTTAGGCCCTTCTCGAGGGCCACGGCCGCGACACTGGGCTGGGCCATCGTTAAGTATTCCCATTTTTTTCATGCGGCAACGCCGTATAAAAATAACAAGAAAGCCACGAGTCCGGTCCAGTGCCGGACGGTGACCAGCCGCCGCTGCAGGACGCCCTGCCCCCTCCAAATCATCATATTCCGTGTGTCTGTCGCCCGCCTCGCCAAGGGGCCGCCGGCAAAACGCGTCGCGGGTGGATTCTGTGTTAAAAAAGGTTTTACAGTTCTATTACGAAAAAAAAAGCTTTTCAAATGAGACGTTTTGAAATTAGATTTGAAACCGGCAAGAAAGATTAACCCTTTCCGCCTGGTGGGTCATTTCTTCCGACTGTTATAATCCTTGGTGGACACAGCAGTTCTTCGCAGCGCCTCGCCCTCGCGCCTCCCCCCTCCCCCTGTCCCTCTCTCTCTCTTTCTCTAGGGCCCAGGCGGTGCGAGCGAGACGGCAACACGGCGACGGCCCCCAGCTCCACGCCGCTCCGCGCACAGCGCCGTACATCATCCCCGAGTTAACGTCAAGGGAACACGGTCTTAGCAAATAGCAACGGCTTGCGGGTACGGCTTGCTGCTCTATGTGTGCCGCGCGCGCGTGTGTGTGTGTGTGTGCGTGTGTGTGCGTGAGTGTCTGTGTGCGTGTGCGTGTGTGCGTACGGTACAAGCGGTCCTTGGCTGGACATCGTGCGTGGTGTGAGGCTTGGGGACCCTGTGTGTCGCTTGCAAATATAATGCGACCCCTCCCCCCCTTTCCCTTCCGCTTTACAAATTCCCACGCCCAGTCTGCTCTTTTCTTGCTCGGCGTCCTCCTCGGCCGCGTCGCGGCGGCCAGCCTGTCGATATGACATTTCCAAGTGGACTGGAAAGTGCGCAACGCGCAGCCGGCCGCGCTCGCTCGTCAAATGTTTCCGCAACTTTCATTTTCCCGCGGAAGGCCGCAGTAAGCCTGTCTGCCGGAAATGGCTCCACCCCCCGCCAGGCCGCCTACAACAGAAATCCATTCTTGAGCTGGTAGTGGTGGTGCTGCTAGTGCTGGCGGTGGTCTCCCCCTTATAAATGAGTATTGACACACGCTACGCCGATTCCAAAGTGTGCGCAAGCACGGCGTGCACAAACCTGTTAGCCGCGGAGTGAGTGAGTATGCGTGTGTGCGTGTGCAGAGGTGCAAAACATGACCATGTTTTCGTTCATCTCAAATATTTAAACAGCGGTGAAAAAAGCGTGATCTTCAGACTAAAATGTTTGGAGGAGACTGTCGCGCAGGACGTAGAGTTTGACTGCGTTTTGCTGCTGCTCGTCGCGACGTGCGACAGACGGCCCTAACCTTTGGCCACTGGCTGGCTCGCCTCGCCGCGACCACCGCCATCGGCTTTCCGCGAACCCAGGCGCAGCGCGAAGCCCCTCCGCCGCGCGAGGTACGATTTACTTTGAGCAGTATTCCGCTTGACAGAACCATCACACACGCCGGCCATTAAAGGCTGACTTTGACTCTTCTTCTCCTTATCGTTTCGCCTAAAAATTCCGGCCGCACTAATGGATCATAACACGGCCGGCCATCGCGCTTCAGCCGCTTCAGCCGCCACGCGTCCGATTCGCTGGGCATAAATCAAAGTAGGGAATGTTTGGAGTGGCTTGCACCGCGCGCTGGCAGGCGGCGCCGCGACCGGCATCGCCACACGTACGCGGCGCTAGGTCCCGCCGCCGCGGAGCTTCCGGCCCCACTGCACCGCGCTTCCTGGCCTGTCGAAGCGAGGTCGTTCATTTGCCCGTAATTAGAAAATACTGGCTGATCTCGTCGTCGGCCGGGCGGCAGGCGGCGGGCGGCGGGCGGCAGGTGGCGGGCAGCGTGGCCGCCGCGGAGGTAGGCCGCCCGGCCCGTCCCGTCGCGCTCCGGAGTCGCGCAGTGTTGCCTAACCTGTGTTCCGCAGGCGCTAGTGGGCGGCCGAGCTCGCCCGAAGCCACAGTCACTGCTGCCGCCCGTGCGGATGTATGTGTGCCAGTGGCGGCCCGGCCGGCCCGGCCGTGCTCGGACGGTCACGGACTCACTCTACATGTCTACATTCCTCGCGGAGCCTCGCGGGTCTCGCGGACAGGGGCGTGGCTAAGCGCGTGCAGCGGCAGCACGCGATAATCCGGAAGTAGCGCTTCTTCTTCTCCTTCTTTTTTTTTCTCATTCTCCTTTGTATGTCCCTCCTTTACCGCCTCAGCGTTCCCGGCCGCACCGATTGGCCGACAACAACAGCAGTGGCCGCCGCGACGCCGCGACATGACGAAGGCGAGTCGCTTTACTTATTTGCATGGCGAGGTATGCGCCGCCAAGAGAGTCGTCGACGACGCCTCGACGCGGTGACTGCTGCGAGCTGCTGCGAGCTGCTGCGAGCTGCTGCCCCGGGCGAAATTTGAGTTGACGCGCTGGAATGTTGGCAGCCTCGGCGGCGCACGCGCGCGCCCCGTGCGTTTGCGTGTCTTCGTGCGGCGGCCGTGCTGTGGCGCCGGCGCACACTTCGGCGGTCTGGCCGAGGGTCTGTCTTGCGGCCGTGGGTTCGAGTCCCGCCGTCGGCGGACCCTTTTCGCTGTGCTCCGCTGACTGGCGGCGAAAGCTCGCGTCTCAAGCGGGTCACCGCGCCGCCACTGCGTTATCTTCTTTTCTAAAGGGTTCCCGTGTCCAGCGCCGCGTCGCGTCCGGCCATTTTTCCTGCCGCCATGACAGTGTCGCGGGTCGCGGCGACGCGGCGTCGCGGGCGGGGAGCGGCATGGGTCGCGCTGAATTCCTGTCCAGGCAGATGGCTTCCAGCGTGCTTCCAACGTGCTTCCAGCGCCAGCAGCCACACACCGAGTGCATTCCGACAACGCCGAGCAAATATTTCATTTCAACCCTAGACCCACACCGACGCCGCGCCGCGCCACCGGCCCCGCGACGCGCCGAGAGACGCTCAGCCGTGACGGCGGCTTAAATCATACCGCGCTCCGTCAGGCGGGGCGGCGGCGGCACTGCCCCGGCTGGTGGGCCGAGCGAGGCCTCGGCGAGGTGTCTGCTGCCAGGCCACTGCTGCCAGGCCACTGCTGCCAGGCCACTGCTGCCAGGCCACTGCTGCACGCGAATGCAACACTTTTGTAATGAGAGGGACAGAGAGAGAGACAGAGGGAGAAGAGATGTGCCGAGGGAAGAGAAGAAGTGGACCAGAAAGGCGAGATTCATCTCGGTCACATTTATCGATACGAAAACGCGCTCTCACATGCACACAAACACAGGCGCACAGACACATAATCACTCACATACACAATCGCATGATACACTTGCCACGCAGCGCTGGCTGCTGATGAGTACGGCGGAATGCAAGGCATGCCCCGGGCATGTGTGTGAGTGTGTGTGAGGGACTGTGTGTTTGTGTGTGAACTTACTGACGGCGTGCAAGGATGCGACGAGCATTAGGTCCGGCAGGTGGCTGCGGTAGCTGTACACATTCACACACACTCACTCACACTGACACTTCCCTACACGCACACCAACACGCAAACACTCACACACTCTCGTACATCCGCAGCAGACAGCTTATAGAAAATTCCCATCGGTTTTTATTTTAAAAAATGGTCCCGAGCTGGCACTGCTGCTACGTGCGTAGCTGAGGTTGGTACCCCCGTCTCGAGGCCCCCTCCCCCCGCTGCCTTCGTCCCGCCCAAGCAGGTCCGGTTGGCTCAGTCTTTGGCGGCCCTTACCGTGTCTTGAACAAACTGGAACCGGTTGTTTGGCTGAGCAGACTCGCTGTCAAAACGCGACGTTCCCGCGAGGAACTCCTTTTCGTACTCATCCAACCCACGCCGAGCCTTGACCGCACCGCACGCCCTTAACGCGTCGCCGCAGCGTTAAAAATGACGCTCGTTTTAATTAATTAATTAGTTAATCATTTTGGGAGGCGCGAGCGATTATTAGAACCGCCGCTTCCCGCCCATGCTGATGAGGGAGAAAGTCCGGTCCGGCAGAGAAGCATCCGGAAATCGGGCGAAACGGAGGGCCGTAGCGAATGGCCAAGTCGGCCGCTCACTCACACACTCACACATTCGGGATGCACGAAACTCGCCGCGTTTTGTCTGACAAGCCGGCCGCCAGCCTGCCTGCCTGCCCGTCTGTCCGTCCACCTGCCTGCCTGCCCGTCTGTCCCGCCGGGCCCGCTCGTGTCGGCCGCGAGCCGCCCGCGCGATTAATCACTGAGCGATTCAAAAATTAATTGCTACTGGGGCAGAACGGAGGCATGACTTACAGAGTAGGGCCGCGGCAGCGCGGCAGTGCGTAGCGAGTAACGTTTCGGCCGGACCAGTGCCGTCCCGCGTGGGCCAGTACCACTTTGACCTTGTTGCAAGGCCCTAGACGTGCCAATGCCGACATAACAAAACATTCCCTAAAGAATTAACTCGTGTAAACTGTTGCTCGAATCATCAGAATTTTTTTTAGAATGGATAATTGTAGGAATAATTTTGTCAAGAGTATTCTGGTGAATAGTAACTCTGGCCCATGCCATAGGCTGCTGGCTTTGCACTTCTCCGTTCCTAGTCACCAGCCCCGCGCGCATTTTTTTTTAACCGAATCCGCTTACGACAAATAGCTTGCCTTTATTCGCTGATTGATGTCCGTACTCAATTGCTTTTAATTGAGCAGTATAAATATTGCTCCGGTCCGCGGGCGTTTTCCTGCGTGGGTACAGTCCCGGGTACAGTCCCGCAAAAAAGAGGCTGCCGCGCGTCGCTCGGAGCGCTCATTTGGTCCGGCTGCGCACGGAGGCCGGGAGCGTCGCGCGGATGGAGGGGCATTCATCCGCCGCCTTATTGCCGTTGATTCGTTTACGCCATTCATCGAGGTTCATCAGCCGCTCACTGGCTTTCGTTTGCAGCGGGGTTGGACAGCTCTATCGGCTGCCAGCGTTGCTGCCCCGCCCCTTCGCAACTTCAATAATTGAATTTTCACACTTTGGCACTCAGCACGCCCCGAACGCCCCGAATCGGCAGTTAGGCCCTGTAATGATCTATCAGCCGCAGATATCGGCCATCTCTCATTACGAGGAGAACGCCCCGCCCCGCCTCGCCCCGCCCCGCCCCGCCCCGCCCCGCCACGTACGCGGCTACCGGGCAGCAGGACGATTACTCGTCGGATTAGGGCGGCGCCTATTTTGTCGCCAGTTGAATCGTTGCGCGCGCCCTGCTCGCCCTGCTCGCCCTGCTCGCCCTGCTCGCCGCGCTGCCCGGCCTGCCGAGATGCGGCAGTCCGAATCACTATCATTATAAGGTCATTAGGCCAAACTGTGTACGCGGCTCACTTAAGGCGAGCCCCGCCACGTACGCGCTACCGGGGCCGCCTCTCTCTGTCTCTCCTTCTGGCCGCCTCTCTGCTTTCTCTCTCCAGCGGGGCCGTCTGGCGGGGCGTGTCCGGAATGAGGCGTTTAAGACCCACTCCGCGCTAAATGTTAGAGTGCTACTGTGCGACGCTTCGCCGCACTCGGACGAGCTTCGAGCGTCGCGCTCCGAGCCGCGAGCTGCGAGCGCTACTCTGCGACAGCATCACGTCCAAATGAGAATGAGTGAAGTGAGCGAAGCACATTCTCCGGTAATTTCCCCTATTTAATCTTGTCTTCGTGTCGGCTGCCTCCCTGGGCTACCTCTTCCTGCTGTTGCCGTCCGCCCCGTTACTTATCACTCGCAGGCTATCAATCAAACACGGCGGCCACCGTCTTCTCGTTGATTCTTTTGACCCATCGGGCGACCGGTGGTTCTGACCGCGCACGGGCACCATTAATTTCGATTATCAAACTCGTTTCGCGCAATAAAAAGTAGTTGCGTCCGCTGAGCCTGCGCGACGACGTGACGCGTGATGTGACACTTGGAGGTGACCCTCCCTGCCACTCTGCATGTGGGCCCCGCCCCACCCCGCCCCACCCCGCCTTGCTGGCTGGACTGTCCCAACTGCCTTCCGGAAATGTTTTTATTAGCGTATCAGAGTGTCACTCGAGGCGTAAATCTCGCTCCTTTATGGTCCAATCATAATTTCTATCATAAAAACGCGCGCCGGCCGCCGCCATCTTCGTCACAAAATGGCCGCCGTATTTGTTCAGCGTCATGGCGTGGTCGTGGTCGGGGCGGCGGTGCGCACACTCGCCTAACTCAGCCTCGCTGGCGCGCGGTTGCGGCGGTCCTGGCGTGCCAGGTGCGCCAATGGCACCCTTCGGCTCGCCCTACTTGTCCTTCCCGACGCGCGGGGCGCGGCAGGGCGCGGCAGGGCGCGGCAGGGCGCGGCCATCTGCATGGCAACGATCGGCGTGCTCGGCCGCGGTCGCCAGCGGGGGGTGCCTCCTCGCCGGGGCCATCCTCGACCTCGCCGACGACCAGTGCCACTCGCAGCACTCGCAGCACTCGCTGCACTTGCGGCGCGCGGAAACGCACCCTCGGCCGCTCCTCAAAGCGCAGTCGTGTCCGGGTCGTGGCCGGTGTTGCAGCTCCTCGCCCCGCCGCCGTGGCGCTCCTCCATAAAAATGCGTGGGCCTGGCCGCGTCTTCGCGTCTTATTAAATTCTCGCTTACTCTTTTGGCACGAGAGGGCTAAAGTTGTTGTTGCTGTTGTTGCTGTGGTCCGAGCTCTACACGACATCATGACTTTGGCCCCCTGCCGCGGCAGTCTTTGAGGGTCTCGTCGGTAGGTGCGGCACAGGCGGCGGGGCGCGGCGGCGTGGGGTGGGGTGGGGTGAGGTGAGGTGGGGCTCGGTGGACTTTACGATTGTGTCCGCCACATGATCCGCCCCACCTAAAGACCAGGCCGACGGGATGGGTCCATCTACCCTGCAAACACTCTGGATGACGGGCGTCCCGGCCGCCGCGTCCCTCGCGACACTGCCGCCCCCCGCGGGCGAGAGCCAGCGAGGCCTGCCAGCGAGGCTAGCGTGCGGAAGCGCGACCGCAAGGGGCGGAGCGTAGCGCAGGCATCGCATTGGTCCGCAGCCGAGCGCATCGGACGAGTACCAGGTACCCACTACTGGGTACCACCCACGCCAGCCTGCCAGCCGACCGGCCATGGCTGCCTCCCGAATGGGTACACGACAAAAAAAAAAGAAGCAGAGTAAAAAGGCACGCCTCGAACACGGCGGACCTGGTTCCCCGCATCCGTGTGAGAAAATACCCTCCCACACAACAACGGTGTTTTTAGCAGATGATACCTTCACACCTCACATTTCATTTCAACATACTTAAAACTACTATACACATGAAGGTGTCAGCTTGCTTTTACTATAGATATTAGTAGGAGCGGGCAGTAAGGGGCGGACCATGTCTGCCTGCCTGGCTGTCGCTCATCCGCGCAGCGGCCGGGCGTAAACAATGGCACCCCCTCCTCGCGCCTGCGCGGAAAATTGACAATCCCTCCCCGCCTGCCACGTCACAAAGGGTGACTCGGGCGGGCCTCGGCTCTGCTCAGCTCGTGCCGACTTCGGCGCCAGCTCGGCCTCGTTCGGACGATAGCGATGCAGCGCGGCACTGCTATAATAAACACACGACAATACCAAACGAATATCATCGAAAGAAAACCAAACGAGTATCATCTGCTTTCATTAACGTTCGTTGAATGAGATTTTTGTTTTTTTTTCCCCAGGTTTTTTTTTTCATTTATATAAGTTTGTTTTTCACCTAATTAAAGACCGCGCGGCTCTCGCGGCTCGCACAGTGAGCAAATCTTTCCGCTAAACGATCATCGAAAAGAGTATGGTTTTGTGGATGAAGTATGGCGGGTCACAAGGGGAGCGGGAAAAATGAGCCGTCACAACGGGGATTCGAACCTTGAACCTTCCGGCCCAACTCTGTCACCGCTTGTGTAACAATAATTACCGAGCGCAGCCGATACGGCACTCCGCGGCACTCCGACACCGTGTTATTGTTGTGCGATTATGCAAATGAGTGGCCGACTGCGATTGAACGATAAAGCCCATACCTAGGCCATTGTCTTGCCTCATTGCCCCGCCCACGCAGCAGCAACAACAACACCAACAACGAAATTAGACGCCGATAGAGACAAGAACAGAGAAACTCGAGTCTGAAAGGTTAGCTCGGTGAGTTGTAGTGTTGCGAGCATCGAGGCAGCTAAGTCACTAACGCCCTGGGAAGTGATATCGTGGCACTCGCGATCTATGCCTGCATAGGTTGTGTGTGTTTGTGTGTGTGTGGGAGTGTGAGTAAGTGTGTGTGTGTGTGTGTGTGTGTGTGTGTGTGTGTGTGTGTGTGTGTGTGTGTGTGTGTGTGTGTGTGTGTGTGTGTGTCCTGCTGGTGCCGCTGCTTTTCCATTTAAAGCTTACCTCATACCGTGACGACGAGAACCTTGGTACTGGGTGGGGTCCTTACACACACACACTCATACACAGAGAGAGAGAGAGAGAGAGAGAGAGAGAGAGAGAGAGAGAGAGAGAGAGAGAGAGAGAGAGTTGAGCCGCACCGCACATGGTCCAAACAGAGGTCATCGCGAGCTGCGGCTGATACTCTGGATGGTGTCACGCTGCGTTGGGCAACGAGCACCTAGCTAATACGGCCCTCGACTTGCGAGTTCTAATTTTATTTTCAGCTCGAGTTCTTTGATTAAGGGATTTTATGTAATCGATCTTTTCAATTCGTAACACGCACTTTTAATGCAAAATTTAAATGTGGCTCTATAAATAGCTAAAATACTAAAATAAAAAGCCACAACGCACAGGGGGCCCGCACAACTTACCTCGGTACTCGCTAAGCACGACGGATAGCGCTCCAGCAGCGCGAATTCCCTGAATTACGCACTCGCTTTACTCGCGCAATAAAGATGTTTAGCATGATCAGCAGTTGTAATCAGCTCCCCCCCCCCCCACCCGCCTTTCGCTTCGCTCGCGTTCGCTTCCTGGCGACACCCTGACGGCGGCGGCACTTGCGATCCAATTGCATAAGGATTCGCGTAAATCAGGGTTGTTATGTTGGTAAATTGACGAACGGCTGCGTGTTAAATGATGGCAATTATCGTCCTGTTTGCGCGGTGCGAATCCGCACGCAACTACACTATACCGCGGTCCGAGGCGCCGCGACGCCGTGCGGTAACGCATGACGCGTCCGCGCGCCGCTTGCGACATCGGACCGCTCTTTATTTTGCTCATTATTTTAAGCATGGCGCCGAAGTGGCAGGACGAGTTCCCCGCGAGAGCGCCGCGCGTGGTGGTGCAAGGACTCCGTGCTCTAGTCTGCCAACTTCAAATTAATATATAATATACCTTCTAAAAAAAAAAAATTGAAAAAACGCGCGCGTGCGTGTTGTGGTTTTTGTTGGGGCCTAGAAATGAAACCCACGCGCGCCTGCTTTTTACCGGCGTTTTTTTTTTCTTTCTCTCTCGCTCTCGCGGTCTTGATCGCCGTCTCCAGCGCGCAGCCTACCGGCGACACGTTTGGGCGGGACTGCATTTTCCTTCCCCGGCCTATTAACAACGGCCTTGCCGTCGCGACGCCGCCAGGACTGGCAGGCGCGACGCGGCGCGGCGCCACCCATGCGCGCTATTCCGCGACGCCGCGTTGCCGTGGCGGCACCGTGGCGGCACCGTGGCGGCGGACGACGGCGGCCTCCCCGCGGAGTGGCCAAGGCCCTCCCGACCGCCGGGACCCCCTGCGACTCCCCGCCGCCGCCCCGCCGCCGCCCCGCTGGCCAGCATGGCGACGCGTCGCACGGGCTGCCACCAGCAGCGCGGCGGTGCGATAGGCGTCGTCGGCGTGCTCGGCCTTCTGTCACCCATCTAACGCTTTTGCGACTAATGAGCCGATCCTTGTTGTGGACGACTAGCACGGGCTGTGCAGGGGTGCGCCATACTTATGAAAAACTCGCTGAAAATTACGAGACTTTTTTGAGAAATTCGGGACGCTTGAAACTTGTGGACATGTAAAAAATGTAGATGTGTGCAAAATTTGAGAATGTGAAAATATAAGAAGTGCGCCCGTATGAAAAATTAAGACGCATTAAAACTTTGACGAGTGAAAACTTCAAGCGTGTAAGAGTTTAACGTGTAAAAATGGCACGCCAAAAAAAAAAAAAGATCGGCGCCGGGATTTTGACGCGCCGCCGTGACATGACGCATCCTGCCGCTTTGCTCTCGGCGTTTCGCCGGTGAGTCACTTTGTTCGTTACCGCGTTACTGCACCGGGGAGGGGGTCTTCAGGGAAACAAAGTAGAGAAGAAACCAAAAAGGTCTCAACATTGAGATTCGGATTCAGCGGGGATCGGCCGCCTTGACGCCGCAGTCCGTGTGCACACGGTGTGGGAGGGGGAAGGTCAGGTATGCAACTCAATCAGGGAAATAGATGGAGGGACACTGCTGCGAGAAAACACCACAGTGAAGGTCGCTGAATGCGCATTGCTCGTCGATCCCCTTCTGTTATTCGTGCGCATCATTAAATGTCTCATGACGCTGGGTGACGTCGCTTGTCTCGGCCGGCCATCGCGATGCGTTGAGGGCGGTCCGGGGCGGCCCGGGGCGGCCCGCTTGTCGTGTTGGGGGTCAACGTTTTGGTCGACATGTCGGTGGCGTTTGTCATCGGCGACCCTCCTCTCATTAGAAAGTCTGTCGGGCGGTGCGTCTGTCACGGGGTAGCTGGGCCAGTGGGCAGCCTCACATCATCCATCTCTATCGAGGCGTCTTCTTTTTGTCGTGCGCGCGCACCGCCAGCTCGGTCGGGGTGGCTCGCGTGGACGTGGTGCCCGTCACCAGGACACGGCGACAGCAGTGCGACAGAGTGTGACAGCGACGCAACGTGAAAAATAATTTAACTTTCGAACAGAATATCTTTTGACAAGCGGCAGGGTTGGGGTGCCGCTGGTCGGCAGGCCGTGGGCCTGGTCTTGCCCGGGCAGTGCGGGCAGTGCGGGCAGCAGGGGGGACTCGCGGGGGACCGGTCGTGCATTCCTGGCCCAATAAGAACACAGTCAAAAACAGACGTTTGGTATTTCGGCAGTTATGATGTAGCAGTACACGTTGTAGCTCCCGCTGGGGGGCTGCCGGCGGACGGCTGTCAGAGAGAGAGAGAGAGAGAGAGAGAGAGAGAGAGAGAGAGAGAGAGAGAGAGACGCGCGCCACTTGTTTGGAGACACAGGCGACCGCCGCTCCGCAGGGGGGCCCGGGACAGCCCCATGCGGGGTCGCGGCCCCAAGGCGGGCCATCCAGAGGTCACGTGACTTCTTGTCCCTCCCACGGAGAAGTCCTGCGGTGGCTGGCTGCGGGTGCCTGGCGCTGCGTTGTACTGCGTATCACTGCGTCGCATTCTAGGGACGTGAGGCGGACCCTCAGCTTCGGTGGACTCCTCCGGTGGCGGCAGGTCTGCGCTGTTGTGCGCCACCTCAGTGCGCCACCCAGGAGGTCCTCGACGCAGAGCCCTGCCCCATTGTAGTGATTCGCGAAAACACTGATTATGATAGACAGCCCGCTGTGCTTGCGAGAGGGACTCAATTATTAGGGGGCTGTTATTTATATCAAAACCTTGCCTCCTTCAATATTCTTTAAAAAAAAAAATAATTAAAATATAACAAGGACAGTTTCTCGAGGACTAGGACAACATGTAGAGTTAGGTTAGGTTGGATTTACTTGCAGCGAAGAAATTGTCTCCTTTTTGCATTTCTTCGTCGATTTTTCTTCGATTTCTTTGTACCAAGAACCGATGGTTCGTAGGCTCTTTCCAGGACGGTTCAGTGCCGCCAACGTTGCGAATATGGAAGCAGGGCGGCTACATACTCTGGCCGCCGTGGTGCTGCTCGTTTCGGCATGTGTACATGCAACAGTCGTTTTGTTGGCACCGCCGTCATCTCCTCCGCTTTTTCTGCGCGTTTCCTCATCTGCGGCGGCCGCTCCGTTTGTTTCGCCTCTCTCCCTCTCTCTCTCTCTCTCTCTCTCTCTCTCTCTCTCTCTCTCTCTCTCTCTCTCTCTCTCTCTCTCTCTCTCTCTCCCCCTCCCTCGAGATAATTATTCCCATTCATTTAAGGTTGCGAAATGTTAATTGTGGCTCATTAGTATGTGCTGCCTCGCGGCCCTCGGCTCGGCTCGGTGGCGGCGCCTGTGATGGCTGCATTGGCGGCAGCACTGCGTCCCGATGAGTGATTCGCGGAAGAAAAGGATCGTTGCTGGCCTTCCCTGTTTGGCAGCGCCAGCCGGCGCCAGCAGCCCTGCTTCCACTTTATGCCTTTCGCAGCGATCGGAACGTCCCTCGCACCCGGCCAGCCTGCTGCCTGCCAGCCCGGCCAGCTGAACCACAAGGTTCAGGCCGCAAAGCCGCACCAGAGCGTCAATGTGACTCACCGATTGTCTCCGATCGGATCAGGCCATAGGTCCCAGGCCGTCGTAGATCAGGCAGTGCGTCTAGCCAGTTTAGGGCGACCGAATATTTTATAAATGGGGACGGCAGAATTCCCGACACGCAGCCACGGGCATTCCTGCGTTCTGAATCAGGAGAGTTTCAGGTACGTCGGGCTGACCGCGTGTGTGTCCAAACGCGGCATTATAATGGGCTCACATGCTATATTGCGGGACATGGGTGGGTTTATCTCGTGTTGTGTGTCGCCTGGGCGAGGCCAGAGTCGTACACGGAGGCTAGGGGCGGCGCCCGGGGCACCCTTTGCCTAGAAGCCCCGCTGGGTGGAGGTGGAATGTCACTGTCCCGCGGGTAATGGGGGACAGATATCATTGGAATCTGATCACATTGCCCGAATTTCGGTGGCTCCTAACTTTTTAACCCCTAACTACCCACGGGAATGGCAGCTCAGTGGTCGAATCATTATTTCTAATTAACACCGTTTTATGGTCCTCGTTGCGTCATTTTTCATTCGGCACTTCCGTGCCCACGCGTCCGAAAAGTTACATTCGTTTTACACTCTAATGCCCGTATAATAAACGAGTTTAGCACTAAAAAAGTTTATTTCCCACTTTCCAAGGCGGTAGTCATCGGCATTTGTTACAAATTATTTACCCCTATCATACTTTTATTGCGCATGATCTTTGACGCGTTTCTTTGTACGATGTATCTGTTCAAATGTGTTTACCACAAGGAAAGACAGTTTCGTAACACAAAACTCAACAAACTCGTAGTTCAAACTGCGGGTTAGTTTTGAGAGTAGTTGGTCCTTGATTTTGTTTTTCTCACTCTGAACAAAGGAATAGGAATAATGAGTGAAGCCTACTACTTTATTTTTGGCCGAGGGACCCAAATGAGCTGAGGGGCTGGGCGTGCTGGCCCCCCTGGGGCGGCGCCACTGCGGGGGCAGCCTCGGGCGCATGCGGCTGACGTCCTGATGGTTCTGGTGGAGGAGGTGGCTTATGACCAGATGGGCGGCAAATCGGCCGGCAATCCGATTTGACCCGTAGAGCGTTGACGGCACGGCCTCGAGCAGGGCTTCGTGGGAGCCGGCGAGCGCGCATACCCCCCAGCGGGCCAGGGAACGGCGGCGGCGGACCCCCACCCACGGGCACCCAAGCCTCCGAGGGCGGCCCGGGGCCGGCGGCCGGCGGCCAGGTCTTCTTTTGATGGCCATCCCGCCTCACTGCGCTGGCTGCGCTCATCTGCATGGACACATGCTGACCGCCACCTTAAATTACCCGCATAGGAATGACCCTCGCAGCCTCGCCGCCTCGCTACGCGCCACAGCGTGTGACCAATTATTTGATTTATTTTTAGGGGGTTCCAAAGAGCCCCTATTGTTTTCGCTTTTCGTCCCGATTTTTCTGCCCTCCCGTACGCACGTATGACCACTACCATAATATTCCATGCATTAAAAAACCAAGAAATTCATTTTTTTTTTTTAAGAAAATTGTTCGTAGGAATTTTCCATAAACAACGAAAACATAAATTTGCAACAATGAAACACCTAGATTTATGGTTCCAATCGAAAAATGATTCAAATAAAAATGTTCCAGACTCGGAACACCATGCAATGCTTCAGCATTGGAATTTTTATTATTTTCCCTCCGCGTTAGGTACGTACAGATTCAGGCCATCTGTCGGAGGCGATCGCTGCCGTCGGCGAAGTGCATTTCTCCTTCGCGGCCGCGGGCCGGTCGTGTCGGTCTTCTCCTGCCTCGTCGAGCGGTGCGCCCCGACGACCGCCCGAGTCCCTTCGGTACCCGTCGGTACCCCTCGGCTGCTTCGGCTCCGCTTCGGCTCGCCGAGGCCCCGCTTCGGGTGTACCTAGCTGCACGAACCGGGCTGCAGCCAGGCTCGGGCCAAAAGCTTGCACTGCTCATAAAGTTTAATGCTGACTTTAAATTAGCCCCCACTGCAACCAGTAGAGAGATGCCATGCGCGGGCCGCACCGCCAACAGAATCGCCTAACTGCCGCAGGGCGGCGCGCAGTTGCAGGGCTTTGTGGAGCGGACCGGCAGGGCGATAGCCGCTCATTATCGCAGTCCAGTCGGGTGTGGTCGATCAGATCTCAGAGAGAGAGAGAGAGAGAGAGAGAGAGAGAGAGAGAGAGAGAGAGAGAGAGAGAGAGAGAGAGAGAGAGAGAGAGAGAGAGAGAGAGAGAGAGAGAGAGAGAGGGGCAAGTGAGGCACAGCGCGGGCGGCAGAAGCGACGCGCATTTTGCGTCTCGCGCAATGTGTCCCCAATTTGTAGTTTTGCCCCCATTATGGTGTGAAATGACCCCAATGAACCTAATGAATGAACAGCCGAGCGTGAGTGTGTGTGTGTGTGTGTGACAGCAAAGTGTAGCAGGTTACGTGCCTGTTCTTTCAGCGCGGGTCGAGCATCCCACCGTAAACTTTATGAAGTTGGCGCTGCGCTTGGTGTGCTCGCTGCGCTGCGCGGCTCGCTGGCGTGCCCGTGCCGCGCACAGTGTACCCGCCCGGAGGCGGAAACAAATTAATTTGCGGACCAGGGTCCAGGCGGGGCAGCGTCGTAGCGAGGAGGTGGCGAGGGACAGTTTGTTTTCCCGCAAGGACGCAGCCAGGTGTCACTTTACAAATTAAGAGGCGCCATTGCGTGACCGGGTAATTTCTTTTCGCCTCGTTTCCACATACAGTGGCCCCGCCTCCCGCTCGCTCCGGCGTGCGCCCCGGCCAACACGAACCGAGTCGAAGTCATGTCGGAGGATGTCATTATGACGTCAAACGGAGCCAACTGTCTCTGTTTTTACAAGGGGACGGACCTTTGCTGGATTTTTGCAACTAGAAGAACAATTTTACCCGACTGTTCCAGCAAAGTCGTGCTTCGGGTTTTGGATGAGACGGCGGGCGGATGTCCGGTCCCGCTAGACGACTCTATCGCTCAGGACTTCCTTGCTTTGAAATACGCGCGACGGCCGATCGCAATAAATTTGCCGCCATTGTCGTCTGGCTGCGATCGCTACAGGGGAACACGGAAACCGGAGCCACGCGTTCAAAAGCCGATGTAAAATATCTTCTTTGCGCGCATTACCGTCAAATTTATTGCCATCGGGCCGTGCCTGTCTAAACGACATTCTCCCCTGCTTAGGCTGCTTAGAAAAAGCTCTATAGAAGGCTGTGGCTGGCGGGACTCGCCGTGCCAAGCGAGCTGCCCCGGGGGTCATCCCGAGTGTGGCTGCGCTCCGCCTAGGGCGAACACCACGTCTCGCACGTGTGTGCATGTGTGTGTGTGAGTGTGAAGAGAGAGAGAGAGAGGGAGTGTGTGTGTGTGTGTGTGTGTGTGTGTGCGTGTGTGTGTGTGTCACTCTTCCACAGCGACCTCCTTCAAGTGCAAGGCTGCGAGTCACAGCAGCAGCCCCGCGATTCAGCGCAGGACTTGCGTGGTCGATGCCTCTAAGGCATCTGATGAAAAAGTTGTTGCCCGAGCGGGCGTATATCAGTACACTGCCAGGGCCCTCTCTGCTGTCTTTGCTCCGTATCCGACTGCTACGCTGCAACTGCAGCGCGTTCAGGCCGCGTAAATTTGGATGTTTCTCCCATTCCTAAATTAAGTGACCTTTTCCAAAGCACTATTTGAAATATGCAAAACTGAAGTACACAGAGGAATACTGGCAGACGGTAATCGTGCTTCGGAGCGCTGCGGCCGGGCCGCTGCACTCCATGGGCATGGGACGCAGCGCGGGAAGCGGGAGGGACGACGGCGCGAGCGAAATTTGCTTGGTGACGCTGGCCGGATTAAGCATCGTAATAAATAATGATGGCGCGGGGAACAGGTTGCGTCGCTTTTTGAACGGACGCCGCGCGGCGTGAGTCGAATCCTAGCTCACCACGCGTATCAGACTGCAGCGCCGCGGGATGAAATAAAATAAAAAGGACAAGTTGGAAAGGGCGCGCGGTGGTTCGTCGTCCTTGTCCGACCGGAGCGGAAGGCCCTCCGTCCCTCCGGCACCTCGCACGCAGCCGCCGAGCCGGTCCATACAGGGCCTCGCCTCGCCGCCTTGCCTTCCCCGCCCGGCGGACCCAGCGCCACCTGGCGGCGGCGCGCGGCACTTCCCTGCAGCGGTGCCGGGCGCGGGAACATTCAAACAGCGGTGGCGCGCGGGACCGTCCTGGACTATGGAGCGTTTTCCAGTACGGTCTTGAAAGTTTTGCCATTTTCTTGAGGACCATCCTGGAAACGGACCCTCCTCACAACCTTAGAGCCTTTTTTTTTTCTTTTCTTTTTTTTTTTTTTAACCGTGCAGCTTGACCCCGTGAGTGCGCGGCCTCTGGCGCGCAGTCACACTCGTCGTTCGTTGCTCGTTCGGCACACCGTTCAGGTGAAGGTGGCCTGCCCTACAGGGCCTGCCCTTGTTCTCCAGGAATGCCATGCCCTTGCTCGCTGCAGCGAACCACACCTGCGACGCAATTAGCACAATGGCTGTTCCGTGAAGCGGTTGAAGCGCGGCGGGACGACGCGGGACGACGCGCCTCGGCAGCCGTCTCGCTTCTAATTGCCGTTTCTAATAACTTCTCGCGAAGTAATTAAAATTTGGGGCAAAACATGTGTGGCGACGTTCTCCCGCTCCCCCGCCACTGTTCCGGCGCTTTCTGTGTAAAAACGACGACAGATAAAAAAAAATGACCAACAAGCACCAAAGAAACCCTGTCGTCATTTTTCGGGCTTGTTTTTAGACCAAGTTTTTGGGGATTCTCTCAAAGTAAATTATTTGTCTAGACGAAGTCTTTTAGGCATAATCAGCTTACAAAGAATTGCGTTTTAAAATTTACGGACTGAAAATTATTTAACAGTCTTAATATTTTTTTCCTTATGGAATGCTCTAAATATTTTTGTTTTTGAATGTTTTCGCAGGAAACCACGGGCCAGCTCGGCCACTTTTCATGTACCGGTGTTGGTTGCTGCCCTTTCCGACACGCGGCAGGACGTCTGTTTGGCGTCGGCTGCCGCGCGCGTGGCTGCCGGTTCAGCGAGGCCTGCCGTCCAATGCGATGCCAAGGAGGTGCGCCTGATTAGTATTTGAGAGGCGAACGCTATTGTTTCTGTTTCCCCCGAAACGTTTCGCGAGAGTCCTTTCCGCTTCGGCAGCTGTGTGTGTGTGTGTGTGTGTGTGTGAGAGAGAGAGAGAGAGAGAGAGAGAGAGAGAGAGAGAGAGAGAGAGAGAGAGAGAGAGAGAGAGAGAGAGAGAGAGAGAGAGAGAGAGAGAGAGAGAGAGAGAGAGGCAGCGTCCCCACGGTGCGTGCCTCCCCTCCTAATTGCCCGCGATGCCAGGAGAGCTGTTGATTGTTTGGCCAGGGGACGTGCCCTCCCCGGCCTGGTTGGGGACCACGCCAGACGCCGTCACTGGTCCCGCTCTGGCGCCGCTCTTCTTTTGACTCCACTGTATGTGTCATTTTATGTTTGTGGTATTTGTCTGCCCCTCGGACAGTCCGCGCTGACGCCCACCTGATGGAATCAAGCTGCACTGCCTCCTGATTTCGAAGGTTCGTTTCGTCGCTCTGTCTGATGCCTGGGAGTGCGAGAGAGACCGAGACGAGCCTTCGAAACCAGGCCGCTGTCCGTCGCTGTCCGTCGCTGTCCGTCGCTGTCCGTCGCTGGCCGTCGCTGGCCGTCGCTGTCCGTCGCTGTCCGTCGCTGGCCGTCGCTGTCCGTCGCTGTCCGTCGCTGTCCGTCGCTGTCCGTCGCTGGCCGTCGCTGGACGCCGGCCGGCTATCGGCGGCCGAATCGCAAGGGCGGCGCACGGCCGTGGCGCGGCGTATGGCCGCGGGGAGTCATCGATTTATGCAAAAATGTCGTCCCGCCGCTAATTTATTCTCGCCGATTGGCGAGGACGGACAAATGCCCGGAAGGGCCCGGCTGCCACTACACTGGGCCCGGCCCGGCACCGACCAAGGCCCGGCCGGCCGTATCGAGGTGGGCATCGCGGAGCAGCGCGCGCAGAGAGAGAGAGAGAGATGCAGATAGCCAACAATACGCAGATTGACAAGGGAACACACACGGACGGCCCGACGGGCAGACGACAGACGAACACAGACAGGCGGACAGACTATTCGTGGCCACGCTGCGCTGGCCCACTGAGCGCCATCTCCTCCGGCCGGAAAGTAAACTCCGGGATTCCTCCGAGGAATGACGATGCCTCAATAGTCGCGCTGCTCGCGTGTGCGCTCGCGTGCGGAGCGCGAGTTAACGCGGCGCGGGAGATACTTTAGCCTGCTTTCCAAACACGCCACGGTATATTATGTCCGGGCGGTGCGGGGCGGCACCCCCATCGGGAGTAGATGGACCGCTGGGCCGCGGCTTGCACTCGGCTTGCACCTGGTGGACCGACCGCGGCAATAAAAGTGCACTCTGATTTGCATCACGCTGCTTTGCGGCTCTAGCGGACCTCACGCGCGGGGTATCGCCGGCACCCATGCGAAAGCGCTCCCCGACCAACCAGAGCCAGCGCCTGCAAAGTCCCGGGTAGGCACGCCTGCAACGCAGCGCTGTGTGGCGGCTCGGCTGCAGACTCTCAACTTTTTCCCAGTGCGAGGCAAACAGCCAAGACCAAAACCAAATTTTATAAAGGGTGGCGTTTGACTCCGTTGTTTGTTCCATGTGTTGTTGTTTTGCCGAGAGGTTGAGGCGACCGTTGCTATTGCTATTGACGGCTGGACCACAAATGATCGTATGCCTTCCAGGCCCGACTGGCCGCGCCGGTGACACACCAAACGTGACGGATCGCCCCTACTTAGAGGAATGGTTTTTCTCGGCCGGCCCCAAGGTGTGCGGCGTCTCTCAGCATACAGACAGACAGACAGACAGACACACGTGATTCGTGGTGGCGCGGTAAAGGCGCGGCCTACCTCAACAAGGGAAAGATCCTGCTTAATTTTTTTTACGGCATCTCGGCGCGTCTGCGCGTTACGCGCCGCTTTTCTTTGCATTCACTTAGTTTAATCATTTTATAGACGAAAGAAATGATTGTAGTGAGCAAAATAAAAATGCGCGAGGCATAATGAGCGTATGGCCGTCGTTTTCTTCGATAAGGCTCGGTGAAAATGAATGCAGGTCACGCGTCGAGGCTTTTTGCCCCCGTTCCGTTGGCCGCTCGGGAAGCGATTCGAAGAATGCCCGCGTCGCGGCCTAGGCGGTGACGGCGGCGTGACACTAGCGCGTCTCCGGCCGATTTATTTCTCATACTTGCTGTGCGAAAAACCCGGCCGACACCTGCGCTATTCCCGCAGCGTGGCAGCAGCCGCGCCGCCAGTGCCGGCCGCCTCGTTTTTTGAATATTCCACGGAGTGCGGCTTCCCCTTGTTGGCCCGAGCGGACGGCGTCCTCATCGCCGTCTCAAGTCCGGGAGACTGGTGGTCGCTTTTCGCCGGGCGGGGCCTCGAATCTGATGCAGTCCGCCAAAGCTAATTGAACGTACCCATCATATAAACGACGGTGACCCAAATTCTTGGTGGTGGTCGACAGCGTGCAAAAACAATCGGATTGTGTGTACGTGTCCCACCGTCGAGCACCTGTGTGAGTGCGTGTGTGTGAGTGTTGGGCCCGGGAGGAGGGCCACCGTCCTCGACAGGGAAACCTGCAGGAATACGTGGAAGTTCCGGGTCATCGTGGCTGGTGTCCTAGATGCAGTAAAAATGCAGGATGAAGAGAACAGAATGAAAATACGCATTCAAAAAAACTCGCTGCAAAATACTCGTATACATGTTTCCGTTACTCATAATAATGTATATTAATGACAGTAAAGTTATCTCTTTACACAGTTTCCGTCGTTGTTGCCTTCTACAGCGCCAGCGTTACACCATAACTGGATCGTTTTCGATACATTTATTAATACTCCAGTATAACACTCGGAACTTTGTCATGCATGCGGTTAGGAACGACCGTACGCAAAACGATCATTGTTTAGTCGTAATTATACTAATTAGTTGCCTCCATCGATAGTGCGTGGATTATTTGAACGAATAGTAGATTAACAGGAACTTCCAATTGCAGATACGACGTCGCGAGTTCGCGCGATGTCGGCAGCCTGCTGCTTAAGCCTCAAGCATTTTTTTTAAAATTCTAAACAACAACTCTTTTTTTAATCTCTTCAAGCACACCCGGCCCGTTGTGCGAAGTTACTCCTGTAGGGAAGATGGCGGCCGCTTGAACTCGTCCACGCCGTCCTCGTCGTCCTCCACGACGGCCTCGCTGTCCTCGCTCTCGCCCGCCGTCAGCTCCTCGCCGTCGTCGTCGAAGAACAGATCTTCCTCGCCACCCTCCTCGTCGTCTTCCACGTCCTCGTCGGCCACCTCCGGTGGCGTCCCCGGCGTGTGCCTCGGAGTGTGCCCCGGAGTGTGCCCCGGAGTCTGCACCGGCGTCTTCCTCTGCGTCTGGGAGCCGTGGCGGCTGGGGGGCCGCGGGGGCCGCGCTAGGGGATCCACGGCTTGGGCAGCTGCGGCAGCGGCAGCGGGCCTCGCCACGACAGCTGCAGCTGCGGCAGGGGCTGGCGCAGCGACTCCCGCCAGGACAGCGGCGGGCGCGCGATGGCGGCCGGCGGCAGCGCCGGCAGCGCTGGCAGGGCCGGCAGCCTTGCCGGCGTGGACACCAGGGACACCTGCGTCGACGCGTCCGTGGTCGCGTCCGTGGTCGCGTCCGTGGTCGCCGACCACGCTGACCACGATCCGAGGAGACGGCTGCCTCGGCGGCGCTGCACTGCCAGCCACTGCCCGGCGCGGCGTGGTGGGGGCGGACACGCTGGCCGACTTGGGGGCCTTGTCGGCCTGGCTAGGACCCGAGGCCCTCGCTGCTGCTCGCGTCGAGCACTTCTTCGCTTCCGCTCCGTCCGCGTCCCTGCAGTACACACTGCGTTAGGCCGCGGCCAAGCCAGGACCCCCCCGACCCAGACGCGGCGAAAACCGCGGGATAGATCACCTTGGAATAGCGTGGCCAGTAAACAAGTGAATGCTAGGAGCAGGGCCCCCAGGTTAATACATTGCAAGAAGCTGTCGGCAGAAAGTCGGTTACTGCTTTGTTAGGTCGAAGGGCAGTCCTCAGGGTGGTGCTTGGTGCCGGACGGCCCGATAGCACTTCCCGTCAAGTGAGCAAGTTTATTGAAAAAGTTTACTAGTCAAAAACAGGCCAAAAATGTTCTGTTGCCGTCTGCCTAAGTAAGCACTTTTTTAACTGCTGCTTTAGTTCTGCATGCCTCGCCTGTTTAAAAGGAACATTTTATTCGGGTTTTAAATGATTTCCAAGCGTTTCCACAAACAACTTGCTCGCAACACGTAACTAGGTGAAGGTGCCTGCCGCAGAAACGACTGCGGTTGGTTCGAACCACGTGGCTAGTTAGTTTCAGGTTCTACTGGAGCGGTTACGTTTCAAGTAGTTACTTAGAAGCATCCAATTCCTCTCATGGGCCTTACCAACTGCTTGAAGAATTTCGACGTATGATGATCTCCACTAACGATATCAGTCTCAAAAGTATTCTTCAAGGTTAAACTACACGAAGAGATAAATCCCGTCAAGTCTAGTGAAAATTTCTGCCAGACTTGGCCGTACACTTTCTGAGCCCGCACACTGCGCAGACGACTGTCACCGCCGTAATGCTTGGCAGGTATGCATCTCGCATCAATCATGTTTTGTCACACGGGATGCATTGCCATAAAGAACAGTTATGGCTGTAGGCTGTGCCGGTGTGTTCTGGCTCTGAAAGTGCGCCGTGTAACCAGCAAAATAATTAACAATATTCACCACGCGTTTTTTTTTGTTTAATCGCGGTTTGTTCGTAAGTCACCCTCTTACCCCTCCCGGAACAGTGTTAGGCCTCGTTAGTAAAGACAAGGTACAGTCGAAGCCAAGAACAAGGTACAACCTATGGCGGTGGAGGTGGTAGCAGCGGTGCAGGTGTCTCCGGCGGCCCGGGCCAAGGCCTGCTGGGCCAAAGCCTGCTGGGCCAAGGCCTGGCGCCTGGACTCACTCCCATCGCGGGCCCGTCGGGGGCGGCCCGCTGCCGGGCGAGGACCCCGTCGTGGCGTGGTGGTTGTTGTTGCTGGCGGTGTTGGCGGCGGGCTCGTCCAGCGCGGGCTGCGAGCCGGTGATGGGCTTCCTGGTGCGCCGGTAGTGCCGGATCTCGGCCAGGGCGGTGCGGGACGCGTCGTAGTCCTGTGTGCGCGCGGCCGGCGCGGCCAAGGTTACTAGCTTAGCCACGACAAGCAGGGCCCCGCCCTTCGCTCAGCCCTCTCCTCTGTTCCGCTGGAGATGGGCTAGCTAGCTGCTTCACAATTGGTTAGTATGGTTACCGCTACGAAAGCCCGTTTCGCTCTGTATTTGAGTGGTTCCCCTCCCGCCGCGGCCAACTTACCCGCGCTGTCAACCACACAGTTACCTTGTCTCGCTCGGGGCTCCAGATCCTGTGCCGCAGCGCTGCCTGCAGGTCCTCACGCATGCGCTCCAACTGGCGCACCACGATGATCAGCTCCATCTGGAACAACAAGCGCGGCTCCAGTCGAACGGGAAGCTGCTTTTGTTGGCCGAAACAATCGAAGCCAGATAACGCAAGCACTTCTCCTGCGGGGGTGGGCCGGGCCCACTGGCCGCCCTGCCTGCCGCCGCGGGCGGCATGCCGTGCCTACCTCGGACAGCGAATCCAGGTCGAGCGTGAGCGGGTCCCGATTCGGATCTGAAGCACAGGAACACACAGTCAGTGCATCGTAGGCTTTCGTAGACACGAATAGCTGAATATGAATACGCAGTGAGGTACGTACCGGTGAGCCCGTTCATGCGGCGGGCGTAGGTGACCTCCTGCTCGAGCCAGCGGCGGCGCGCCTCCAGCTGCCGGCACAGCACCAGCTGGTTGTCCAGGCGCCCCCACCACAGGTGCCGGCCCGCCTCCTGCGAGCCTGCGGACGAGGAGCGCGCCGAGTCATCGATATACATTTAGTGCGCTACGGTGCTTTTACGGGCCAGCACAACAATGACAACACTCGCGCCAAACGGGGAAACGTGTCGTGCGGGACGGTGCGGGACGTTGGCGTCGAGACGTGGTGGGTCCGGCGGTTCGGCCGCGGGCCATGCAGAGTACTTGGAGCGCCCAACTGACCCTGGCCCTTGGAAAGGTTACGGCCGTGCCACATCCGCCACATCCCGCTGGCGTGACCCGAACACTGCCCCAGCGGCGGCAACAAATACGAGGAGAAACTTTGGGCCGCACAATGCATCATAATGCGAGGACCTGATCATTGATTGGCGAACCGCGGGCACGACGCGGCGGACAGGCGGACGGGTAGGGAGGGACAGCCGGGCGGAGGAAGAACAGCGCCAACAGCGCGCGGCCGGCGGAAAGAGGTGAAAAAGCACCGCGCCAGTCAAGTCATCGCACCGCGATGGTGGTTTCCCCGCATGCCTTGCATGTGTCGGAACCATCACGGCCAGTGCGCCTCGTCAACACGCAGGCTGCTGCCTCTCCACCCGCCCGCTGTTCCGCAGTTACGCCCTTACCTGCGGCCTGCCCTTCGCGGCTTCCCTTCGCGGCTGCCCTTCGCGGCTGCCCTTCGCGGCTGCCCTTCGCGGCCTGCCCGGCGTGGCAGTGCAGTGTTGCAGTGCGAGGCATCCCACTGGCGGCCGTGGCCCTGACGTCACCACGTGGACAACTTAATATCCGGCTCGCGACATTTCTCATCCCACCACGCGAATTTTTCATCCACAGCGCGTCAATCTGATTCGTGGCGCGTTTATTTTTACTGGGACGCTGTCAGCGAAGGGAGGGCGGCGCGACGGCGTCTAGCGAGGGCGGGGGGATCCTTGTCATAAAGCGACAGCTCCGTAAATATCCCGGCGAGGCGCGCCAAAAGCCTCACCTTTCTAAGTCGCCCCGCAGTAAAGATATTCGGGTACCGATTTCGGTCGTGGCGGTCGTGGTCGCGCGGATTTCCTGATTCATGCACAACTATAAAACGAAGCAACCCGACACCCATCGGGGCGCAGCGGGGCCGACCGCGCGCGGGAGGGCCAACCAAAGGGACCAAGGCGCGAAGTGAGCCACGCCGAACCATCCGGTGCGTTGACATTCTGGCATTTTATTGGGTCGCCTGCTGTCAGGCCGGAAATCGCCGCTTGAGCGTTTTTAACGATCGATAAGAAAGATCGTCGCGGATCCCAAAGTACCGCTCGGTGGTCGACGCGGGGAGCGTCGCGACGGTCACGTCGCACCGCCACGGCCCCCGCGACGCCGGCGAGGCGGCGAGGCGAGATAGGCCGTTGTTGCGGGCCGTAAAACGGCAAGGCAAAGGCAAGCTGAAGGCAAGCCCGGACTGCCGGCGACCAAGAGCCTCCCGAGCCTCCAGCGCGTCGCCTCGTAAAATGGCGCACAATTTATCACCTGCGACCGTTTATAACAGGGAAAGAATAAAGATAAATTCCGAGGTATCGGGTTATGCTAGTGGGGCCGGGCCGACCAGCGCCGCCGCCGCTGCGTAAGACGGGGGAGTGCCGGCCGCGCAGCGCGCACGCTTTGAACCGTCAAAACGAAAGCATAAAACTACCGCTGTGGGACTCGAACCCGCAACCCAGCCCCGCCCATCCGAACTCACGCATTGCCTGCTCCTCCTCGTGGCGGTCAAGCTCCGTCTCCAGGCCGCCGATGTAGCGCTCCAGCTCGGCGTTGGACCTCGACAGGGCATCCCTGCCAAACAAAACAGAAAACAACGTCAAGGATGCACGGGGACTACTTGGCCACGTGCCGCGCAAACCGCCACATCATCGGCTTCTTATCAATCAGCACGCCGCGCCGCGCTCGTGATGGATGGGGTGCGGCCCAACCCCCTCCTACCCGCGAAAAACCAACGGCAGGAGTACTGGCGGACACAACGCCGCGTCTTCCACGAACTTCCCCGTGCATTTTTCCGCCGCTGTAAGACGCCCTTCTTTGGGCTGCAGGGGTGGGGGTCTATTTCCGGGCCTCTATGTTTACTGCTATGGCAGCCGATAGTCCGCCTTGCATCCGACACGGGCTCTCCCCGGCCCTCCCCCTGACAGCCCTGTTGCGTGTAAAAAGAACAGCCCTTTCAGCCCCGCGACGGCCCTAGGGCCCCACGGGCCCTGCGCCCACCGCCCCTCTCCCTGTACACGACCTTCGACTGCTTCCGGACGCACTGCTGCCAACCCTCTCGCCCTGCACACCGCCCAGCCCAATCAGAAGATGACGTCATGTTGAATGTGTTGTGTGTCAAGAGCATAAATTCTGTTTTAACCCAACCCCAATTTTTTTTTCGACTTATGAATTTTTGGCATGGCATGCCTCGCCTCCCCGGCGTCGGCTCGGCTCGCCGCTGGGCGCCGCCTGCATTCAGCAGGGTAGGCAGCCCACGTGACGGCAGCGCACTGGGGACTGCCCGCGCGCCGGGCGGCGCGGCGGCCGCTTCACTTGCCGGCGCCGCTGGCTCGCGTTCCTGCAGGACAACCACCCCTTCCTGGAGGGGCGGCCAACTGTCCGGCAATCTGGCAACGCTCGCTGGCACGCGAACCCCTGCGCCGTGCAGCCGTGCGAGGAAGCAACACGAAAACCAAAGCGAGCACCGCGTCGAACACGAGTACTGTAGTTTGATTCCGAACACTGCTTCGTCTCTCTCTCTCTCTCTCTCTCTCTCTCTCTCTCTCTCTCTCAGCCTGAAAAGGGCGAGACGCGAAGTAAACAAGAAACAGAGCAATTGCTTGACGGCCACGGAGGCGGTGTGCATTTCATTCAAGTGGGCACTGTCAAATAACACGCATTATTTTCTTGGCTGGCACTAAGTTTAGAAGGAGGCTACGAGGTCAGGAGGCACAAGATAATGCGATGGTGAGTTTGGGGTGGGTCTCGAAGGAGGGCTGAGGGGCGCGGGCGGCCCACGAACGCCGCGCACCGCGCAGGGGAGGCCTGGCGCTCCCTGTCCTCAGAACCACCAGCCAATTTATGTTTCTGTTTCCTCCTCCCTCGCTCCGACCCCTTTCTGTGACGATTCACAACAGGGCACGCCACCCTACCATCCCTGAGGCCCTCTCTTTCTCTCTCCCAGTCTCCTTCCTCCTTCCCGCGAACCGCCACGTCCGAAATGGGTCGGCTCCCTGTGGTGCCGGGTGACACTTAAGGTAAATCGCCGAGGTGCACTGTTTAGGTGAGCTCTAATTGAGTTCATTTGCTTCTGTCAAATTTCCGCCGAGCTCTGATCGCCCCCTCCTCTGTTCCAATGTCCCCCTTCCGCCAGCTAGCTATCGTAGATGACTATCTCCGCTGCCTGCAAATTGTAAGCATGTCCTTGCGACGTCGCCGCACGTCGCCGACGACGACTTCGACCGGAGGAAGGCCGGGCTGCCTGCTTGACGGCGCACGCCGCCTGACTGCCCGTCTGCGCGGCCGCCGCCAGGCAGGCAGACAGCCAAGCGTGCCTCAGAGTGCGTTGAGCTGCCTGCCCACCAGGCGCTCCCTGTGACGACGCCCGCGCCAACACGACAGGCTGACGGGTTAGAAAATGGAAAAGGATTTTGCAGAAACGAATCTCCATTATGGCCAAGGTTAATGCTCATTCCGCCAAGTTCTGCCGCTGCCCGTGGGAGAGGGAGGCGTCCACGTCGTCGTTGACAAGGAAGGCAACGACGCCACGGCGGAACGATATGATAGTTGGCCAAACTCCCCGCGGCGCCCGCAATCTTTTTGTTCCACTTTCATTTGTTTTTCCGCGCTGCTTTTGGTCTACCCACCCGCTGGCAGGAAAAATATCGCAGCGGGGGGCCGGCGGGGGGAGTCGAACCCAGACCCAGGGCGGGGCGGGCCGCATGCTCGTTGCCGGCCTTACGACGAGTGTCACGCAAATAAGTCGAGACGGGCCATGCCAGTGTAGTTCGCCGGCCGGCCGCCACCGCCTTTCGGGCATCCGGCAGGCCGCTGCGTGATCGGGGCGTTGTCGGCGGAGTGCCTGGTGGTCGGGCCTGCCAGTCCGCCTCGGGGACTTGGAGACCAGGACGGACGGGCGTGGGTGCGGGCAGTGCGTGTGATGAGGGCACAATTTGGCCAGTAAACAATGAGGAGGACAATGCCGCCGTGAATTTTCGGATCGGACAATGGATAACGCCGAAGATTGGCTAAGTATGAAAAAGCGAGATGGCACAGAATGGAGCTTCGACAACCATCGATGATTATGGTAGGTTAGCGAACCGCGAGTGAATTGCCCACTGTTTACAGGGCTCTGCATGAGCTCCAGACACGCGTCCAAACAAGTGGACCTGCAGCATACCGCTCATTGCGTTTCAGTGGAGGCGACAGACGCAGACATAACTCTGGGCCCTATTTCACCGCTATGTTGAAACTGGTGCAGCGTATCCTATTCCTCCGCGGCGCGCAGTAGGGCGGCAGGGCGTCGTCAGAGCTACGCGTCAAACGCCGCCGTGTTCATGTCTCCGCGGAACGACGCCTCGCCACCGCCCCGCCCCGCCCCGCCCCGCCCCGCCACGCCCCGCCACGCCCCGCCCCTCCTTGCTCGGCGGGCCTGGCTGGCCCCAGGCGGGGCCGCACTACCGCGACACTACATCCGCTGGCGGCCCAACGACGCTGTCCGTGAGGTGGGCCGCTGCCGGGCCTTGGCGGGCCTTGGCCGTGAACGCCGAGAAAACCAAGACGGACGTCGTAAAAATAAAAATTGACTGTCGCCCGTCGCTGCGGGGCGTCACAGCAGGCAGTAGGAAGCGATATTGTCTTAGCTTCCTCGCGAAAATAAATGAACAAATTTTTTAAGAAAAATAAAAGATTTTTTATTAGGTACGTCAAGTTTAGGTCGGTCAAAAATGCGAATATTTTAATTCAATATTTTTATTCAGGTCGGTCAAAAATAGGTAGGTCTAGTTTTTGTCGGTCTACTTTAGGTAGGTCAAATGATCTGCTCCGATAAAAACAATTAATTTGCATTGAGGAGAAGGGTGAAGGTGCGTTGCATATCGATGCTCATTTCGACGTTACCGATTGAGCTCAGTGTTACAGCATAACACGAACACGAACAGACACACACACGCGCATACACACATACTCGCACGGACACACGTGGTCCTGATAGTGTCTGGGGCATTGATCGCCACGGTAGGCGCCGACCCACCCCCTCCGCGTGTTCATTTGTCATGCGAGAGGGAGAGAGAGAGAGAGAGGCCGCCACCACCAGGTGCCTCGCCCGTTCCCCCGTGTTGTTGTTCGGCTCGTCCTCTTGTATTTCTTTTTCTTTTCAATTTGAGGCTCCACGTCGTGGAAAACTGCGGCCACTAATCTTAGTTTGCTGGGCCGGCCCGCACCCACGCACGCCCCAATTACCGCCAAGTCGTTGCAATTCCAATTAAACTGGAGTTGTGGCTGCGTTTCCACTACTTGCCGGCCGAAGGGCCGGCCAGTGGGCGGCGCCGTGGCCGAGCAGGTCGTCCGTCGCATGCACCGCGGCCGTGTCATTCCGCTGAGTGCCCCATTGTCGTTGGGCGCCGCTTGCCGCCCGTTACAAAGTATTGCCATTTTTTTAAGGCACGGAGTCGCCTTAAGTGGCCGCGCTTCCGAGCGGAGCCTCCGCGGGGCATCCTTGGGCCATCCTTGGCCAGGGCCCAGGGCCACGCCCCGCAGCGGGCACGGGCGCCGCCCCCACACGGCCGGCAGCCCGCACGGCTGAGTTGACTTGGTGTAATGGTGCACCAATTACTGTGGGTGGCAGCAAGGTAGCGGCCAAGGTCGAACTCATAGAGGGTGTTTGTTTTCCGAACGCGTGTGAGTTAGAAGCAGGGAGCGGAGACGACTGACCTGTAGCCCTGCATGTGGTCCAGCTCCACCCGCAGGGACCGAATGTCGCCCACCATCTTCACCAGCCCCACGATCTCGTCCTTGTTCCTCAGGAGGCTGAACAGCTCCTCGCGGCCGTGCAGCAGCACCTCGATGTCCTTGGCGTGCCGTACGAACAGCATGAGGTCGTCCTTGGTCTTTGCGAGAGCCTCGATGTCGTCCTTCATCTTGAGCAGCGCCATCACGTCGTCCTTCTTGAGGGTGTTGCTCTGCTCGGACTTGCTCTTCACCATGGCCTGGATCTCATGGCGGCTGTTGAGCAGCCCGCGGATCTCGTTCTTGCTCTTCACCAGAGACAGGATGTCGTCCTTGCTCTTCACCAGCGACTGGATCTTGAACTTGAGCTTGGTCAGAGACTGGATCTCCTTCTTGCACTTGATCAGGAACTGGATGTCCTCCCTCCACTTGGCCAGCGACTGGATCTCCGCCTTGTAGTGCATCAAGGCCATCAGCTCGTCCTTGTGCCGCACCAGCGCCTGCAGCTCGTCCTTGTTCTTCAGCAGGTAGTTGATGTCGTTCTTGACCTGCAGCAGGCCCTTGATGTCGGACATCCTGTCCAGCAGGATCTGAATGTCGCCTTTGCTCCGCATCAAGGAGTGGATCTCGTCCTTGCACCGAATGAGGCCCTGGATGGCCTCGCGGTTCCTCACCAGGTCCTGCAGGTCACTCTTGTAGCTGGACACGGCCAGCAGGTCCGCCTTGGTTCGCGCCATCGCCTGCAGCTCGAACTTGTTCTTGGCTATCGAGTGGATGGCCTCCTTGTTCTTGAGCAGGTTTGTGATGTCCTCCTTGTACTTGACCAGACTGAGGATCTCGTCCTTGTACCGCAGCAGGAACTGGATGTCGTCCTTGCTCTTGATGAGGGAGTACACCTCGTCCCGAATGCGCAGTAGAGTCACGATGTCCTCCTTGGTCCTGACCAGGCTCTGGATCTCCTCCTTGTTCCGCAGCATGGTCTGGATCTCGCTGCGCGCGCGGACCAGCGCCTGCAGGTCGTCCTTGTTCCTCACCAGGACGTCGATGTCCGCCTTGCTCTCCAGCAGCAGCTTCACGTCGTCGAAGCTCCTCACCAGGCCGTAGATCTCGTCCTTGCTCTTGAGCAGGCTCTGGATGTCCGCCTTGCAGCGCAGCAGGCCGTTGATGTCGTCCTTCATGTCCAGGATGGCCTCCATGTCGGGCCGGTTCTTGACGAGGTTCTGCACGTCCTTCTGCGTGTGCAGCAGGTGGCAGATGTCGTTCTTGCTCTTGACGAGGGCCAGGAGGTCGTCCTTGTTGCGCAGCAGCACGTGGATGTCGTCGCGGCTGCGGATGAGCGCGTGCAGGCTGTTCTTGGTGTCGATGAGAGCGCTCAGGTCCTCGCGGCTGCGCACCAGCGTCATGATCTCCGCCTTGTTCTTGGTCAGGCTGTGCAGGTCGTCCTTGGTTTTGCGGAACGCGGCCACGGACAGCTCGTCGCGGTTCGACATGAGGGTGCGTATGTCGTCCTTGACCTTGCCGATGACGCCCTGGATGTAGTCCTTGCTGCGGGGCGCGGGCCGCACCTGCCTGCCCTCCTTGCCCCTCATGTTGGCGGCCAAGTCGGCTGCCAGAGCGAGAGCGTCCGTGTGGCGGGCCCCGCGAGCGCCGACTGCACCGACCGCCCGGCGCCGCGACCCCGCGACGCCGCGACGCCGCGACGCCCCCACCCCCTCCGCTGCGGGCCGCTCTGCCCATGCGAGGGAGGGGTCGCCGCGCCCCAGCAGCCAAACTGCGTGTTTTGGGGGAAAACGGAGAGTGGGGTGAGGTGGGGACGACCGGGGAGACCGGAACGCCCAAAGCCCCTTCAAGGTGAGTAGCAATAGCTGCTGGTCAACTAATGTCTCGGGTAAAAGTCTCTCTGAAGTAGTGGGCGGGCCATCGCACGAAACTTGGACTACAGTTTGGGGTCTATGGCGCGAGTGCCAACTGGGCTGAGTGCTTCTAGGTTGGGACAAGGCGAGCGATTTTGCTTTCCGCCTGGATGCAGCCGAGCTCCCAATAGCCCGGTAGAGCGCGTCCCCACTCTCTGCAGCTGCGTTTTGGCTATTCTATGCAAATAAGCAGTTGGACAGTTCGCGCCTTGTCCCCATCACAGGCTTCTATTTTTTAGACGGGAAGAGGTGACCCCAGCAAAAAGAAGACGAAAACGTGTTTAAAAAATAATTTAATCATTCCACTGCTCAAAGGGAAGGCTGCGTCTCGAACACGACGAATGTTAGCTTGTCAGCGAGGGCGTTGAACTCCTGGGGCGTCAAGGCTGTGGGCAGATCACGGGCCAAACATTAGCACTTAAAGGGACAGTTCCAGTTTTTGTCTGAGCATTGTCTGAGTTTGCATTTTTTGAGTTTGAGCATTGTACTCACGCTTTTCGTTGATCACTGGCTTCATGGGCTCAACAGCGTCCATGTGTACGACAATGTCCTTGGCCATTTCCATTCCCTTGGGCAAGACGATACTCTTTGGCATGGCGGCGGTGTCCTTGGCCATGATGGAGTCCTTGGCCATGATGTCTTTCCTGTCAGCGGGGACGGCCGCCATGGCCGCGGCCACGCACAGAGTCAGCAGCACTAGAACCTTCATGTTGACCTATGAGCAGTGGAATGGTGGTCTGCGCCAGCCCCGCCGCTCTTATAGCGGCCGGCCCCACGGCGGGGTGCACTGGGCCCACTGGGCAGCAGGCCCAACTTACCCTAACCAGCGATACTGCTATCTGCCGGCCGACGACCCTGTGCTCGGGACAGCACCAGCCAGCCACTAAGTACCTTGTGGTCTCGTCTCTCGTTTGGTATGTCACCGGCGTGGCCGGTCGGGCCTGCGGTCCATGGCAACAGCCCGCGGCGAGGACGCCCAGTTGGCCACCCTGCCAGCGCGGCGGCGGATAGGGTTGCCAACCTCTCGGGGTGCTGAGGCCGCCTGCCAGGTAGGCAACCCATCCGCCACCCGGACTGGGAGGTCGGCCCGCCCAGCGCGGCGCTCCGCGGCCGTGTGAGGTAGGCATCCCAACAAACACCACGGCAACGGGTGTGGCCTGTGCTTCGGCTGCGGTCGCGTCACCGCCGGCCAGGCCAGCACTGCCGCCAACAACAACAACAACAACAACAACAACAAGGCGACGCGATCCGTGACCGAGTGCCTCGCTGCAGCTGGGAGCACCCATCCGCACTGCCCGCCTAGCCTGCGGCGGGGCGCCTCTGCATCCACAATCAGTTAGCTGTCCGCGGCGCCCCGATGGTCCGACATCGCGTGCGTACGCGTGGCACCCAGCCAGAAAGGTGTCGTAAACCATGCGGCGATCGGTCCAGAAGCCGATCGGTTCGTGGGAACTGACCAATCGCGCCAACAGCACGAGCAGCGGTGACTGCGGCAGTGATCTAGTACACTGTGGCCGCCTCCCGCTGACGTCTTGTCAGCACCTGGAGGTTGAGTCCGAACAGCGCGCATTCCGTCGCTCTGTCTCTCTCGTGGCGCGTCGCCGGTTCGTGGGGCAGCGAGAGAGGAAGAGGGACGTTAAGGGCGCTGATAAATAATGAGTGCGTGGGCGGGGCGGCGAGCGCCGCGACCGCACTGCAACAAAATGGGAACAGGCAGACAGTCTCCAAGTGAGCAAGTGTCTAGGAAAAGAGGTGAAATCTTGGCGCATGGTTTTTCACGAGTACTGTACCCCACGACTGTTCAATACATTGTTTGCATTCCCGGCTCTGAAATGCACGCGCCCGCCGGTCGAGGCCCGGTGGGGGGCTGCGCGAGCCCGACGGGGTTTCGCGGCTCGGAAAACAAGCGCGCGCAATGCGCTATTTTGAACGACTTTTCAAACGTTTCCGCAGAGAGACTTCATGACATCCTTCACCTGTCAACTTTTTTCGTTTTAAGAGACTGTTAGTTTCACGACCCGAAGAAGGCTCCTCATGTCCCGTCGCGGTGTCCCTCGCCGTCGTTCGGTTTACAAGTGATGGGGTGGCGCTAGCCGCCGGCTGCGTCGCTGCGTCCGTGCAGCGTCTCCGGGCGTCCGTCTCTCTCGCACCCTCGAGGGGCGGCCGGCGAGAGCGACAGAGACGGCCGCTCGAAAGCGCCACTCCACTGCAGACGGATGTGGAGATTGAGCGGCGGCAGTTTGCGCCGTGACGAATGCATGCTGCACTGAAATGACACACAACGCCCGGCCGGTGCGGTCGCGGCGCGGCATTCCAGGCGACAGCGTGGAGCGGCAAGTGTAGAGCCGAGTGCATCGATTACCGCAAACGATTGCCAACGCAGTGGCGCATTTCGGCGCCCTTGCCCTGCCGCGCCGTGCCGCCCGCACCGTCGGTGCGCAGTACAGGCCACGCCAGGGCTCCGGCCAGCTCCGGTCAGCGTGCCGCACTCTTCGCACAACACGGAGCAGCTTTTTCTGCGCCTGGAAGTTTGCAATTTGCGTTGCACAACTCTGCAATTAGGCAAAAAGCGTCTCCAAACTGTGCGAGAAAACACACCGCGCTTCACTCATCCGCACGCACCGGTTTCAGGTCAGCGCGCTGTAGCCTCTCGCGCGGCCCCGCGGCCCCTACCCCGTTGGGGCCCACTGATAAGTCCCGGCTGGATAGCCTGGTGGGCCCTGCCAGCGTCGGGACGGAAGGGCGTGGGGCCAGGCCGGCAGTCTAGTTCGAGACACTCACCACACGCCTCAAACGACAAGACGACTTCGACAAGGCGACGGCTTCGACAACTACACGGTATCCGTGAGGACGAAGGGTGAGAGCGCTACGTGCTTCCTGGCTGACTCGCCAAATCCTACGCCCAGCCTGAGTCTTTCCAGGCCGTCGGAGAGGACGCAGGGCTGCACCAAATGAGTTCGATCGGTGGCATCCAGCGGTGCTAGCTGGTGACGCTGACCTGCGGCCGACGCACAGCCGCCACGCAGCCACAATGCCCAGACTCGGTGCGCGCGCACTTCCTGCCGCTGAACCGTTTCTGAACGACATTTTTAACGCTCCGCTGGTCCTGAAAAACACAAGGCAGCCTGGCGAGCAGCGATTCGACGCCAAGGCAGGCCCCTGGCAGGCCGTGGTGCGCGACAGGCACGACGCCTCCATCCATCGCGGAAGGAGTCACCACCAAACAAATCACTCGCTTCGCGGCGCGTCGCGGCGCCTCGCCGTGTAGTCTAAATTCGGTGCGCGATCGAGCATACGTACACGCTGGATTACGGAGCGTCCTTCGACGGCTTGCTGTTGTTGCGGTTGTTGTTGTTGGTACTCGCAGGTGTTGTTGTTGCTGCTGCTGGAGTAGGAAGGGATACCGCTTATGAGCACTATCGACGCGGTTTTTCCCCAAATTGTGGGCCAGCCAATCACGGGGGAGCCGAGACGAGCGATGCCAATTCTTCTACATCCTGGTATATGTGTGTGAGAGAGAGTGTGTGAGTGACTCTGCTGTGTGATATTACCAGACCGCCGCCGACGCGGTGTGGTTTGTCGAGTGTCTTTTCGTGTGGCATCCGTTTCGGCAAGCGCCAAGTCAGGCTCTCACACATATACATATTGCGTACACATACACGGGCACGCGCACACATACACATACATTCATGGAGTGGCAACCGCAAACACTGAACCCCGCACTCCGCACTCGTGGTAAAAAATAATGTTGACTCTATGAAAAATGGTTTAGTGACATTGTTTGGCGCGGTGGGCCGCGGGCGACGCAACAACTCTATCCGGCGCCGCCTTCCCCACCTGCTCGCCGGCCGCCGTCTCGGCAGCAGCAGCGAGGTGCAACATCGGCTGCATTGCCCTTTTATCGCCTAGACATCTCGTTAGACAAAGGACCGCGGCTCGGCCACCGTTGGCGCCTTCGCCGCAGCCAGCAGCCCCTGGCCGGCCGCCGCAGCCCGCCTGCCTCCAGCCCCGCGGGCCTTCCCTGCCTCCTGCCGGCCGCCGCGCGCTGGCTGCCTGCCTGGCTGCCTGGCTGCCTGCCGGGCTGGCTGACGGGAGGTGGCGGCGGCGCTGACGGGCTCGCGGCCCACGCCGTCAAGTAGTTGTGGCCCGCCGCTAGCAGACGACGCAGCGAGCAGACGACGCGGCTGGCTGACGACGCGCGCGTGCCGACGACCACGACGGCATGGTGGTGCGGGTGGACGGGAATGGTGTTGCGTGAGGCCGCCGCCTGAACGACGACGACCTGCTCCTCGGCGCCTCCGCGCGTCACGCCGACTCGGATAACGACTTCACCCCCTTGACAAAGGTCAGTGCGCGCGGCCGGTGCGACCTATGCGCGCTGCGCCGCGTTTTAACGTCACGCGGTGCGGAGCGTCCGCTGTGTGCATACAGACCGCGCCGTCGCCGCCTCCACGAGCAGAACTGTCAGTATTTCCTGACGGGTGGATCATACGAGTGTTCTGCGAAGCATGACTAGCGTAGGAAATTGAAGTTGGACGCCAAGTTGTTTGGCATCCCAACGTTTGCTTTTGTTGTCACTGACTCGCACCGAGGTGGGACGCGACGCCACCGGGACTCCCAGCCCGCGGCCCGCGGCGCGGGGCCTTGGCTCCACTTAGGACGGCCGTTCGAATGGGAGCGCGCGCCTATTGGCCGGTTAATGACTCCAGCACACCTGGCCTAGCAGGACACTCCGCGTGCGAGCCCGCGTGCCTGTCTCCGTCCAGCCCTTCCTCGGCTTGGGCGAAGGACTGCCTTGATTATAACGCTACACGAAAACGAAGGCGCCCTAGGGATTGCTTGGTATTTACCACCAACGCCGGCGACTCGAAAAGAGACGCGTGTGTGTCCTCGGCCTGAACGCCCCGCCGCGCCACCGCGATTACCTGATATTTATGACGGGTTTTAGGCGCGACTCGCGGCAGAGCGCGGCCGCGCGGCCGGAGAGGTGATGCTGGCGACGTGATGACATGCCGCTTTGTTGTCAGCGAGTGACGGTCGCGGTTTAAAACGTGGAGGGCAAAAACAAGGGCAGTACTTTGCGTCACATGCTCGAAGGTCCTGCCGCGGGAGGTCCGGTGCGGTGAGGTCCGTCCCTCTAGGAACATTCACACTGCCGGGCCGTTGACACCTTGACCGGCTTGCGCTGCTCGACTCCCCAACACACAATAACACACACTCTCTCTCTCTCTCTCTCTCTCTCTCTCTCTCTCTCTCTCTCTCTCTCTCTCTCTCTCTCTCTCAAGTGAGCCGCTGACCAGCTTTTCCCAGGGTGGTCTGGACAGTGCTGGTTATCGCCGTGACGACCTTGACCGTGAGCCGCCTGCCCAGAAAGGACCATCAGTGTTCGGAAGAAGCCACTTCGTATTGTGTGTATGTGTGTGTGTGTGTGTTTTTTTTTTTTTGACGAAGCGCGAGCACCATCTGACGTCATATTTCATTTGCGAGACGCTAATATTAATGTAGTACGCTGTGTGCTTTTGGTGGCCACTAATTGCAGCAGACCCCGAGGTGGCGGTTTTAGGCTCCCGAGAATTGGATCAAGAGGGAGAAGGAGGAGGAGGAGGAGGAGGAGGAGGAGGTGGCGGCGGCCGGCTGGCCAACATTATTTTGGCTGGAGTACAAAGTAGCCCAAGTTTAGTTCACCGCGCGTAGCGCGCGGTGTGGCTAAATAAAAGAAACAACTTTCAGCAGGCCGAGCTGGTTGCAAAAGCGGCGGGCCAGCCCACCGATTCCGAAGGGACGTGTCATCGCCGTCTCTGTCGCACTCGTTCCTTGAATGCGTGAGAGAGACAGGGCGACGAGACGGCTTTTCGGAATCGGTCGGTGGGAGGCGGGAGTTGACTCGGACAGAGCGGCTGTGCTCCTACTTCTCGCCGTGTGAGTGATGTGTGCTAATTCGACACCCGGTTACGTCAAAACGCGCTGAAAAGTCGCCTGGCCGCGGTGCTGGAACCACTGTTGGGGCGTCTCCGTGTATCAGCCGTGCAGCACCCTCGTGTTCGCGGCGTGCACTTGCAGCGTAACAGTGAAAGTCGCACTTGTGTCAGATTCCTGACATTCACCGAACCGAGAGTTGTGATGATAATGGCCGAAAAGGTGCGCGGCGCTGGAGGTGCTGCACCGAGCGGCCGCCGCGCCCCTGGAGACGCGACACGCGGGTTCGCGACGACCCCCAGGCACGCGCACGCGGCACGCGGAGGAGTGATGGGCCGTGGCGGGACTTCCCTCACTCAGGAAGACTTCCTCAGCTTGACGAAATAACATCTCGACTCGAGGATGGACGCCGGATTACCCGGAGAAATGCTGTTTTGCTGTTCGTGTGGAAAACAACGCCGCCTCTCCCCCTCCCCTCCCCCCCTCCACACACACACGCACGATGCAACCAGGCGGAAGTCGAGCTATATGGAAAGTCTGTTCGGTTTGAAGGAGCAATGACTCATGCATATTGGCAAAACGGTGAAGTGACAGCGCAGGCAGTTCCTTCAAAGTGCGCATTGTATAACACGATGACGCGCGTTGCCAATACCCCGCACACGATCTGCTTTCAGCGTCTCTGGAGCGCGGGGCAGCGGCACAATGATCCCTTTGATGGGCGACTGTACGCACAACACACTTGTCGGCAGCAGTGGTGCCAGTGGAGCAACTCGAACGCTCAATTACTTTCTCGACACGCGTGCGCACACTGCCGGTCCTGTGATGTCCCAGTGCAGTGGCGGCGCGAGTGGGGCGGACGCCCATACGCCAGGCCGATTATCGGTGTTCGTCGTAATCGGTCGATGAATAAAATAATCGCGAAAAGAGTTGATTTTATTGTTATAGTTTATTGTTACACCGTGCAGTTCTAGCCTCAGATACTTTTGTTATACCAGAGCATGAATGAAATCACCTACGTGACAACCAGGATTTCGTAAAATCGTATTCCCCCCCCCCCTTCCCCCTTGGTTTTCTACGCTGAAGTTACTCTCAGGCCGCCTCAGGGCCTGGCTGCCTGGCTGCCTGGCTGGGGCGGGGCGCGGCCTCTCGGCATGTGGTGTACTGGACCACTTACTGCAAAGCGCGCGCCAGCTCGAAACGCGTGGGCGTGGGTGGCACGGCGCGGAGCCGGGACGCGAAAACCGGCGTAAGGCGCCGCAACCGCGCCGCACCTACGTGGGTTCGAACCCGCGACTACCGGCCGCGCACTGGCGCGCGCGATCTATCCGATACCGCACTGGACTGGTACTGGCAATGCCGACCACAGTGATTCAGCTGTTTGCCGCGAGGAAGTGGGTGCGCCCGTGTGTATGTGTGTGTGTGTGTGGGGGGGGGGCTGTAATCTGGTTTCACTGCGAATCCAATTCACTGTAAATGCATTCCCTTATCTTTTACGTGAGTGGTGGCTGTGCTCGGCCAGCGACTGCCCTGCCAAGGCCACGCGCAGGGCGCAGGCCAGGCGAGCGGGCTGGGCTGGAGGCGAGCTGGAGGCCTTCTAAACCTAATAGTGCAGTCCTCAGCAGTGGAAGGGGGGGGGGGAGGACGACAATCTCCCAGCCTGCGTGGACTGCGTGATGGGCCACGTGGTTTGCCGCGTGGTGTCCAACGCCCGGCGCTGCACGCTCATTTCGATGAGTCTGTCCCTCTCGCACCTCCACGAGACGCCCCATGACCCTCCGCGGAGTCCGTCTGCTGAGCCCTTCGGTAGTTCCGTTTCGCACCGCGCAGAGTCGCCCCGTTAGTTTCGCCTTATTACGCCATTGGGCCGTGCATAGGCAAAGCTGCAGTAATCTGGCAGAGAGCGAGACGGGTGGAGGGGGCGGGACGGACAATCGAAAGGACTGCATAATGGTGCACACGCTCTGAACGGGCAGCCGGTCTGCCGCACGCCCGCTGGCCGCAGCCTGGCTTTTCCAGCGTAGTGCAACTCTCGCTCGCCAGCCAGTGCAGCAAGGTAAAGGCCTTCACTTTCATTCACTCCCTTTTTCCACACTTATTTTTCCGAGTATTGCGCCATTCCAAAATTAGGTAAAACAATTTCAAAAAACAACCGCAGGGACTCGTTGAGCGGCAGCGCAGTGGACCGCAGTACAGTCCGATCCAGGAAGCCGTGGCGCCGCGGAGGCTGCCGCGACTCCCATCCCGCAGCGCTCCACACACGCCTTCATTTCGCTGCGCCTTGAAAACATCAATCGCCACACGCGGCGTGGCTAATTGTTCTGCTGCAAGTACTGCACCCGTGTCCTTCCTTCCTGGTTCTGACCGTCGTGCTTTGTTGTTTTTGTTGTTGTTTGTCGAGCTAATCCACACTGCCGTGTCTGACTGTATTATTTTACAGACGCGCGGTTCTGGGAATAAACGACGTCTAATATTCGCACCGAGCCGCATGAGTGAAAGCATTCCCCCTCCCTCTCCTCCCGCCCTCCCTCCCTCTCGCTCTGTCCCCTCTCCTGGTGCGTAATGAATGCTAAGCAATTACACAGTCACACCGCACAAAGCGCAACCACCGTCTCCAAACAGACAGCCCAGTCGGGAGAGGGACAGAGACAAAGAGAAAGAGAGAGAAAGACGAAAAATCCACGAAAGTAGCTCCAAACTATGGAGGAGATGGCGAATACTTTATACTTTTGTGGCGCGTTCCTTTTTGCGGACACCAAACCACGACACGCGGAAACGGGACGGCCTCACTTAAGCCTCGCGCACTGCCCCCCCCCCCACGCAAATCAGCGCACACGCCAGTGCGGATTAGGCGGCTCGACTTCAAATAGCTTTCGTGATGTTGTCGGTTAATGCGGTCGCCGCGCTGACCGCAGGAAAAAGAGGTGATCTTCTTCTTGTGCAGCGCGATGGACGCCGGGCACGGGAGGCACCAATGAGGGATTTCTAAAAATACCGAGACTCCCCCCCCCCGGTCCCCCCCCTCTCTCACACACACACACATACGGTGGTACACGACAAATCGAGCACGAGCCATCCAACGTGAGTACCCATCGACGGCCGTATTGGTTCGCCTGGCCGTCGCTGCAAACAGGCGGCTCTGAGGCGGCCAGGCCCAGGCCAGGCCTGGCCGCCTGCGAGGTGGGCCTCCGCCTGGCGTCGCCGCACCGCTGCGCCGCGGCTGCCTACCCCGCAGGCGGCGTGCTCGCGCGCGCCGCAGCGGCCCTTGCCGTCGTCTTCGTTTCTCCCACCGCCCAATGCCACGGCACGCTTCTGCCTCTGGGTCGCGGGTCCCCGGCCGCGAGTGTGAGAAAATGTCCCTGCGCGCGCACACACAGTGCCTGCTCTTCCTCCGCGTGTTTGCTTGACGCCGTGCCGATGGTGTCCTAAGCGCGCCGGCAGTGCCGTGCCGTGGCGAGCCACGCGACATCACGACTTTTATGTAACGTGCGCGACGCTCTTTTATTCCTGCAGCGAAAGGTGTGCCGAAGGCAAATGGAGCCGGTAAGGGCAGCGCGGCGCGGCTCGGTACGGCCCGGCCAAGCAGCGCCAGCCTGCGCCAGCCGCTCACCGTTCATTCATTCATTGCTGCATGATAATTGTCAGACGCGGCACGGTCACGGCACCCTAGTGGGCAACTTGTTGCCAACCGACCCTGTGTGTGTGTGTGCGCGCGCGTGCGCGCCTGCGTACGTGCGTGTGGTAATCCCGCGTGCCAGCGTGTGCGACATGTCTGTCACCTTTTTTGGAGTGATGGCGCCCAACGGCCGCGTGCCGCGAATAAGTTTTCGTTTTCTTTTGTGATTGGATCCCTTGTTTTGTGGGAGAGTACCGCGGGGCCATCGGCCTGGTATCGCGGCGCCACGTCTCCTGGAATCAGGTCATAAGTGAAGCTGATTGGGCTGGACGAGGCACTGGGTGGGGCGCGGGGCGCTCTGTCATTACCGGAGCGATGCGTCGCGCCCAAAGAAAAAAAAAAGAAGTAATTGCGGGGATTCGATCCCGGGTCTGCGTGGTCCGCGGATCAACCTGGCTGTTGGGATAAGGGAAAGCGGGGCGCCGATCGGACGTGTGGAACACAGATATTCGCTACATCAGCAACGGCGCGCAACAAACGTCTGACTCATAAAAAGTGCGCCACTGGTCGTGGGATTTGAACCCACAACCTCACACTCCACGAACGACGACGCTGATACCACGGCTAATGTGTGCGACGGCAATGTGTTTCCAGATGGTGCGCGTGGCTGCCTTGCTGCTGGCGGTGGGCTGCCTGTCGTGCCTGGCCGGGCCGTCGTCGGCGAGGTGCCTGCGCGGGTCGCGGGGCGCGGCGGTGGCGGGACGGGGTCCCAACCGGAGGGTGGCGCGCCAGGCGCCGGCCAGCCCCAAGTACGACGCGGCATTCATCACGCAGTACCTGGCCACCACCTACGAGCGCGAGGCCAGCGCCGCCTGCAACCACGCCATCACCGCTGAGTGGGAGTACATCACGGATCTCACCAACAGTACCAAGGAGGCCATATACGTAAGTC
>CM060087.1:16725654-16806779 GCA_030522485.1 Stenchaetothrips biformis
GGCTACAGACGCAGACATAACTCCGGGCCCTATTTCACCGCTATGTTGAAACTGGTGCAGCGTATCCTATTCCTCCGCGGCGCGCAGTAGGGCGGCAGGGCGTCGTCAGAGCTACGCGTCAAACGCTGCCGTGTTCATGTCTCCGCGGAACGACGCCTCGCCACCGCCCCGCCCCGCCACGCCCCGCCACGCCCCGCCCCGCCCCTCCTTGCTCGGCGGGCCTGGCTGGCCCCAGGCGGGGCCGCACTACCGCGACACTACATCCGCTGGCGGCCCAACGACGCTGTCCGTGAGGTGGGCCGCTGCCGGGCCTTGGCGGGCCTTGGCCGTGAACGCCGAGAAAACCAAGACGGACGTCGTAAAAATAAAAATTGAATGTCGCCCGTCGCTGCGGGGCGTCACAGCAGGCAGTAGGAAGCGATATTGTCTTAGCTTCCTCGCGAAAATAAATGAACAAATTTTTTAAGAAAAATAAAAGATTTTTTATTAGGTACGTCAAGTTTAGGTCGGTCAAAAATGCGAATATTTTTATTCAATATTTTTATTCAGGTCGGTCAAAAATAGATAGGTCTAGTTTTTGTCGGTCTACTTTAGGTAGGTCAAATGATCTGCTCCGATAAAAACAATTAATTTGCATTGAGGAGAAGGGTGAAGGTGCGTTGCATATCGATGCTCATTTCGACGTTACCGATTGAGCTCAGTGTTACAGCATAACACGAACACGAACACGCACACACACGCGCACACACACATACTCGCACGGACACACGTGGTCCTGATAGTGTCTGGGGCATTGATCGCCACGGTAGGCGCCGACCCACCCCCTCCGCGTGTTCATTTGTCATGCGAGAGGGAGAGAGAGAGAGAGGCCGCCACCACCAGGTGCCTCGCCCGTTCCCCCGTGTTGTTGTTCGGCTCGTCCTCTTGTATTTCTTTTTCTTTTCAATTTGAGGCTCCACGTCGTGGAAAACTGCGGCCACTAATCTTAGTTTGCTGGGCCGGCCCGCACCCACGCACGCCCCAATTACCGCCAAGTCGTTGCAATTCCAATTAAACTGGAGTTGTGGCTGCGTTTCCACTACTTGCCGGCGGAAGGGCCGGCCAGTGGGCGGCGCCGTGGCCGAGCAGGTCGTCCGTCGCATGCACCGCGGCCGTGTCATTCCGCTGAGTGCCCCATTGTCGTTGGGCGCCGCTTGCCGCCCGTTACAAAGTATTGCCATTTTTTTAAGGCACGGAGTCGCCTTAAGTGGCCGCGCTTCCGAGCGGAGCCTCCGCGGGGCATCCTTGGGCCATCCTTGGCCAGGGCCCAGGGCCACGCCCCGCAGCGGGCACGGGCGCCGCCCCCACACGGCCGGCAGCCCGCACGGCTGAGTTGAGTTGGTGTAATGGTGCACCAATTACTGTGGGTGGCAGCAAGGTAGAGCCAAGGTCGAACTCATAGAGGGTGTTTGTTTCCCGAACGCGTGCGAGTTAGAAGCAGGGAGCGGAGACGACTGACCTGTAGCCCTGCATGTGGTCCAGCTCCACCCGCAGGGACCGAATGTCGCCCACCATCTTCACCAGCCCCACGATCTCGTCCTTGTTCCTCAGGAGGCTGAACAGCTCCTCGCGGCCGTGCAGCAGCACCTCGATGTCCTTGGCGTGCCGTACGAACAGCATGAGGTCGTCCTTGGTCTTGGCGAGGGCCTCGATGTCGTCCTTCATCTTGAGCAGCGCCATCACGTCGTCCTTCTTGAGGGTGTTGCTCTGCTCGGACTTGCTCTTCACCATGGCCTGGATCTCATGGCGGCTGTTGAGCAGCCCGCGGATCTCGTTCTTGCTCTTCACCAGAGACAGGATGTCGTCCTTGCTCTTCACCAGCGACTGGATCTTGAACTTGAGCTTGGTCAGAGACTGGATCTCCTTCTTGCACTTGATCAGGAACTGGATGTCCTCCCTCCACTTGGCCAGCGACTGGATCTCCGCCTTGTAGTGCATCAAGGCCATCAGCTCGTCCTTGTGCCGCACCAGCGCCTGTAGCTCGTCCTTGTTCTTCAGCAGGTAGTTGATGTCGTTCTTGACCTGCAGCAGGCCCTTGATGTCGGACATCCTGTCCAGCAGGATCTGAATGTCGCCTTTGCTCCGCATCAAGGAGTGGATCTCGTCCTTGCACCGAATGAGGCCCTGGATGGCCTCGCGGTTCCTCACCAGGTCCTGCAGGTCACTCTTGTAGCTGGACACGGCCAGCAGGTCCGCCTTGGTTCGCGCCATCGCCTGCAGCTCGAACTTGTTCTTGGCTATCGAGTGGATGGCCTCCTTGTTCTTGAGCAGGTTTGTGATGTCCTCCTTGTACTTGACCAGACTGAGGATCTCGTCCTTGTACCGCAGCAGGAACTGGATGTCGTCCTTGCTCTTGATGAGGGAGTACACCTCGTCCCGAATGCGCAGTAGAGTCACGATGTCCTCCTTGGTCCTGACCAGGCTCTGGATCTCCTCCTTGTTCCGCAGCATGGTCTGGATCTCGCTGCGCGCGCGGACCAGCGCCTGCAGGTCGTCCTTGTTCCTCACCAGGACGTCGATGTCCGCCTTGCTCTCCAGCAGCAGCTTCACGTCGTCGAAGCTCCTCACCAGGCCGTAGATCTCGTCCTTGCTCTTTAGCAGGCTCTGGATGTCCGCCTTGCAGCGCAGCAGGCCGTTGATGTCGTCCTTCATGTCCAGGATGGCCTCCATGTCGGGCCGGTTCTTGACGAGGTTCTGCACGTCCTTCTGCGTGTGCAGCAGGTGGCAGATGTCGTTCTTGCTCTTGACGAGGGCCAGGAGGTCGTCCTTGTTGCGCAGCAGCACGTGGATGTCGTCGCGGCTGCGGATGAGCGCGTGCAGGCTGTTCTTGGTGTCGATGAGAGCGCTCAGGTCCTCGCGGCTGCGCACCAGCGTCATGATCTCCGCCTTGTTCTTGGTCAGGCTGTGCAGGTCGTCCTTGGTTTTGCGGAACGCGGCCACCGACAGCTCGTCGCGGTTCGACATGAGGGTGCGTATGTCGTCCTTGACCTTGCCGATGACGCCCTGGATGTAGTCCTTGCTGCGGGGCGCGGGCCGCACCTGCCTGCCCTCCTTGCCCCTCATGTTGGCGGCCAAGTCGGCGGCCAGAGCGAGAGCGTCCGTGCGGCGGGCCCCGCGAGCGCCGACTGCACCGACCGCCCGGCGCCGCGACCCCGCGACGCCGCGACGCCGCGACGCCCCCACCCCCTCCGCCGCGGGCCGCTCTGCCCATGCGAGGGAGGGGTCGCGGCGCCCCAGCAGCCAAACTGCGTGTTTTGGGGGAAAACGGAGAGTGGGGTGAGGTGGGGACGACCGGGGAGACCGGAACGCCCAAAGCCCCTTCAAGGTGAGTAGCAATAGCTGCTGGTCAACTAATGTCTCGGGTAGAAGTCTCTCTGCAGTAAGTGGGTGGGCCATCGCACGAAACTTGGACTACAGTTTGGCGTCTATGGCGCTAGTGCCAACTGGGCTGAGTGCTTCTAGGTTGGGACAAGGCGAGCGATTTTGCTTTCCGCCTGGATGCAGCCGAGCACCCAATAGCCCGGTAGAGCGCGTCCCCACTCTCTGCAGCTGCGTTTTGGCTATTCTATGCAAATAAGCAGTTGGACAGTTCGCGCCTTGTCACAGGCTTCTATTTTTTAGACGGGAAGAGGTGACCCCAGCAAAAAGAAGACGAAAACGTGTTTAAAAAATAATTTAATCATTCCACTGCTCAAAGGGAAGGCTGCGTCTCGAACACGACGAATGTAAGCTTGTCAGCGAGGGCGTTGAACTCCTGGGGCGTCAAGGCTGTGGACAGATCACGGGCCAAACATTAGCACTTAAAGGGACAGTTCCAGTTTTTGTCTGAGCATTGTCTGAGTTTGCATTTTTTGAGTTTGAGCATTGTACTCACGCTTTTCGTTGATCACTGGCTTCATGGGCTCAACAGCGTCCATGTGTACGACAATGTCCTTGGCCATTTCCATTCCCTTGGGCAAGACGATACTCTTTGGCATGGCGGCGATGTCCTTGGCCACGATGGAGTCCTTGGCAATGACGGCGTCCTTAGCCATGATGTCCTTCCTGTCAGCGGGGACGGCCGCCATGGCCGCGGCCACGCACAGAGTCAGCAGCACTAGAACCTTCATGTTGACCTATGAGCAGTGGAATGGTGGTCTGCGCCAGCCCCGCCGCTCTTATAGCGGCCGGCCCCACGGCGGGGTGCACTGGGCCCACAGGGCAGCAGGCCCAACTTACCCTAACCAGCGATACTGCTATCTGCCGGCCGACGACCCTGTGCTCGGGACAGCACCAGCCAGCCACTAAGTACCTTGTGGTCTCGTCTCTCGTTTGGTATGTCACCGGCGTGGCCGGTCGGGCCTGCGGTCCATGGCAACAGCCCGCGGCGAGGACGCCCAGTTGGCCACCCTGCCAGCGCGGCGGCGGATAGGGTTGCCAACCTCTCGGGGTGCTGAGGCCGCCTGCCAGGTAGGCAACCCATCCGCCACCCGGACTGGGAGGTCGGCCCGCCCAGCGCGGCGCTCCGCGGCCGTGTGAGGTAGGCATCCCAACAGACACCACGGCAACAGGTGTGGCCTGTGCTTCGGCTGCAGTCGCGTCACCGCCGGCCAGGCCAGCACTGCCGCCAACAACAACAACAACAACAACAACAACAACAACAACAAGGCGACGCGATCCGTGACCGAGTGCCTCGCTGCAGCTGGGAGCACCCATCCGCACTGCCCGCCTAGCCTGCGGCGGGGCGCCTCTGCATCCACAATCAGTTAGCTGTCCGCGGCGTGGCGCGGCGCGGCGCCCCGATGGCCCGACATCGCGTGCGTGCGCGTGGCACCCAGCCAGAAAGGTGTCGTAAACCATGCGGCGATCGGTCCAGAAGCCGATCGGTTCGTGGGAACTGACCAATCGCGCCAACAGCACGAGCAGCGGTGACTGCGGCAGTGATCTAGTACACTGTGGCCGCCTCTCGCTGACGTCTTGTCAGCACCTGGAGGTTGAGTCCGAACAGCGCGCATTCCGTCGCTCTGTCTCTCTCGTGGCGCGTCGCCGGTCCGTGGGGCAGCGAGAGAGGAAGAGGGACGTTAAGGGCGCTGATAAATAATGAGTGCGTGGGCGGGGCGGCGAGCGCCGCGACCGCACTGCAACAAAATGGGAACAGGCAGACAGTCTCCAAGTGAGCAAGTGTCTAGGAAAAGAGGTGAAATCTTGGCGCATGGTTTTTCACGAGTACTGTACCCCACGACTGTTCAATACATTGTTTGCATTCCCGGCTCTGAAATGCACGCGCCCGCCGGTCGAGGCCCGGTGGGGGCTGCGCGAGCCCGACGGGGTTTCGCGGCTCGGAAAACAAGCGCGCGCAATGCGCTATTTTGAACGACTTTTCAAACGTTTCCGCAGAGAGACTTCATGACATCCTTCACCTGTCAACTTTTTTCGTTTTAAGAGACTGTTAGTTTCACGACCCGAAGAAGGCTCCTCATGTCCCGTCGCGGTGTCCCTCGCCGTCGTTCGGTTTACAAGTGATGGGGTGGCGCTAGCCGCCGGCTGCGTCGCTGCGTCCGTGCAGCGTCTCCGGGCGTCCGTCTCTCTCGCACCCTCGAGGGGCGGCCGGCGAGAGCGACAGAGACGGCCGCTCGAAAGCGCCACTCCACTGCAGACGGATGTGGAGATTGAGCGGCGGCAGTTTGCGCCGTGACGAATGCATGCTGCACTGAAATGACACACAACGCCCGGCCGGTGCGGTCGCGGCGCGGCATTCCAGGCGACAGCGTGGAGCGGCAAGTGTAGAGCCGAGTGCATCGATTACCGCAAACGATTGCCAACGCAGTGGCGCATTTCGGCGCCCTTGCCCTGCCGCGCCGTGCCGCCCGCACCGTCGGTGCGCAGTACAGGCCACGCCAGGGCTCCGGCCAGCTCCGGTCAGCGTGCCGCACTCTTCGCACAACACGGAGCAGCTTTTTCTGCGCCTGGAAGTTTGCAATTTGCGTTGCACAACTCTGCAATTAGGCAAAAAGCGTCTCCAAACTGTGCGAGAAAACACACCGCGCTTCACTCATCCGCACGCACCGGTTTCAGGTCAGCGCGCTGTAGCCTCTCGCGCGGCCCCGCGGCCCCTACCCCGTTGGGGCCCACTGATAAGTCCCGGCTGGATAGCCTGGTGGGCCCTGCCAGCGTCGGGACGGAAGGGCGTGGGGCCAGGCCGGCAGTCTAGTTCGAGACACTCACCACACGCCTCAAACGACAAGACGACTTCGACAAGGCGACGGCTTCGACAACTACACGGTATCCGTGAGGACGAAGGGTGAGAGCGCTACGTGCTTCCTGGCTGACTCGCCAAATCCTACGCCCAGCCTGAGTCTTTCCAGGCCGTCGGAGAGGACGCAGGGCTGCACCAAATGAGTTCGATCGGTGGCATCCAGCGGTGCTAGCTGGTGACGCTGACCTGCGGCCGACGCACAGCCGCCACGCAGCCACAATGCCCAGACTCGGTGCGCGCGCACTTCCTGCCGCTGAACCGTTTCTGAACGACATTTTTAACGCTCCGCTGGTCCTGAAAAACACAAGGCAGCCTGGCGAGCAGCGATTCGACGCCAAGGCAGGCCCCTGGCAGGCCGCGGTGCGCGACAGGCACGACGCCTCCATCCATCGCGGAAGGAGTCACCACCAAACAAATCACTCGCTTCGCGGCGCGTCGCGGCGCCTCGCCGTGTAGTCTAAATTCGGTGCGCGATCGAGCATACGTACACGCTGGATTACGGAGCGTCCTTCGACGGCTTGCTGTTGTTGCGGTTGTTGTTGTTGGTACTCGCAGGTGTTGTTGTTGCTGCTGCTGGAGTAGGAAGGGATACCGCTTATGAGCACTATCGACGCGGTTTTTCCCCAAATTGTGGGCCAGCCAATCACGGGGGAGCCGAGACGAGCGATGCCAATTCTTCTACATCCTGGTATATGTGTGTGAGAGAGTGTGTGAGTGACTCTGCTGTGTGATATTACCAGACCGCCGCCGACGCGGTGTGGTTTGTCGAGTGTCTTTTCGTGTGGCATCCGTTTCGGCAAGCGCCAAGTCAGGCTCTCACACATATACATATTGCGTACACATACACGGGCACGCGCACACATACACATACATTCATGGAGTGGCAACCGCAAACACTGAACCCCGCACTCCGCACTCGTGGTAAAAAATAATGTTGACTCTATGAAAAATGGTTTAGTGACATTGTTTGGCGCGGTGGGCCGCGGGCGACGCAACAACTCTATCCGGCGCCGCCTTCCCCGCCTGCTCGCCGGCCGCCGTCTCGGCAGCAGCAGCGAGGTGCAACATCGGCTGCATTGCCCTTTTATCGCCTAGACATCTCGTTAGACAAAGGACCGCGGCTCGGCCACCGTTGGCGCCTTCGCCGCAGCCAGCAGCCCCTGGCCGGCCGCCGCAGCCCGCCTGCCTCCAGCCCCGCGGGCCTTCCCTGCCTCCTGCCGGCCGCCGCGCGCTGGCTGCCTGCCTGCCTGCCTGCCTGCCTGCCTGCCGGGCTGGCTGACGGGAGGTGGCGGCGGCGCTGACGGGCTCGCGGCCCACGCCGTCAAGTAGTTGTGGCCCGCCGCTAGCAGACGACGCAGCGAGCAGACGACGCGGCTGGCTGACGACGCGCGCGTGCCGACGACCACGACGGCATGGTGGTGCGGGTGGACGGGAATGGTGTTGCGTGAGGCCGCCGCCTGAACGACGACGACCTGCTCCTCGGCGCCTCCGCGCGTCACGCCGACTCGGATAACGACTTCACCCCCTTGACAAAGGTCAGTGCGCGCGGCCGGTGCGACCTATGCGCGCTGCGCCGCGTTTTAACGTCACGCGGTGCGGAGCGTCCGCTGTGTGCATACAGACCACGCCGTCGCCGCCTCCACGAGCAGAGCTGTCGGTATTTCCTGACGGGTGGATCATACGAGTGTTCTGCGAAGCATGACTAGCGTAGGAAATTGAAGTTGGACGCAAAGTTGTTTGGCATCCCAACGTTCGCTTTTGTTGTCACTGACTCGCACCGAGGCGGGACGCGACGCCACCGGGACTCCCAGCCCGCGGCCCGCGGCGCGGGGCCTTGGCTCCACTTAGGACGGCCGTTCGAATGGGAGCGCGCGCCTATTGGCCGGTTAATGACTCCAGCACACCTGGCCTAGCAGGACACTCCACGTGCGAGCCCGCGTGCCTGTCTCCGTCCAGCCCTTCCTCGGCTTGGGCAAAGGACTGCCTTGATTATAACGCTACACGAAAACGAAGACGCCCTAGGGATTGCTTGGTATTTACCACCAACGCCGGCGACTCGAAAAGAGACGCGTGTGTGTCCTCGGCCTGAACGCCCCGCCGCGCCACCGCGATTACCTGATATTTATGACGGGTTTTAGGCGCGACTCGCGACAGAGCGCGGCCGCGCGGCCGGAGAGGTGATGCTGGCGACGTGATGACATGCCGCTTTGTTGTCAGCGAGTGACGGTCGCGGTTTAAAACGTGGAGGGCAAAAACAAGGGCAGTACTTTGCGTCACATGCTCGAAGGTCCTGCCGCGGGAGGTCCGGTGCGGTGAGGTCCGTCCCTCTAGGAACATTCACACTGCCGGGCCGTTGACACCTTGACCGGCTTGCGCTGCTCGACTCCCCAACACACAATAACACTCTCTCTCTCTCTCTCTCTCTCTCTCTCTCTCTCTCTCTCTCTCTCTCTCTCTCTCTCTCTCTCTCTCTCTCTCTCTCTCTCTCTCTCTCTCAAGTGAGCCACGGACCAGCTTTTCCCAGGGTGGTCTGGACAGTGCTGGTTATCGCCGTGACGACCTTGACCGTGAGCCGCCTGCCCAGAAAGGACCATCAGTGTTCGGAAGAAGCCACTTCGTATTGTGTGTGTGTGTGTGCTTTTTTTGACGAAGCGCGAGCACCATCTGACGTCATATTTCATTTGCGAGACGCTAATATTAATGTAGTACGCTGTGTGCTTTTGGTGGCCACTAATTGCAGCAGACCCCGAGGTGGCGGTTTTAGGCTCCCGAGAATTGGATCAAGAGGGAGAAGGAGGAGGAGGAGGAGATGGCGGCCGGCTGGCCAACATTATTTTGGCTGGAGTACAAAGTAGCCCAAGTTTAGTTCACAGCGCGCGGTGTGGCTAAATAAAAGAAACAACTTTCAGCAGGCCGAGCTGGTTGCAAAAGCGGCACGTGTCATCGCTGTCTCTGTCGCACTCGTTCCTTGAATGCGTGAGAGAGACAGGGCGACGAGACGGCTATTCGGAATCGGTCGGTGGGAGGCGGGAGTTGACTCGGACAGAGCGGCTGTGCTCCTACTTCTCGCCGTGTGAGTGATGTGTGCTAATTCGACACCCGGTTACGTCAAAACGCGCTGAAAAGTCGCCTGGCCGCGGTGCTGGAACCACTGTCGGGGCGTCTCCGTGTATCAGCCGAGCAGCACCCTCGTGTTCGCGGCGTGCACTTGCAGCGTAACAGTGAAAGTCGCACTTGTGTCAGATTCCTGACATTCACCGAACCGAGAGTTGTGATGATAATGGCCGAAAAGGTGCGCGGCGCTGGAGGTGCTGCACCGAGCGGCCGCCGCGCCCCTGGAGGCGCGACGACCCCCAGGCACGCGCACGCGGCACGCGCACGCGGCACGCGGAGGAGTGATAGGCCGTGGCGGGACTTCCCTCACTCAGGAAGACTTCCTCAGCTTCACGAAATAACATCTCGACACGAGGATGGACGCCGGATTACCCGGAGAAATGCTGTGTTGCTGTTCGTGTGGAAAACAACGCCGCCTCTCCCCCCTCCCCCCCCCTCCACACACACACGCACGATGCAACCAGGCGGAAGTCGAGCTATATGGAAAGTCTGTTCGGTTTGAAGGAGCAATGACTCATGCATATTGGCAAAACGGTGAAGTGACAGCGCAGGCAGTTCCTTCAGAGTGCGCATTGTATAACACGATGACGCGCGTTGCCAATACCCCGCACACGATCTGCTTTCAGCGTCTCTGGAGCGCGGGGCAGCGGCACAATGATCCCTTTGATGGGCGACTGTACGCACAACACACTTGTCGGCAGCAGTGGTCGTGCCAGTGGAGCAACTTGAACGCTCAATTACTTTCTCGACACGCGTGCGCACACTGCCGCGGCGCGAGTGGGGCGGACGCCCATACGCCAGGCCGATTATCGGTTTCCGTCGTAATCGGTCGATGAATAAAATAATCGCGAAAAGAGTTGATTTTATTGTTATAGTTTATTGTTACAGCGTGCAGTTCTAGCCTCAGATACTTTTGTTATACCAGAGCATCAATGAAATCACCTACGTGACAACCAGGATTTCGTAAAATCGTACCCCCCCCCCCCCCTTCCCCCTTGGTTTTCTACGCTGAAGTTACTCTCAGGCCGCCTCAGGGCCTGGCTGCCTGGCTGCCTGGCTGGGGCGGGGCGCGGCCTCTCGGCATGTGGTGTACTGGACCACTTACTGCAAAGCGCGCGCCAGCTCGAAACGCGTGGGCGTGGGTGGCACGGCGCGGAGCCGGGACGCGAAAACCGGCGTAAGGCGCCGCAACCGCGCCGCACCTACGTGGGTTCGAACCCGCGACTACCGGCCGCGCACTGGCGCGCGCGATCTATCCGATACCGCACTGGACTGGTACTGGCAATGCCGACCACAGTGATTCAGCTGTTTGCCGCGAGGAAGTGGGTGCGCCCGTGTGTATGTGTGTGTGTGGGGGGGGGGGGGGGCTGTAATCTGGTTCCACTGCGAATCCAATTCACTGTAAATACATTCCCTTATCTTTTACGTGAGTGGTGGCTGTGCTCGGCCAGCGACTGCCCTGCCAAGGCCACGCGCAGGGCGCAGGCCAGGCGAGCGGGCTGGGCTGGAGGCGAGCTGGAGGCCTTCTAAACCTAATAGTGCAGTCCTCAGCAGTGGAGGGGGGGGGGAGGACGACAATCTCCCAGCCTGCGTGGACTGCGTGATGGGCCACGTGGTTTGCCGCGTGGTGTCCAACGCTCGGCGCTGCGCGCTCATTTCGATAAGTCTGTCTCTCTCGCACCTCCACGAGACGCCCCATGACCCTCCGCGGAGTCCGTCTGCTGAGCCCTTCGGTAGTTCCGTTTCGCACCGCGCAGAGTCGCCCCGTTATTTTCGCCTTATTACGCCATTGGGCCGTGCATAGGCAAAGCTGCAGTAATCTGGCAGAGAGCGAGACGGGTGGAGGGGGCGGGACGGACAATCGAAAGGACTGCATAATGGTGCACACGCTCTGAACGGGCAGCCGGTCTGCCGCACGCCCGCTGGCCGCAGCCTGGCTTTTCCAGCGTAGTGCAACTCTCGCTCGCCAGCCAGTGCAGCAAGGTAAAGGCCTTCACTTTCATTCACTCCCTTTTTCCACACTTTTTTTTTTCGAGTATTGCGCCATTCCAAAATTAGGTAAAACAATTTCAAAAAACAACCGCAGGGACTCGTTGAGCGGCAGCGCAGTGGACCGCAGTACAGTCCGATCCAGGAAGCCGTGGCGCCGCGGAGGCTGCCGCGACTCCCATCCCGCAGCACTCCACACACGCCTTCATTTCGCTGCGCCTTGAAAACATCAATCGCCACACGCGGCGTGGCTAATTGTTCTGCTGCAAGTACTGCACCCGTGTCCTTCCTTCCTGGTTCTGACCGTCGTGCTTTGTTGTTGTTGTTGTTGTTGTTGTTGTTTGTCGAGCTAATCCACACTGCCGTGTCTGACTGTATTATTTTACAGACGCGCGGTTCTGGGAATAAACGACGTCTAATATTCGCACGGAGCCGCATGAGTGAAAGCATTCCCCCTCCCTCTCCTCCCGCCCTCCCTCCCTCTCGCTCTGTCCCCTCTCCTGGTGCGTAATGAATGCTAAGCAATTACACAGTCACACCGCACAAAGCGCAACCACCGTCTCCAAACAGACAGCCCAGTCGGGAGAGGGACAGAGACAAAGAGAAAGAGAGAGAAAGACGAAAAATCCACGAAAGTAGCTCCAAACTATGGAGGAGATGGCGAATACTTTATACTTTTGTGGCGCGTTCCTTTTTGCGGACACCAAACCACGACACGCGGAAACGGGACGGCCTCACTTAAGCCTCGCGCACTGCCCCCCCCCCCCCCAAATCAGCGCACACGCCAGTGCGGATTAGGCGGCTCGACTTCAAATAGCTTTCGTGATGTTGACGGTTAATGCGGTCGCCGCGCTGACCGCAGGAAAAAGAGGTGATCTTCTTCTTGTGCAGCGCGATGGACGCCGGGCACGGGAGGCACCAATGAGGGATTTCTAAAAATACCGAGACTCCCCCCCCCCGGTCCCCCCCTCTCTCTCACACACACACACATACGGTGGTACACGACAAATCGAGCACGAGCCATCCAACGTGAGTACCCATCGACGGCCGTATTGGTTCGCCTGGCCGTCGCTGCAAACAGGCGGCTCTGAGGCGGCCAGGCCCAGGCCAGGCCTGGCCGCCTGCGAGGTGGGCCTCCGCCTGGCGTCGCCGCACCGCTGCGCCGCGGCTGCCTACCCCGCAGGCGGCGTGCTCGCGCGCGCCGGAGCGGCCCTTGCCGTCGTCTTCGTTTCTCCCACCGCCCAATGCCACGGCACGCTTCTGCCTCTGGGTCGCGGGTCCCCGGCCGCGAGTGTGAGAAAATGTCCCTGCGCGCGCACACACAGTGCCTGCTCTTCCTCCGCGTGTTTGCTTGACGCCGTGCCGATGGTGTCCTAAGCGCGCCGGCAGTGCCGTGCCGTGCCGTGGCGAGCCACGCGACATCACGACTTTTATGTAACGTGCGCGACGCTCTTTTATTCCTGCAGCGAAAGGTGTGCCGAAGGCAAATGGAGCCGGTAAGGGCAGCGCGGCGCGGCGCGGCTCGGTCCGGCCCGGCCGAGCGGCGCCAGCCTGCGCCAGCCGCTCACCGTTCATTCATTCATTGCTGCATGATAATTGTCAGACGCGGCACGGTCACGGCACCCTAGTGGGCAACTTGTTGCCAACCGACTCTGTGTGTGTGTGTGCGCGCGCGTGCGCGCCTGCGTACGTGCGTGTGGTAATCCCGCGTGCCAGCGTGTGCGACATGTCTGTCACCTTTTTTGGAGTGATGGCGCCCAACGGCCGCGTGCCGCGAATAAGTTTTCGTTTTCTTTTGTGATTGGATCCCTATGTTTTGTGGGAGAGTACCGCGGGGCCATCGGCCTGGTATCGCGGCGCCACGTCTCCTGGAATCAGGTCATAAGTGAAGCTGATTGGGCTGGACGAGGCACTGGCTGGGGCGCGGGGCGCTCTGTCATTACCGGAGCGATGCGTCGCGCCCAAAGAAAAAAAAAAGAAGTAATTGCGGGGATTCGATCCCGGGTCTGCGTGGTCCGCGGATCAACCTGGCTGTTGGGATAAGGGAAAGCGGGGCGCCGATCGGACGTGTGGAACACAGATATTCGCTACATCAGCAACGGCGCGCAACAAACGTCTGACTCATAAAAAGTGCGCCACTGGTCGTGGGATTTGAACCCACAACCTCACACTCCACGAACGACGACGCTGATACCACGGCTAACGTGTGCGACGGTAATGTGTTTCCAGATGGTGCGCGTGGCTGCCTTGCTGCTGGCGGTGGGCTGCCTGTCGTGCCTGGCCGGGCCGTCGTCGGCGAGGTGCCTGCGCGGGTCGCGGGGCGCGGCGGTGGCGGGACGGGGTCCCAACCGGAGGGTGGCGCGCCAGGCGCCGGCCAGCCCCAAGTACGACGCGGCATTCATCACGCAGTACCTGGCCACCACCTACGAGCGCGAGGCCAGCGCCGCCTGCAACCACGCCATCACCGCCGAGTGGGAGTACATCACGGATCTCACCAACAGTACCAAGGAGGCCATATACGTAAGTCTTGGGTTCAACTCCCTCGACAGGTAAAGTCGGAAATGAAAAATGAAACCGATAAATCTTTTTTTCTGTGCAGAATGAAGCCAGCCTGTCGCTGGCCGCCTTCGAGAAGCAGCAGTGGGACGAGTACTTCCAGAGCCTGGACCCGGAGCAGTACGAGGACCCCGTCGTGCGACGCCAGGTGGAGTTCCTGCTGTCCCTGGGCGTCTCCGTGCTCGACGAGAAGGACCTGAAGGACCTCAACACGTACGAGCTGCGCATGCAGAACGTGTACAGCACCGCCAAGATCTGCCCGTACCGCAAGCAGCGCTGCGACCTGGGCAAGGAGGGCTACGATCTGGACCCCGGTGAGTGACGGCGGATGGGTGGCCTACCGCCACGGCGCCGCGCTCGGCCGCCGTGCTGACTCCCTCTCCTCCGTTGCAGAGATCGAGAGCGTGATGGCCAAGAGTCGCGACTACGACGAGCTGGCCTACACGTGGAAGGCGTGGCACGACGCCTCGGGGAAGCACATGCGCCAGGACTACAAGAGCTACGTGGCGTTGCAGAACAAGGCCGCCGTCAACAACGGTAACCTCGACGCGTCGCCACCTCCCTGCCCGCCACCGCAACCCACCACTGTGACTCGGGGCACCTAACGCCTGTCTCTCTCTCTCTCCCGCAGACTTCGAGAACATGGGTCACATGTGGCAAGCGGGCTTCGAGACGGACTACTTCTACGAGGACATGCAGGACCTGTGGGACCAGGTGTTCCCGCTGTACGAGGCCCTGCACACGTTCGTGCGCCGGCGGCTGCGGGCCTTCTACGGCGACAAGATGGGCGAGGAGGACGGCCTCATCCCCGCCCACATCCTGGGTATGGCCTAGTCAGCAGCGCGCTGCAGTGTCTCATACCGTTTCCCGGCTGCGAGCGGTGGTGCGGCCGGTAACAGTGTAGCAGGGCGATGAGCAGTAAAAGTGCACTTTACGGGGCGCGGCCTTACTTCAGTTCAAGTGGCACGCGTTTCCAAGCGCCACGGAAAAATGGATGGCCTCGTAAAGAGACGCGTCCAAATTAATCACTTTCTGTTTTGTTTGCGACCCCTCGCATACTTCGCGTCGCCCCCCCTTTTTTTGTGCCATTATGCCGGTGAAGTGTGAGTGATCGGTTGTTGCATCCCGCAGGCAACATGTGGGGCCAGTCCTGGATCAACGTGTACGACCTCGTCGAGCCCTTTCCTAACGCTTCGTCCTATGACGTCACCAAAGCTCTCATGGAACAGGCAAGTCCAAAAAGCACGCCATCTAAGGAACGAAAGCATCAACTCTCAACTCTCAACATCGATTCGATTCTGCACAGGGGTACAACCCGCTGCGGATGTTCCGCAAGTCCGACGAGTTCTACACGTCGATGGGGCTGCTGTCCAGCAACATGTCCTACGGGCCCAAGGCAGTCATCGAGAAGCCCCGCGGCCGCGAGATCATCTGCCACGGCTCGGCCTGGGACTTCTGTGACCGGGAGGACTTCAGGTGCGTCGCCACAGTGGTGCCCTCTGGCGGTGTTACCATGACGCGCGATACTCCGGACCCCGCGCGTGGGGTATCCACGGTCTGACTCGATCGATAACTGCCACAGGATAAAGATGTGCACGAAGGTGAACCAGGACGACTTCAGGACCATCCACCACGAGATGGGCCACATTCAGTATTACCTGCAGTACAAGAACCAGCCCTACATGTTGCGTAGCGGAGCCAACCCAGGTGAGTTCGCGTCACCAGGTGGCGTGGGTGGGCGCCCGGACCGGTCTCAGCTCGAATTAACCACGCTGGTTTCCCGCGCAGGCTTCCACGAGGCCATCGGAGACACCATCGCCTTGTCCGTGGACAACCCCAAGCACCTCAAGGCCATCGGACTGCTCAAGAACTACGACGACTCGGACGAGAGCAGCGTCAACGCGCTCATGAAGATGGCACTCGAGAAGGTAGGCGGCTCGGCGCTACTCCAGGCCGCAGCCCTCAGCGCTACTCCACGCCGCGCGGCGTGGGGTAGCGCCGCTCGGAGTATCGATGGGACGTGTCGAATGGGGTATGGAACGGCGTGGTGCCCGTGCTTGCAGGTGGCGTTCCTGCCGTTCGGGCTGCTGGTGGACATGTGGCGGTGGGACGTGTTCGCCGGCAACGTCACGGAGAGCGAGTGGAACCGGCACTGGTGGCTCCTGAGGGAAGACATCCAGGGCCTCCGCGCGCCCGTCAGCCGCTCCGAGGAGGACTTCGACCCGGGCGCCAAGTTCCACGTGCCCGGCAGCTACCAGTACATTTCGTGAGTACCGAGACAACGAGGCTGCGCACTAGAACAACAATCCGGATTATTTGACCTCCATGGCCTTCCCTGCAGGTACTTCGTCGCGGACATCCTGCAGTTCCAGCTGTACAGGGCCCTGTGCATCGAGGCGGGCGAGTACCGGCCGGACGACCCCACCAGCCCGCCGCTGCACAAGTGCGACTTTTACAACTCCAAGGAAGCGGGCGCCAAATTCAGGTCTGTGTCCCAACCAAGGAGAACACAGTCGTCAAAATTGGGTTAAAACGACGTGACGTGGTGGCCTGGGTTTTCCTAAGCGAAACTGATGCAAACAATCTTTCGTTGCAGCAAGGGCATGGCGCTGGGGGCGTCGGTGCACTGGAGCGAGGCGCTGGAGACGCTGACGGGCGAGACGGAGCTGAACGCCACTGCTCTGCTGGAGTACTTCGAGCCCCTCCACCGGTTTCTGAGGGAGGCCAACGGCGACCTGGAGGCCGAGGCGTCACCCGTCGCCGAGGAAGACGCGAGCAGTGCCGCCACCAAGACCGCCGCCACTCTCGCACTGCTGCTGCTCTCGATACTTAATCGTTACCTTTAGTAAAGTGATATTTTTCTTTTTTGTTAAACGCGTCCTGTCCTTTGTCTCCTTGTCACTCCTGGCCGCGGCGTCGTAGCGCCTTGGCTCTGAGCACCAAGCTCCACGACGAAGGCGGCGACGACGACCTGGTGGAGGGCCTCTGCGCGGCCGCCGCGAGCGTGGCGTGCGCGGCGTCGGCCAGCAGCACGCCTGCGTGCGCACGGCCGTGCTGCAAGAGGCGCTCGCCAGCCTCGATCCCTGCGACACACAAGTAACAACCATGTTCACGACAACTCAAAGTTGATGCGAGTAGTTTGCTAGCGCACCTCGGAAGCAGACAGCGTTCCATAGCATGTCGACGGACGGCAGGAGGTCGCGGTCTGTTGCCGCGTCGCGATCGCTGGACAGGTACTGCACCTCTGCGCACAGCGCCCTCGCGAACCTGACCGGCAGTACTGCTTTCATTGGTCGGCAAGCACGGCCTGCAGGTGTGTTTGTCGGGGAGCACACCGGTGGTGGCGGGGGTGCCGCCGTACGAGCGGCCACGCCCCGGCCGCGGCCACGGGCACGGAGAGGAGGGCGTCCAGGATGGCGGCCACGGCGATCACGTCTCCGCGGCCGAAGCACTGGCCGGCCACGGGCAGCAGGGCGCACAGGCGTCGCGCGGCGCCCTGTGACGAGTAGCGGGGATGGAATTTGGCGCAATAGCCAGACATGACGACGAACCAAAGCCTGCTAAAGTTCGGAAGGATTTTGAGCTACCAATAGTACCAATTTGAAGTGTACCTTACAAGTGCTCAAAATACACGGAAACGGGCCTCATCCACCGCTTTGCATTTTATTCTTTATTTTTGGCGAGACCAGAGGGCGGCGGAACATGGCAGCGGGGTGCCATTCCCCGCGCGGGGCGGGGACGGTGACTCAGCACCGCCACCCTCGTAAAGGTCACCCTCCGTCGCCTAGGCGACGGCCAGGTCCACCATTTCTACGGCCGTTTTATGTCCTGCAGGGGGATGCGGCGACCATGGCCACACGCGCTCATCTTGCCTAGCGGCTCACGGCAAGCGAGCGTTTTTGGACCGTCCAAAAATGAAGAGAAACAAAAAACGCGCATTTTACCTGTGGACTGCGTGCTCTAAGGATCCACGTGGTGAATGCGGACGTCACCCTTTCCTGTTCGCGCAGCAGTTCCAGGATGTGCGGGGCCTTTGCAGACAGGGGCTTACCGCCAAGGCTGGCCAAAGCAGCGACTTCTGTCGTGCGAATCTAAAAAGATTACAGAAACAAGAAATACTGAAAAAAAAAAAAGTGTTTTGTGCACGGTGGGATCGAGTCCTGGTTTTTCCAGGTCTGAAACGTCTCGGTTTGGGTCAGCGATCTCGGTTCTAGGATCGTCCTGGGACTTCGGTGATTTTCTCGCGTGGTCAGAGGAAAAAAATATTGTGAAGAAGTAAGGTTTGATCCGCCGACCTTCATACCGGGAGACCGACGCGTCGACACCTCCAGCCACCACGGCTCATGAAGATCACCGCGCATTGCTGCGGCTTTGAATAACACTGGGGAGGGCAGTGAAAAATAATAAATGTTGGAAGTTGAACTTAGAACTTGAGGGTCTGGTGCAGTATGCTTCGGCGATGTTGGCCTCGCACTGACCCCTGAATAAGCCAGTCGAAAAAAGGTAAGACACGTGGGGATTCGATCGCCCGTCCCTACCGATGAGAACCGATGCTTCAAAGATCTCGGCCATGCCAGTGCCTAAAGATTAATGGCTCACATCAGCTTTGTTGGCCATAAGATGGATTCGATGCATATACATGCGTTTATCTGCTAACAAACAAGATGATGCGAGCCGTGGTCCACGGTTTCAGGTTCAACTACCAACATTTATTATTTTTCACTGCCACCTCCAGTGTGCTTCAAACCCAGGGAAACACGCTTGGAATATTATGTGTCATGGTGGCTCGGGTTGTAGATGCGTCGGTCCCGGTATGAGGATCGGCGGATCAAATCTTATTACTTCACAACTTTTTTCTCTGGCCACTGCTCATTGTCACGACAAGAGCCCTCTACAATCGGCCACAGACATGAGCCGTGGTGGCTGAGGGCGTTAAAGCGTCTGTCCCCGACGGAAAGGTTCGGGGATCGAATCCCCAAAACTCGTTTCATTTTTCGACTGGCTTCCTCCCACTGCGACTCAAACCCGTCGTCCAACACTCGGCAGACGTGCAAGTCAGGGTGGTGTAGTGGTCTAGGCTCAATCCAGGCCATTACACCCGGGTGTCTAAAAAGCAGTCCGCTTCGGCGGATTGGCCTCGGCACTGGTTCGATCCCCGATCGAGTCAGCCACTCGAGATTGGTCGCGAGTGGGTCCATTCCGATTCGTCGGATGGAGTTGATAAGTCCTTTGAAGCTGGCCCACTGACTGCATGTTCGGGTCTGGGAGCGCCGGACAGCGGGTGTACCATTTGGGTACCGACCAGCCTGCGCAAACAAAAGCTCCCAAAACTACTCTCTGTCTCTCTCTTTAACTCTCTGTCTCTCTGTCCTCTCTCTTCAACCCTACGATCGCCGGCTGCCTTCATCGGCGGTCCTTCATGTGTGGAAGGCAATAGCGGTCCTACAGAAGCTGAACTATGCGGTAGCAGTTAAAGCCTGGATACACCGGTTCCCATCCGAACACCGAAGTTAAGCAGGCGGCTCGAACCCCATTGCGGGAGGGAGAGGGTCGTAGGGTTCCATTTTTTATTTATACCACTGTGGGTACCGACCACCCTGCGCAAACGAAAGCTCACAAAACTAAACCTTCTCTCTCTTTCTTTCTTTGTCTCTCTATCGTCTCTGCCTTACTCTACTCTGCCCATTTTTGAGCCGTGTCGGAGGCTCGGGTCCTACTGGGTCCCCCGGCGCACGATATCGAAGTCGCCGACGGGATTAACCCCAGTTACCTGATAGCACCGGTTCCCATCCCGAACACCGAAGTAAAGCAGGAGGCCTCCCCATTAAGACTGGGGAGGGGGTGTAGAGTTCCATTTTTTAAATTTAATTTTAGTCAAACACGATCGGCAGCACCCGGGTACACTGTTTCCCATATTCGAACAACGAAGTTAAGCAGGCGGGGGAAAGAGTCAAAGGGTTTCATTTTTAATTATTTTTTTTTACCAAATTTTAAAGAGAGTGGCGTGCGTTTGTGTTTGTACCATGTGTTGTTGTGCCAAGGGCGCAACCACACCGTTTTCCCAGGTCGGTCCTGGAAACGGGTCCACTAACCCAAACCGAGACGTTTCAGCAGACCTGGGAAAACCAGAACTCGGTCGGACCGTGTGTGTGCTTTGTCTATTCAATGAAAAATTTCACTGCAAAACACGCACGCACGCACACATGCACACGCACAGTTTTGGTCAGCAACTCGTTTTTGTCTCACCCTGAATACCATTCTGGCGTGACTTAGGGCCATCGCCCTGACGGAGGGTATCAAAGGTTTTCCCGTGCATTGTGACCTTTGTTTGGCTTCTGCTTGCATCATGTCGGGGATGAAGGACAGCTCTGACATTACGGCCCTGGTCTGATTACAATATTAACAAAATAAAAATGCCTTCTGAGAAGTAAAGTTAGTCAGACCTCCAGAAGGCGTTGAAATGCCGATGATACTGGATAGAGCTCGCTTAGGCCGTGCAGGAACAACGGCAGTGGACGAATCAAGCTAAAAGAGAACAACGCATTCCCTAATGTACTGTATTTGCACCGATTTTTGTGCTGTGGGGTATCGTGAAAAGAAAAAAAAAAACGTTGGCGTTAAAGTAACAATTTTATGACTATTCAATAATTACGAGATGATATCTTTTTCCTGGCCGTGTACTGGAGCCTGCGGCGACTTTTCAAACAGCCGTCGGGGTTGTTCCGCGGGTTGCTCGCTCTCATGTGAACCACTAATACTCGAAGTTGACACAGTCGGTAAGGTCACGCCTGACGAGGTCTATGAATAGAAACAAAAAAACGTTAACGCTAACGCTAACGTGAAAGCAGATGATACTAATGTTTATTTCAATGTATGTTTGTTCATCATTTAATTAAGGAAAACAAATTATTTTTAATTTTCTAATTTGGCCTGATGTTTTCATGTCTGCGCATGTGTGTCCACAATGATATGCCTAATACCACTTGTGTTGGGTATCATTCTCTTTGTTTCAACGCGAGGATGCACAATATGATGGCCAATCACATAAATACTCAATACCCGTAAAAGTTGTTCTCTGTACTAGCGCGGGATCGCCGCAGCACTTGACACTCAGCCGTCCGGTCACGATAAGCAGCCGAGCTTCGTCAGTCGACTCCAACATAAACAAACAAGAGCAGCGCGGCGCAGCGCAGCGCAGCACTCCGCGCCACTTGTAACCAGACGCCGCGCATCCGTTCCGCCCTAGTACCAATGCGAACTTTTGCGGGTATCAGCAAAATAGTTGAACGGATGCCGAATTCCGCATCCTCACGTTCCGACGAGAAAAATGATACCAAATAAGACTAGGATAGCGGCGGGGGCGCGGGCGCGGGCACGGGCGAGCCGAAGCCCCCTCCGCACCATAATTCTTGGCGAGCCAGCGGACCCCACTTGGTGGCTGTCTGCCAGCTATAGGACTCTGGGTGCGGGGCGCGGCGCGGCGCGGCGCGGGCGCGGCGCGGTCGAGCGCCCTCTGCCCATATAATCTTCTAGTCTAGCCATCCAGCCGCTTGCTCCCCGCACGAGAGTACAAGCATTCTGATACATTTATAATTATAATTTCTTTTTTCAATTTTTGCGTATAGCTGTGAACATAAATGTATCATCTGCTAAAAAGGAAAAAATACTTCTTGGTTATCTGCAAAGAAAACCAGTAGTGAACGCACCGGTTGAGTCGTAGAAGAGAAAGCACCCTTGAGAAGGAGCGTGGTTGTACACTTTTCTGACACTCCACTGCCAAAGCGGCGGATTCGCACCGATGTGGGACGCACCTTGTGGGACCTGCAGCAACACAGTCGTCAACAAAACCCAAATGAATCACAACTTTGACTCTTGGCCACACCTTTCGGCTTGCGGCGGCCTGTGCCGCCTCGTCGGCCTAAGCTGCTTGGGTGCTGCGGCCGAGAGGCTCGTCATGGAGTTCTCCCGCGCCGGCACCAGGACGTCCACCGGAAAGGCTGACGGGAACCACAGGTCCCTGTCCGTCCAAATCTACGAAAAGAAAAAGAGATTTTCGAATTTTTCTCCGGAAGCATGTTTTAATTTTGGCTGTGTGGAGCGGTCGCAGCAAATTGCATCGCAATCCCCTCTAGCCGCCATCTAAAGCTATGGGACGTGAAGCGGCCCTGGAAGGCAGCAGTGAGCGCGCGCCTCGCCGCCCTCCCCTCCACACCACGGACGCCGCGTCCGGCACGCGTAGCACGCGTCTCCAGGCCTCAACCACCAAATTTCGTACAGGAAATTTTGCACAGGATTTTGGGTTCGAAACTTTGACAGGGGGATGCAAGATGGCCGAATGGCGCCGGACATCCAACGTGACACTTGACGGTCCATTATGCTCCTATCAGCCTTGCGGGCCGAGAAACGGACGAAGGGGCAAGGGTTTACTGCAGGAGAGTACAACTGTTCTTGCAATCCGTTTTGACAGAGTTTGGCTGGCAGTAAGGACTCGTTTCCACACCAGAATCACTTCCCAACTTTCCGCGCTACGCGTTGGCTCCCCTTCCAGCCTGCTGCATATGACAGCCGTAAAGGCGACCGCCCAGCGACCAATAAAACAAATCCCCCCGCGTAAAAACAAGAATGGGCTCCGCTAATTTTTGACACAATCGGCTGCCGTATTTCGTCCGGGCTGCGGAACGCTGCGGAGCGCTGGGTCGGTCCGGGCGGGCCGCGGGGCAGCCTGGGGCGCTGTAAACGTGTTGTCCAACAGACGGGGTCGTAAAGGGGTCCTGAAAGGGAAGGGCTCAGGGTGGATCCGGAACCACCCCTCCCTTTGAGGAACATGCCATGGAGGTGACACACGCACACGCACACAAACACACGCATACACACGGCGTGCTGGGTCACGGACCGACAGCTCATAGTGGAATCGGCCGAGTCGTTAGGCCGCGTTCGAAGCGCCACACGATAGTGTGGTTGGCGTCCGAAGCGCGGTGCTATATAACGCGGCTGGCTGGCGGTGTGCGTCGTCACCATGAAGCTGCTCGCCCTGCTGCTCGTGGCGCTGTGCGCCCTGGCCGCGGCCCTGGCCCTGCCGCCGCGCATCCCCGAGGACTACACCTCGGGCGTGGACTACGACGGCAGCATCATCCGGGACCCGACCACCATCTACGACGAACACCCACCGGCCGGCATCATCTACGACCTGCCGAAGCGTCGCCCCGCGGCCCTGCGCCCCTGGGAGATCTAGGAGCAGCCTCTTGTTAATTATGTGAACACCAGTGACACTAGTGACACCAGTGATGTGGCGAGGCGTGATAAAAGTGGCGTGCGGTTCGACTTTTCGCCCCGCTTCCCACCCCACGCTGCACGGCCGCATGGCTGACGCAAACGGGGGAGGGGATAGGCGACCCTGGGGTGACCCAATAAGCAATAGCGACGGCCCAAAACCAGTCTCTCTGGTCGTAAAGGCGCGGGGCGGGGCGGGGCGGGGCCGCGTTGTCATGGCGACGCCGCAGATGTCACCGTGGCAACGGGACGGGACCCACCCTCTTCACGATGGCAGGCCAGCCCTGCATATGGACGACGGTTACACTCACAAAAGCCAGTGGCTGGCCGAATGAAAAGGCGATCGCCTCGCCTCCCAACGCGCAGTGAGCTCCCAGAGTTTGATCTGATTCTGACAAAACAAAAATAAAGACTCAGTCTGAAGACCTACCTTTTTTGCCATGGTTTATCGATTTTCCGTTTTCCTACTGACATCAGATTTGTATGTATGCTCACTAAAATGTAGCCATGGCTTGGTTACAATGTCACTAATGTTTCCTAGGAAACAGAGCATTGAGCGATTTGAGCAATTTGAGCAATTTCAACGCCCGCACCCCGAAATTCAATAATGATCGGGCATTTAAAAAGCCTCACACGATGACAAATATGCAAGACAAGTGACATATATCTCAAATTACAGTAGGGTAAACTCGCGTCCATGGACTAACTCGGTGCAATAATGAAAGGTACAAACACAGCGCCAGATTGCCCCACACCAATGCAAAGAAGAATACTTTAAAAATCCATCCGACCAACATTAATTGTCTCTCTGGGTGCGATCGTCCCTCTGGACGCGAGGGTCCGAATCGAAGGGCACCTCTGGCGGGAACGCGTCGGCCCGGAAGCCGAGACGGAACTGGACTCGGTCTGCTGCTGTGGCCCAGGCAGGTCAGCCAGCAGCAGCGAGGTGCAGCGCGGCTCCGCCACGAAGAGCACTCAATGCCCTGCAGGCAATAAGCGCCCCTTGTTAGGGGTCCGTCACGAAAACGACGCGGGCAGCGGCGCAGCGACGCTGGCCCGCAGCAGATGCGCCACTGCACGGCTAGACCGGCTAGACTCGGTTCGGACAGGCCGGAGCGCGTCCTTGGGGCACCAGGACATCCGTTTCCAGGACTTCTACGGACGAGTATTTCAAAGCGTGCTAAAAATGAACGAACCGGCGCAGCGAGCCCCTGCAGGTTGGACCGCCCGGTGGTCGTGGTGCCTGTTGGGCTGCCTGCGCTGCGCGGCAGGCGCTCTCTGCCGCTCTCCCTGCCGGCGCTACTCCGCAGCCCACTGGCAGCGATACCCCGCGCCACCGCACCGGCCCTACCCCGCGCTAGGACGCAGGGTATTCTCGCTCTCCGGCGGCCGCGCACCATGGCCAGAACTAATTTTTTGGCTGACCTGAGACTCCAGGGGAGCGCAGGGGACTCTTGGGGACTCTAGGGGACACTATATTTTTTCCGATCAATCGATTAATCGCCCAGGCCTATGGCAAGGTCGGACAAAAATGGTCGTGTGACCTGTGGGCACGGCACAGTGACGCGGCTGCAACACGAGCGACTGCCACCGGACATCAGCATTCGTTCTTCTCTTCCGATCCATGTTTGAAGGGTTGCCTTCCAGTGTGCTGTCTGGCGCTTGCCAAGCGCGGGCAGTTTTCCCACTGCGGTCCCCTCCCGAGCCACCACCAGCCGCGAGGGCTGCGGGGGCGCCACGCAGTGCACGCAGCCACCCTCGCGACGCCCCGCTTGTGTCGCGCACGCGTTATTATATTTCCGAAATTACGAGCTTTACGTCGCGAGCTTTACGATGTCTCTGCGCGTTGTCATCGCGTGGCGCTCAAGGGGGTGGGAGAGGAAGAAGGAGAAGAAGACGTGCGGGTACCCCACGCCATGCGCGGTATATCTACGCATCCTGCACTGGAAGGGGAAGTCTCCAGGTCAGGAGGTTCTCTCGTCCACCGATAGATGGTGCTCACTTCGGTCCCCCACCATCACCCTGCCTCCTCGACCACGCAGAACGGCATCCACACTGGAAAAATCGAATCTGAAATAAAGCCATTGCAAATGTTGAGAGCCTACGTACACCATTTGTCTGGCTCTGACCGTGGCGCGGTGTGACCAGGAAGACCGCCGCGGAGCGTGTCAACATTGTTATTGCGGTAATGAGCGGGGATGCACTCTATGCACACAATAAACACTTTATTGGGCCCCTTTAGTGTTAATAAAATCGTTTAGTGTGCTCAATTCACACACACTCTCACTTTCCGCTGTTTGCCGTGATTCGCTGTCACACTCAAACAACATAAACGTGAACCGTTTTAATTAATATTTTATTTTCTCACCTTTTTTCCAAGGTCCAGGGGGCGAACGGGGCAGATCATTTGACCTACCTAAAGTAGACCGACAAAAATAAGACCGACCTATTTTTGACCCACCTTAATAAAAATATTGAATAAATATCGATCTACTTTAGGTAGGTCAGGATATAGACCCAGGGCGAACAAAAATAATACTTTTCTGAGTGAAGTCTGACCGATTGCGTTATATATCATCTGCTCCAAATAACTTGTGTCTTTCCCTCGCCATGCTTCTCCCGCTGCTCAAAATGCAAGTTCGAGGCCAGCTAATGGAATTCCGTTGTTGGCCACGAAGACGGGGCTCAGCATGGCGGCGGTGTGACAGTATGATATACGGAGCGGTCGCTCCGAGGGGCTCTGGTGTCCACGGCCCCGCCGCACCCTGCCACGCCCCGCCACGCCCCGCACCGGTCCGGTTCGGTTTCCTCCATCAGGCCCCGCCCCGTTCAACAAGTTTCCAGATTGTTGTTGTTTGTCGTTATTCGTTGACATTTTCTTCGGGTCCTAAATTACAGTGCAAGGCGAAGGAGTCTCGGTCGATTCGGAGCGAGAAGTGCTTTTCTCAACGAGAGAGAGAGAGAGAGAGAGAGAGAGAGAGAGAGAGAGAGAGAGAGAGAGAGAGAGAGAGAATAAAAGGGTAAGCTGCAGTGACGAGGCATACGCCTCGCGGTTGCCCGCAAGGGTGGGCCGGGCTGGCCGCATCGCTGATGGGCAGTGCGGCCGATGGCAGTGTGGCTGCGGTTAGTGAGGGTTGCCGGCGCGGCGGCGACGGCGGTCAGCCGGCCAGTGTCATCGCCTTCAAAACACACAGCCAGGTCGCCCTTCGAGAAACTGAGGCAAACAAAATGAAATAGACAGCAAAAACAAAAGCACACCACTTGTTTTTGAGCACAAGTACAAGCGTCCTGGAAACAATCAAGCAGCATTTTTACTGCTTCTGAGAAGAGTCGGCCATCGCAGTGGCGCTGCTACCGTGGCGTTCTCGGGTATATTTTCGGTACCGATTTTCCGTTTTTATTTCGGCCGCCTCGAATTTAAATGGAGCGGAGGATAAATAACCGGGCGCGCCCAGCCCAGCGACGTGACGGGATGGTGTCGTCTTTATCAACATGAAAACGTCGACCTTAAAGTCCCGGGAAGGACATTTAGGGTCGCGCTTCACGGCCCGAGCCCACCTTCGCTTGGACCATATTGCTGTCCTATTTCAAAGCCGCCGTCATGACATCCTTCAATTTTAATTTCAATCCTACCAGGACTACGCACGACGCAGTTTGAGACTCCGCAAGTAGCGTTTCGAAAAGTCCGTTATTTTTCGAAAGTGCGCGAATGTGTGACGAGATTTGGGAGAGTCTGGGTAAATGAGTCCAGGATTACTCGGTTTATTAATGCAGCGGTGTTTTGCCCTTTGCGTCGGTTTGTTTGTGGAGTCGCCACTGTTTACAGCGTCGGCGGGTTTATCCAGTTCTCGGAGTTCCGCGCGGCGGCGGCAGAGGGGAATGGCGCGGCGCTGCAGCAAGGCGGCAGCAGCAGCAGTGGCAGCAGGTGACCGACGTCACCGCGGACTTGGAGCTGCAGAGGAAGCAGCAACTCAAACACGTGGTCCGGCGTGTTTCTTTGTCGTCGTGAACCAAAATGCAGTTCAGGAGATGCGGTCACCGAAAACACGGTAGTGTTTTTGCCATTCACTATCCCGGAGTCATGCCATTATGCCGATTTCACGGGACGGCCGCAGTCGGTTGCCTATCTCAGGATGTGCATGCGCTGTGTGTGCGTGTGGGTGTGGGCGTGCGACTGTGCGTTGGTGTTGGTGCGGACGGTACTGTTTGTGTTCTGTATTGTATGCACAAGGCGTTTGGTCAGCCTGCCCTGCATCCATGCGTTTTTTGTTTCCCTTACCCGGGGATTCTGTTCCTTGTTTTGGGCCGGCCAAGGCCCGCCTAGAGCTCAGTGCCCGCCCAGCCGCCGTCGTTTGCACTGCATCGGTCCGTCGCGCTGCGGGTGCTTCTAGCTCCCATTGCATCTGCGCGAGGAACGAACCCGTTCTTAACTTCCAGTGACAGTGACATTACCGTCGAGGACGGCAGCAGTGCCGCCAACCTGCCGACGCATAACGCACAGCCGTCGTACCAACGTGACGACGCGGCCCAAGATGCACGCCAGCTGTTGCAAGGGTTGAGGCTGCCACACAATGGCGCCGCAGCGCTGCCACCGCCGCGTCGCGGCACCGCAGGTGAGTCGACCACCTCCGTAACTCCAATTAATGCTTGCGACACCTGAGGCCAAAGACGCAGCACGCCAGCAGGCGGCCGCGGACCGCGCGCATTGCGCACCCAGCATAAGTGTCGAAAAGAGGAGACGCCACTTCTGCTTCTTGCCTGCCGCGTGGAGTGGGAGCCCTGGGCACGCGGGCCGGTCGACGTCAGTGTCGCTGTGTCGCCGCGAGGTGTGCGCCGTTTGTGGTTGCCGTTTTTGCAGCGCCTGCCGCGGCCTCATCTGTGGCTGGGCCTCGCCACCATTTCGCGCTGTCAACAACGAGTGACGTCAGATGCGTTGCACTAGTTTGGACGGGCAGAGGAGAGGTAGTGTTATATTGCCACCCAATTTTCTCGCGTTGAAAAAACGTCAAATATCGAAATGTCTGAAATATTGGATGGACGAATGTGCAGCAGCCCTGCAGCACCGTTTCTTATTGGCGAAATGACTTCGACGCTGTGGCTGCAGGGCTCGACGCTGTAAAACGCACAGGAAGCACGTTTTTTCTATATCGCGTTTTTCTGTCATTGTCGTGCTGGCACTCCCTCCCGCGCATGGCCGTGCAGAGAATATCACGTGTCTCTTTTTCCTGCCATACGCGAAGCCGTACGCACCATTAATGCGTTTCATTCATGATGCGTTTCATTCATCGTTCATTCATTTTAATATATCTGTTCACACTTCCGTTTATTTTCAAGTCCCTCGATCATTTTTCCTTTTCGTTCATTTAGCATTATTTTCTTTTTTCAACTTTGATTCATTTCCAGTGTGAGCCGCCCACTCATTTCTTTATTCATGCATTCATTCATGCGAGTTTCCTGCCCATGTTCGCGCGTGGGGCGTTTCGAACAAAATTCAGTATAAATAAACTGGCGTTCGAAGCGTTCGTCTCTTCCCCAGGCTGGCCACGCCGACATCCCCCTTGCTTCTCGCCGAGGGAGTGGATAGACTCGCACTGCGCTTCCTTCCAGCGCTCCCCCTCCCTCTCCCCCTCCTGTGCCGCCCCTGGCCGGGCTTATCGCTTTATCCTCTTCCCCCTCCAGAGATAAAAGCGTCGCCCATGTTCTATGCAGCAGGGCCGCCTGCGTATCTCCGACACCGCGTCCCTCCCTCCCCTGTGCGCGCGCGTGTGTGTGTGAGTGTGTGTGTGTGTGTGCGCGCGCGCGCGTGGGGTGAGGGTGGAGCAGGGAAACATATCCAATTTCAAACTCCTTTTCTTTCCGCAGCCATGTGCCTTTGCTGCTTCCATTGCCATCGCCGCTCGATAGTTTTCAACTGCCGCATTTTTTTGGGGCCGCGTGTTCTTTTTTCTCGGAATCAATGCGTAATTTATCCTTTTCGAAACAGCCCACTTGCGTTTTTTTTTCTTTTTTCTTGAAGAGAGCGTTTTGTCCGCGACCCCGACGGAACGCCTCGCCACTTCGCTTCGTCCGAGGCGGGGATCTGCCCCGACCGACAAGATGGCCGCGGTGCATCGCCAACATCACGGAAATAAAAAGAATAAAAACAAAAGCGGAATAATACACTGAGTCCGGCAAGTCTATAAAACGGGCCGTATATTCACGGCGATAAAGAGCGTGCGTCCTTGCCGCCACAAATTGGCCTCAAAGAGTCATTTTTTTGTTTTTGAATTAAATTATTCCTGTTGTTTTCCAACGCGGTGTTCTAGAGTCTCGGGCAGCGTCCTCTGTGCTTCACATTTCAGGGAAAGTTAATCGATTCGAAACTAGGCTGTGTATACACACACATGCATACACACCCACACACGTGCCGCCGAGTGTGCTCTTGCTGTTAGCGCCTCGTGTGGACAAGGTCGGAGCGCCCGACGGGTCAGTGCCCCACCGAGGTGCCACGAGTTCTTATTTTATTTAAGCGACCACCGCAATGCTTAAAGCAATCAAAAATCGAAATCTTAATCATATTTTAATGCGCGGAAAGATAAAGTTAATGTTTGGGGCTGTTATGATAAATTTTATTCTAACTCACACACTTCCAGACGGCAATTTTCTTTAAACGTCACGGCGAGCCATTTAGACTCCCCCTCTTTTCGCAGTACGAACCTCAACAAGCGCAGTTGAGGATTAATATATTTTTTAATGATTTGATTATCAGATGCAGTCGTTTTTCTGCTAATTGGCTGAATTGTGAACCACCTTAGTATTTTGGCTACGGGGGAACAGGGGAAGGAAGGTCTTGATCTCTCGCGTAACTGATCTGATAAAAAATACTAGTAAACACATTTTGATTTAGGATAAACATCCCTCCATTGCGGGATTTTTATTCTTTAACAAAGTCGTAGGACTCTCTGGGTGTGTTTTTCTTGGAAGCGTCCGGGCGGCCTCCAAGCCGTCTGCTCCGTTCCGTTCCCACCACGGCCGACAGCTGCAGTGCGCACCTACCGAACACCGGCCGGGTTAAAAGACGGAACACAAAACAAAACCGACAGCGCCACTGCTAGATTGCTGCGAGGATTTCAGCCTAATGAGCGAGCTACCTTCAAGCTGTTGTTGCTGCAGTATGAAGCTCACGCTGCAGTTTATAATGGAGTGCCCTGCGTTCTTCCGGCTGCGTTGTTGGTTGAGCGGGTTATGGTCAAAAGGAGTGCATCGCCTTTTCCATCGCGTGCCACGCCACACACACACACACCCACACCTTCCAGTGCAGCGAGTCGTTCCATTTCACCCGATTTTCATTCCGAGAGATAAGCCCCTTAGAGTGATGGCGGCGGGGTGCGCTGCTGCGGGGAATGAATACGGAATTATTCGGATTTGATTCACGGCGTGCACACTCCCGGGCCGCGTCCGAAGCGCCACGCCTTTCTCCCGCTCGTCCAGTCGGCCCAGCCCGGCCGGACGCAAAGTGGCCCTCTCCCGGACGCAGCCCCCTGGGGAAGTCTAGCCGGCTGTTAACGCTAAAGCCGCGCCATTAAAAGTTTAATTGTGAGACTCGCAGAGAGGGTGTGCACTGGCCGCCCGGCCGCCGGGCCGCCAGGGCGTTATACTGTCGCCATGTTGGACTTTTTCCCACTTCTCGTTTCTTTTTGCTGCCAAGATATATCGCGGACGCGAACCTGTGCCGTGCGATCTTTGGAGAGGAGGTAGGCACTTTGTATTGACGATCTCGCGGTGTGGGAAACTTTGATTGGCGCTCGCAGTGTTGCCAATGTATTTGCCGTAAACGCGAGCTTAAGTAGCCATCAAGATTCGAACACCGTGTTGGCAGGCGTGAGTAACTAGAGCAGCAGCAACATTGATAACAAGGATGCCAGGATTGCCAAACGCCTCCAAGCAATGCCGCGAGTCCAATCGAATCATGCTCAAAAACATCTCCGCACCTCTCTTTACTTGAATTTCTTTCTCGATTGTCGAAGCGCGCGCCTCGCTCACGGCGTCTCGGTGCGGTGCCACACACATTGCGGTTCATTTCGAAAATGTGTTGGTATCCCTGCTAATAACGGTGCCGGCAATAAGAGGCTGGGCTGCGTGCGAGGGGCGCGGCGCTGGCGAGGCGGAGCGAGGTGACGCGGCACGACGCGGCCGCGATGCTCGAATGGGACATGCGAGTGGAGCGCCGCGGCGAGCCCGGAGAGCCTCGAGACTGCCTCTAATGAGAAATTCCCGCGCGAGCGAAGCGAGGCTGCGCTGCATTTTTGAGCGGTTTAATACTGAGAGTGAGAGAGAGTGAGTAGAGTGAGCGCGTGTGTGCGTGTGTGTGTGTGTGTGCAATCTACAAGGCACTTCAATTCAAAGATGTTTTACGCGCGAAGAAGATCAAATCAAGAGCCAGAATTGACGCATTCTGCGGGCTGAGGTTTGCGTAATTCTCTCTTAAAACGCGTCATTTCTGTCGTCCTTTTTTTGTGTCTTTGTTGTTCAAGAGCACCTTTGAAATATCACATTGCCTGCTGCACAGCCAGAATTACCGACAAAAATATCAGCGTTACTGCAAAAAAATAAAATAAAAAAAAATAAATTAAAATGCTGTTGAATTGTCGTGACGATTCCCACGCGATTCACTAAAGGCCGTGCTCCGTAAACTCCGTGCCATGTTCAGCGGGATCGGGATATCAAATTAACCGGGCGAAATACAGTGAGACAGACCGACAAAAGCACTGTTTCGCAATCAGCTTGCTGTGGACGTACCTCTCGTTTCAAAGTTGCTGCACACGCGGACCCCTTTTCTCCATTTTCTCGATGTGTGTGTAAGTGTGAGTTTGTGTGTGTGTGTGTGTGTGTGTGAAGGTGTGTGTGCGCGGTGCAGAGAAGGGGGCACAGGTACCCCCGACGGCAACACACAGTTTTAACGGGCCAGTAACTCACTGCGATCAAACCTCGCCAGCTGGTTAATGGCGAACGAGTAAAAGGCTGCGTCCGGGGCGTGCTGCTTAGCCGCCCATCCTTGTCGCGCGCACGCAGCCTAGGCCAGCAGTGGCGGTGCAGCTCGCAATTCGAGCACGTCGTCAACGAGCAACACTGTGGCAGTTTTGTTTCGATATCTCGAACGGCCAGCATTCTCCGATAAAGCAAACTCCTTTTCTTCGGCGTACATTTCACGGCAGGAGTTGGCCTAAAGGGACCCGTTCCATCCTGGGCCGAGTTTGAAATTAAATCCAAAACTTCGTGTTTGACTAGTACAAGGTTGCTTCCTTGCCCCACCGATAACAGTTTTTGTCACGCACTGCGTTTCCCTGTCTGATCAAACATGAGTTACCGTCTCGAAGCTCGCCGTGGCTGTCGCACTAACTGCATAAGCCAGTTGACTGCCTCGGCTCGCTAGTGTTGTCGTGTTTTTGCCTGCAGATTGCAACAGCGAAAATGCGGAGCAGGCATTTTATTCTGGCTTGGTCCCCTTTCTCTGGTGCGGTCGCCCCGGTCACCCCAACAAAAAATGGCGCATAAAACCCCTCGGTGTGCACTCCCCCGCAAGTAAACCAGCATGCACTACGGCTGCCCTGCGCCACTCTGATACTCCTTTTTCGGCTATCGTAAAACCATAACGGAGCGAAGCTGGCTCATAATAAAAGTCAAAGCAGCGCTTTTCTGGACCCGATTTGAAAGGAATGGAGTAGGAAAATAAAAGGGTTGTGCGGGTGACGGAGGCACATAGGGGCGGCGACATGCGGGCCGACGAAGCTGCGGCCCAAATCGTGAAATTCGGCGGCCGCAGAGAATGCAATGAAAATGTTTGCAATTGGCAGTGTGGTGCCTTTTGTGTCTGCCCTCTGCGTGTACGTCGTGTTTCCGTAAACATGTCGCCGCAGTAAAGCTCGGTATCTCTTTATGCACGGTGCGCCGCCGGTCCGCACTCTGTGTGCGTGCCGAATCGAGGCGGCGGCGCACCCACCCTCAGACTTACCTGGGTGTCATCCTGTCTGGGTGGGTGGCGTGCGAGCTGAGCCAGACGCCCGGCCGATGCACTCGAGTGCCGTTGGAATTACCGGTCTCCGCATTTTCACCGTTTGGTGCATGCTGACGGTTAGTAGAATTCCCTGGCATCCTACAGTACTGCATTCTGCAGGCGATCGCATCGTGGCTTGAAGGCACTCGCTTCGCCGTCCCAGCTTCCCGAGAGGCCCACGCGACGACCCGACTCCTATTGCGTCATTTGCATACAACCTTTGTTTGCTTGGACCGTCTTGTTTGGGTGCACCCAGCGTACCTGTCCGGGGGTGAAGGACCGAAGGACCGACAACCCGGCAGTGCGTCACAACTAAGCCGGACCACGCGTTGCGAGCGTCTCTATTCTTCTTTGTCGTTCGGAAATACCAACTCGGCGCTGTTGGGGTTGAAAACAGTGTGGCGGTCGCCCCTCCCCCTTCCCCCTACCCCCTTGCCTTCTCGTCATAAAGTCTCCAATTGGAGTTCCGCGCTCCCCAGAGAGAGACCCGGGCGGGGCGCCCTCGCGACGACGACGCCCCGCCGCGCCCCGCCCCGCGACGACGCCGTGCTCTACCCCGCGACGCCCCGCGACGCCTTCCGCGTCCATAAGTTATGTCACACGCGCCTTTGCCTTCGCGCCGCCTTTGAGAGGAGCGCATAATCCATGAATAAATCAAGTCCCTCAGGGGTGGGGTGCGGATTGGGGGGGAGGGGGGGGGGACGTCGCGACCAATACCGAGTGGGACGCGAGTGTAGGATGAGGAGTGACTTGGAAGGCCCGTGTCACGCCCAGTTCATTGAACCGGACCACCGTTCCGCGCTGAAAAGCCATTCTTCTCAGGATCCAGAACCGTAAAATAAAACTGGTTTTAGCAAGTCTTGTCCCAAAATTACTCTTTTGAATGATTTTTTTTTTTTGAAACTCGATGTTTAAGATAAAAACTGATTTCTAGGGAATGACCTATGAAAGGACGAATTGCGAGCGAAACCCCTCGTTCAAGGATTAGGAAAAATATCTGTAAAAATAAAATCACTCTCTTTTTGTTGCGGGCCTTGCACTCTCTTCGCACGACGCGTGCCCGCGCGTACGTGTGAGTGAGTGCAAGTGTGTGACACAGCGTGCGACCTTCTAGAGCTCCTCCACCCCGTCAGGCCGTCGGATGTGGGTCCTCCCACTCGCCCCGCGGGAGCCGTAAAATCCAACATTTTATTCAGACGAAAGGTCATTCCAGGGGCGCAACGTGCCACGCTGCCGCGCAGTGCCACGCAGGCAACCCTCTGCCAAACTGTCTCTGTCGCACGCAACACAAACAAACACACACGAAATCACACACAGGCGCGCGCGAGCGGGGAAAGAGTGTAGATGTCGCTAGGTTTCGCGCTGGCGTCTATTTCCCTGGCGGTCCGTTCCAAAATGGCGGAGCAGCCGCTCTAATCACCCCCATCTGGATGGGAAAATCTACCCACACGGTAAAGCATTGTCGCGGTTTGAGGAATTTCTTATCCTGCGTGTGGTTTCAGCTTGGCCGGTTAAGTGGGTAATCGCCCGGAAGACTCCTGATAAGAAAGGAGGTTGACAAAGCCGGGGCACCGAGGCGCCGCAGCGGCCAGAAATATACCGTTGCGGGGAAAACAACGTCCCAATCCCTGTGGAGAAAAGTCTCATTTTGTTCCCTTTCTATTCATTTTATGGACGAAAATGTATTTTGTCAGTCAATTTTGCCTACAAACAGTAAAGCCGATTTATTAAATATATTTATTTACCTTTTTCTGTGTGTGTGAGTGCGTGAGCGTGTGCGCGCGTGCGTGTGTGTGTGTTTGTGTGTGTGTGTGTGTCTGTCAAGAAGTCTTTTTGCCTTTTCCCTGGACAATAAATTGGCTCCCTCGTTCCCGCATTCCACACGTATGACTCGTGTGCTCCTCCCCGGCTTGCTTGCGCCTGCCTGCCTGCCCTCCACTGGACACCTTTAATTAAAGTCGCAGCCGTGAGATGTGCTTAATAAGATCACGGACAGGTTGGAAAAATATACTCTTGAATTTTGGCCCCTCGAGCAGGTTTCCAACTCTGTCCCACTGCCTCTCGCTGCCTTTCCTGCCCGCCAGACCACGCTGTACGCAGAACGCTGGGTGGGGTGGGGCGGGGTGGGGCGCTGTGGGGCGGGGTGTGCATTATTTACAGCGCATCTCTGGTTCCGCAACAGCAGACAGCAAGCACGCCAACCGCAGGCCCAGCGTCCAGACACGTCATTATGATCATGACCTTGTGCATGATCATCGAACACGCTGCGTTCATGATCATTGAAATGACGTCATCGTGATGATCGCGACGGCGTCACTGAGCCTCAATCATCTTGCTGCTGCCACGCTGCCACCGCGGAGCGGCTTCTTAATAAGCCCGGCGTCTCTCCGCGTCCCCCCAATCTGGACCCTGTGTGGATTATGAGTCGCCGGCCAATGGCAGGGCGGGTACCTGCCCAGGTAGGCCAAGAGGTATCTGGACACACCTGAAAAACGTGACTCGTACATGAGCAGGAAAAGCACTTTACCAAAAAGATTTTTTTTTGTGGAAGTCTTCCAAGATTGTCAAAACTGCGACTTATGTCTGAGAATCGGAAGACTTTGTGCAGCCTTTGCGTCCATGCATGCCGCAAAACCGTACTACCATTACGTGCAGTCTTGAATCAGCACATCGACATATTATCCACCATCAACGTGTTGTCGCTATCGTTAGCTAACAGCAAAGAGCACTGCATTATGATTCACATTCGCCTTGTTCAGGAAGTCGCTACCCTCGTGAGTGTGACCACCACACGTGGAATTCCAAGCTCTTCGCCTCCGCCCCTACCATCTTTTCCCCCATAATCTCCCGGTCTGGTCGCTGAGGACGTGGCTGGACCGGTTCCCCTCTATTGGCCGGCGACAGCCTCGGACGGGACAGCCCCACCAGTGAGTGGCTCCGAAGCTTCCCTGCCACGGCCACGTGGCCACCCACCGCGGCGGCCCGGCCGGCTCGGCCTCCGCAGACGGTGCTGGCATTTCCATTATTTACATTTTATCGGACGCCCAATCGCAGGGGGCCGCCATAGTGGCGTGGCAGTGCTGCCAACCGGTCCTAAGCTTTTTGAATATTTCCTAAGAAAAAGAGAACTCAGAACACGCAGGTCAAGTGGGGGCCAGTCCAATGTGAGCCTAAGCTTCGCGAATCCAATCCTGCCTAGGTAAGCCCTCGACCAAAGCCAGTTTGGGAGCACCGGCTCTGCAAAGTTGGCTGTCATGTCGAAAAATCTCCTGCCGAGGTCCCAAATACCGTCCCGAATCTCCAGTTGCTGGCTGGCTGCTGCTGCTCCAGGCGTTGAGAGCTGCCGGCGTGATACTTGAAATATACGGTCTGGAAGAAGGGCCGCTGGAAGCGACCAGGAGGCGGTGGTGAAATATTGCAGACGATGAAGGTCGAGTCGGTGAAAGGCTGTCTGAGGGTGGCGAGCATGGATAAGGGCTGCACACAATGTTGCGGCTTTTACTGCGAAGGCAATGAAGCTCACACCTCGCAGGGCCGGCGGGCCAGGGCCACCAACTGGAGCCGAATTATTGACTGCTGTCAATCAGCCCACGTTTCAAGTGCGCTCACTAAGATCGAGTAAGGGAAACGTTTCGCCATTTCAACCAATAATAATATAAAGTAACCCTACCTCTTCATTTGAATTGAGTTCAACAAGCCTTCAACATTTTTTAAATTTAAAACTTTTCGTCTTTGTAAAATTTTGAGTGTGGGAGGTTGTTACTTACACTTAAGCCGACCGTCACCCGCGAGGCACTCACAATTGAACAGTCAGCGTGGCTCAGGCACGCATCATGAAGGAACAAATTCGATGTGATTCTCAGACGAGCATGACACTTTCAAAGAGATTTGGGGGTGACCAGTGCAAGGTACGATTACCAACAACGTCATTTTCAATTTCCATGAAAACAGGCCGTAAATTCTTTTTCTTGAGCGAGTTGCGGTGCGTTTTCCAGTTGAAATCACCGTGCTAGCCCATCATCGCAGACAAAAAAAGTGGAAAACCTCTGGGGCTTTGCTAACCACCTGCTGCTGCTAGTGCACCACCACCATCATTACGTTCAAAAACAATGGAAGGCATTGTTGCACAGTGGAGTGGTTCCAGACCGTCCAGACCTTCCAGACGCCGCAATTGCAGTCTCTATGCCGACACCAATTTTACCCCCCTCAAAATGGTAGGCAGGGCCCTTGGCGGGGGCTCTTTTGCACCTCGGACAACTTGGCGTCCGCAGGTAAGCAAAAGATTTAAAAAAAATAAAAAAAATAACAAAAAAAAAAACATGTGTGAAAGCCACTTAGCTGTTGCACTTTGTGGGCGTGCGACACACGGGCCGCCATCTCGCTGCAGCCCAGCAGACTCCTTAAAAGTCGCCCCAGAGGAGCAGAGCGTTCAGTCGGAATCGATGGAGAATTCATGTTTGGCAGAAGTAACGGCCGCCATATAAACGCAAGACGCTCGCTGAAAGCAGGGAGGCGGCGGAAAGCGGGACAAGGGGAGGGGGAAGGGGAGGGGGAAGGGGAGGGACTGTACGGGGTTCCTCATATCGACCCATTCAAGAGCAGAGGACTTCCCAGCGCGAGGCTGCGCGTCACTTTGGTAATCACGGCCCGCAATGGTGCTGACGCCATTGCGCGCGCGCGCACACACACACACACACACACACACACACACACGAACAGACATATTCACTCACACACACAGAAATACAGGTCGCAAAGCGTCATATTTTTGAGCTGAAAGTGTTCCGTTTGCCGAAGCCATTAATGGCCACTTGTCAGAGTAAATAGGGCCCCCTCGGTCACGGCCTTGCCGTTATGACCAGGTTACGAGGCGCACGTTTCGCGCCACGCTGCGGCGCCCTAATACATTGTTTTACATGATTGCCGGCATGGTGGTGCGAAGGGCGCTTCCGGCCGAGTGGCCATGCAGATCGCCGCGTCCACTCGTCACCGGGTCAAGCAGCGTGTCCCCTGTGCGCGACTCGGGCCGGCCGGTGTGCCGGCCCAATGCGACCGCGCTGGCGTGTCACTCGGTGCCTCTTAGCGCGATTGGCCACACCGAGCCTCATAAAGGGGCATGATCGGGTCTATGAGGATCGGCACGGCAGCGGCGGCGCGTCAGGCTCGTCAGTCAGTCGCCGACAGCGATGAGCGCGCGATTCGAGGCGATGCGCTTCATTGTAAGAGGTGACGATTGCGGCGTTCCCCGATGCATCGCATGATGGCGCAACTTCCTCGCGACTCGAGTCCTTTGTGCGGCGCCGATCGAGACACCTCCTCCGCCCCCTCGCGGACTGAATGTCGAGGCTTTCAGATAAATCACGCCGCCAACAGAGACATCAAAACGCTGCAACAAAGTTGCGCTTTCTGTCGCCGCCAAAAGACGGCGCATTCAGATTCCGGGCGAGACAACGACCCCGCGGGACACTCCAGGGCTTTCAGACCGACTCCAGCCGCGGTGGAGGAGGGGCGGGGGGAGAGAGGGGGAGCCGGAGAGCTGGAGAGTCCCGACTGAATTCAAAGCAGCGAGCGGCAAAGAAAACGAAAAGGCAAGAGGGAATAAAGCGGGGAGGGGATTGGTCGATCCAGCTGGCTGGTGCGGAGCGGCAACGCCGCGCAGCGCGGCGAGCTGGCAGCGAGGCGGCGAGGAGGACGGGGAGCGCGTTTTGAAAATGGCTGTACCCGCCGACGTGCCTCACTCCTTGCCCGATATCAGCGACAGCGAAGTTCTCACAGAGAAGCACGAAAAGCATATCCTTGTCCCCTGATTTGCCTCTTGTGCCGCCGAACAGACTCCACGACATGAGAAATAGTAGCGGTCTAAGGATCATGTTGTGGGCCTTTACAGCGTCGTAACTGGGCAGTCCTTTTCCAAACGCCAAACGCCGCGATTCTCGCGAGGTGAGTCATTCCGTGTTTATAAACCCTGCGCATGGGACATTGAGCCGTAACGTTCAAGATTTTATAAAGTGTTAACGGTCGGGGTCACGCCGTTGTCTCGGACGTCTAATTCGCTTAGGGCCGGTACATTGTTAAGGCGGATGATTGCAGCGTCTCTCCTTACCTTTGGGCGCCGAGCACTTTCTCCCAGTGCCTTATAGTGTCCTCGCCTCGTTTTTCCGCGCGACACTCTCGAAGCTTTCTCGGCGGTTCCTCAGGAGAGTCCCAACGAACTGGGGTCGTCGCGCGCGTCCCGTCCTGACTAGACTGGCACTGCGAGGCAAATGAGGCAGCCCGGAGTCCTGGCCAGCTGATGGACCTGTTTACAATTGTGTGTTTTTCCTTCGCAGCGCTGCTGCTGACTCCCTTCGCCCGCCGGAAAATGGTTCGGGTTTATGGCACACCCCGTGCCGTATATGGCCCGCTACCTATCTACCCAACTGCCCCGCTGGATGGCCTGCATGCCGCCGGCCTGGTGACCGGCCAAGCAACGCCAACGGGGGTTCTCGCTTTTCGTGTTGGGGCCAGGACATGGCAACGCGAGACACGTTTTCCCGGCCTGTCGCCTGCCTCCCCTCTGCACAATCAGCCGAAGGTAAAAAGTTCTTTTCTTTTGAGGCGTGCATCACCTGACAGCTTTTTGCAAAGTGGGGCGCGTTCTTGACGAGCGACCCCGGAGTCACCACGTCGCAACGTCTCTCTCACACCCCGACGGGAATCCTCGCGCGTGTGACGGAGACCGAGCGGCAAAGCGATTATACTCTTCGGCAGGGTGCGGCCCTTTTTTGCCGACCGTCTCGTCTTGCATTCGGCTGCTTTGTGGGGACGGCCCCATACTGAGGCATCGCTAGGGTTACCAGCCCACAGCTGTAACCGGGTGGAACCCTTATATTCCTCGGCCAGAAAAAAATTACTGTCGGCAGAGCGCCTGCCAGGGTAGGCAGCCAGCTCGCGGATACGCACCGGTGTGCGCGCGCGGCCTACCCGCCGGGCGCCTTTGTGCTGGAGCCAGTTCCCGTCCCCACTTTTTTTTTTCCCGCCTTGCACCTGACCGACAAGGAAGGAGGCTCCTCCCCAGACAAAGGGTTCGTTATGCTAATCGGAGCCTCACGGTCAGCCGCATTGTCAACAGACATACGCCTCTGCACCGCACAGTTTACTGACGTCCGGTCGAGTTCCGGGGTCAAGTTCAGCGTTCAAGTTGACCGGCAAGTCGTTCAAGTCCGCGGCCATCTTGGCGTGGGTAGAGGGAGGCGGCCGAGCCGGTCCCAGGCCGCGGCGCACCACGGCGTATCCGCGCCAACAGGTTCCACGTGTCCGAACCGGTTCCTGCCAGGTGCCTCCCCTCCGCCATCAACCAATCGGGATCGCCAATTTTATCGTGCGCGGCCAATTGTTGTTGTTGTTTTTGTTTTTATCTGCCGCGTCTTTTCGTTCTGCCTGCCCGTTTTTATGTGGGCCGGCAGGACGGGGCGGGTCACGAATACCGATGGCGCCAGGACTGGCCGCAGACTGCGTCCGCGCTTCCCTCTGCCCCCGAGAGCGACGGAGAGACAAAGAACCCGGTTCGGACTGCGGGCCTCGGCGCTGCGGGGTGTTGGCGTGCTGCACGCGGCTTGATATGCAAAGGGCAACGCCCACCTCGATCAAAGGCGGAGACACGCTCCAAACGACCAAAACAACAAAACAACAAAAACACGCAAAACAGGGGCCTGGAATAATTAATTGCGTGCTTGCGTTGGTTTGAGTGGCGGCCATTTTTTCTCTAACCAAACACCGCTACTTTGAAAAATAACGCATGGATTCGCATTTCATTAGTGTTTCCGCCAAGAGGGCTTTAAGACCATCGTAAATTGCTCCGCTGTCAAATAGAATTTAAAAAAAAATTAAAAAAATCGAAAAACTACACTGGAAATGCTAGCGAGAAAAAGTCTGGTGGCACATGTGACACACTCGCAGCGCACGCGCGAGCGTGAGACACGTGCGCGAGTGAGATAGCTGCACGCGCCCTTTAATGCTCGGAAGGGCTGCCGCAGCAGACACTGCCATAAACTGAGCGTCGTTAAAAGAAAAAGCGAAATGAGGCCGCGGTTGCCAAAGTTGGACGCGATTTTTAGCGCTGTTCCATTTTGGGGTAAATTCAGGGGATTTTGACTTCTCCGCTCATCGCCCAGCGTGCAAGTCTCTTTGCCGGGCCGATAGATCCGTGAGAAGAGACGCCCCGGCTCCAGAGTCGCGGTGCAAACACATTGGAGGCAGCCCGTTTTGTCTGGAACGAAGCTCGCGGAACGGGCGAGCGCCATCGAGGCAGGAAACAAGTTGATTGGCGATCGTTTAGGGGACGCGCGGCCCGGGACGCCTGGCCCGCGCACAAAGAGCTTATTCTTGCTCGGCGATGCGGCGATGCGAGATGGCGGACGGATACGGCGAGGACGGGCGCTCGGCTCATGTCACCGCCCGCCATCAAAATCGAACGAGAGAGGCGACTCGGCGCGGCCAAAATGTACCAAGTGCGGCGATATGCCGGAGAGCGATTTTCGATGTCTTCATCGCTACTCCCCCGGCTCCCACCCATTCCAGTGTCGTTTGTCGTTATGAAGTCGTAAAGGTATTCGCGTATGTGATGGCTCTGTGTCGGTGTGTGTGAGAGTGAGTGAGAGAGGGGGCTAGGAGAAGCCATTGCCAAACCATTCCCACCGGTCCTCGCACTCGTGTCAGGTAATTCGATACGAAGGGCTCAGCAACCTCGTTATGGCCGCCCTTTGTTGTGCAACACGCTGACATTGGTGTGAAATGGAGCTAGACTAGTGTGAACCGGCGACGCCATTTTTCCCCATCCTGCTGGACGCGTCGCTGTGGCGGTTTGGTCATCGTTTCCCTGATGTCTTATTCCCCAGTTGAGTCGTAAAGATGCTTGATTGATGGCAGTTAGGGACGGGACGTCATTCCACCTACCTCTTCATTACTGCTTTCGAATAATTAAAACCGAGCCTCTTTAAAACGAGGCCTCTTTTCTCTCTCCGATCGGACGATATGCCGCGGTTTTGTCCGAAACTTATCTTTATTCCCCATCGTCCACGCGTTTGTGTGGGGAGAAATTTCTGTTTCTTCTTTGTCAGACTGAAAAAGAAAAATTCACGATCGATCGTAAATTTGAGCCGTTTCTACAGAATGCAACAGTCCCTTCAGGGAATTGATATGTCAAAACTCATTCTGGAGAAGCGACCCCGCTGACTCACGGCGGATTCCCTTACAATCCACAAAAGACGGCATTTCCGGTCCGATGGTCGATTGCAAGTTTGAATTTGGCGGTTGACACGCATCGGCCACACGTTTTGTACAGGCTGTTGTACCCCTGCGAGCAGGTTGGGCTTCAAAATGTTTTGGAAACAGCAAAACGAAAAAAAAATAAAAATGAAAAAACTCAACACTTGGGTTGAGAGTATTTTTACCAGTTCACTACATTTCACTGTTAAAAAAAATATGAAAATTCAGACCGATTTCGTCTTACTTTGTGGTCTGAATCGCAAATTCATAAAATGAAACGAATATTCAGACCAACTGTCTGAAAAATGTGACTTGCTGTCAGAAATTTGGATTCAGACTGGCAAGTCTGAAAATTTACAGCGGCGAATATCAAGTTTCGGACCGATGGACTGAAATATTGTACTTTGTTGTCCGAAATCTAAATTCAGACTTGTGAAGTCGGAAAACAGGCCAAAAATCGCCATTAACCTTAAACATTTTGCGGTATTCTTAAAAATAAAGAATATACTATTGTTTTATTTCAAATAATACTTTCGTTTATTGTAGTACGAGCAAAGAGAGTGTTTCAGAGCTCCAAAACGGATACATTTTGCTATAGCCGCTAGGTGGCGCTAGTGTCGCATTATTGATATCTTGGACTTAAAATTGCCTCTGCAGCCAAAATGAGGTGAACCTTTAGTTAAAAACCTATTTCAAGTCATTATCTGAGATGGCATGAGTGTACTTCAGTAAGATTGATTTGAATAAGTAGAGTATTCGCCAAATAACAGAGAATACAACTTCGCTCTCGCGCATGCCCACGGGTCGACGTGTGGTTGGGTTCGGGTCGATCTCCCTTCAGATGGTGCAGTTCCGATTCGGTAGCTTCTTGCAACTTGCTATAGTTGATTACATTTTTGAGTTCACATCCTCGTCCGCAGGAAAAGAATACGTTGACACAATAAATATTTCACTCTATGGAGTAGGTAATGTAAGTGAGACTATCTCTGTTACTTCTTTTTCGGACAACAAAGTCTGATAAGTAAGACCGATAGGTACGATTTTTTATACAATATATAGATCTGAATATTTATAATTACGTTGTCTGAATTTTAAGACCTTGTAGTATGAAAGTTTTAGTATGAAAATTCATACTGCAAGTAAGTAAATCGGCTTCTTACAAAAAATTATGAATTTTCAGTAAATTTTTTTAACAGTGTTGCAAAAGCGTAGCCATTTTTTTATATATATATTTTTTTTTTGTGATTTTCGTCCGGGCCGTGTGGTGGCGTGGGAAGGGGCGGTGGGCTTACGCTCGGCGGGTTGCCTAGCGCCGGGCGGAGGCTTTATTAAGGCGATAAAACACATTTGACGTCCACAGCCCTTGTGTAGTCTTAGCAAGCCCCGCGCGCCGCCCCGGGCCTTGCCACGCCACGCCTCGCAGCGCCACGCCACGCCACGCCACGCCACGCAGCTCCTCGCTGTACTGCCTTCCCACCCCGTCCGGCCGTCTCACCCCAGGCAGCGCACCGCCGCGTTTTCTTAAAAACCTCCCCTCCGTCGTGGTCTCAGCGCATTCTTCATTAAAGCCCTCCGCTCCCCAGCAGCGCCACATCAAAGTTGTCCGCTTATTTTTCTACCGCGGCAAACATTATTTTTCTTTCCATTTTTTTTTTATTTTATTCAAGAGTCGTCCGGTTTTGGAGGCGCGGCCTACCAGCGATCCGGCAGGTAACCGCCTCTAACCAACCAGCCGCCTCAAAATGTCACCCGTCGCGTCCCGTCGGGGAGCGGAGGCCGAGGCCCGGGCATAAAAACTCTCTTGCTTCGCCCTCTCACGGTTTTCGTGTTTTCTTCTTTTTTTTTCTCCTTTTTTATGGAACAGTCCCCGCAGGAGGATGAGGCCACGCCACCACAGCAGGCCGCCCCACCCAGAGACGGACTGTCGGCGGCAGCAGGGTTCCCTGAAAATAAGCGCAAGAAATATCGCCTATAAAACGAATGCACTTTGCATGGCTGGGGCTCTGGTCACCTTGCGAGCGGTGCGGGCACTCTGGCCGAATTCAGCGCGATACCCCCGAGATACGGCTAGGGGCTTCCCTCCCGCCACCACCAAGAAGATGAATACATTGGGTCTTTTAAGAGGAGGATAAAATAAAAGTGAGGTTGGCGCCCGGCCTGCTGCACCGCCACCATCAAGTCTTCCTTTTTCGGCGGCAAGGACTCAGCAAAGATGCTATCCAGCCACTGTGCGTGTGAGCGTGTGTTAGTGCCTCGGCATTATCACGGCTCACTGACTTTCATTTCCATAAGTCCAGGCCGTAAAGTGAGCAGAAACAACAACAACATCAAGTCGGCGTTCTATGCCAGCGTGGCGATCCCTTGACCCAGCCGAGGAGGGAGAGGCGGTGTCGCGGAAGCGGGCTGGTTTACCACCACCCCGTCTGAAAGAGCGCGCGTATAAGACGTAGTCCCGAAGATTTCAAGAAGCATGTCAATGTTTTTGCTATTTGATGCGTCATTCCTTGGTCACCCTGATCAAACACATTTAGTACTCCACGGGGTCATTGGTCGCTTTCCCAGTCGTCTGCTTCTTTCTTTTCCCCAGACGTCCTGATGCAGCAGTCTGACGGCCGCCTTATCTGCCACCGTCTTTACGAGGGATCGGCCGCCGCACACCGCCGGAACACGAACCGAGATATCGACGAGGAATCCTTTCAGGGGCCCTGCGCGGTTCGGAGTCGAACCGACACGATTTAAAATGGCGAACGGTATCCGTCATGGGGATAAGCACGGAGACTACGTTCTTGCCGAAGGCAGTGTCGATTTTGCTCTGCCTTTAGTGCAGTCGGGAAGTTTGGCGGCGTCGCCGCGTCGCCACTGGGGAGGGGGGGCTTCTCCATTAACGTTAGTGTTTGTTTCGTCTCGAACATCGCCGCCAAGACGGCCAGGGCGGCGGCGGGACGCTGCTAGACGAGTCGCTTTTATCTGAGAGCGGCAGCTCCTTGCTTCAGTGTGGACCCCGCCTCGCGTGCATCCACAGCCGCACTGCAGCAACCATACTGCTTAGGCGGTGCTGGTGATACGGCCGCTGCTACTGCGTATTTTCGCTGACTTGGTGCTCGCGAGATTTTCGGTTCCAGTCACGGCCACGGCGCAGTCCTGGACGCTGGATTAGTCTCTCTTCGCTGCCCCGATGCACCCTCTGGGCCGTTTCCGGCGCGGGGTTGTTCCCCTTCTGTCTTTCGGAGGGAGGCGCCTCGCCGCGCCGAGAGGCGCCGCCATGTTGGTTTCTCATCAAACTTGTGTTATCTTAGGGCCCCTCCCCGGCGGCGTCGTCTCCGAGGGGGATTTACTTAAGGGGATGGTGTCTTGTTCGAGAGGGTTTAGTTTGCGTTAACGGCCTCCCCTCCAGATAGGACCGTTAGTGCAACCGAGAGCCCCCTGCGGTGGTGGGTGGTGGCCAAGCCACGGAGACAGACAGACAGACAGACAAACTCACAGTTAGACACACAGTCACACAGGCAGACGCACAGACGAGCACACCTCAGCAAGAAACTGCAAAAGCAAAATGACGAAAAGAAATAAACGGGAAGTGTTTGCACCTGGCGGTCATCACGTTTGTTCAAGTTCGGCAGCACATTTGGAGGTTCCGCCCCGCGATGTGCGGGTGTGGCCTGTGGCGGCCCGCGAGCTGACCAGCCGCGCAATTACGCTTTACGTACTTTCTTTAAGGGCCCTTTTGTTGCGTTATTAAACGGGCTGCCCTTCCAGACCGTTTTAAAATGTCACATTGTTGGCGCCCGTTGTGAGGCTGGTGGGGGGTGTATTGGTTTTCCGCCATTATGCTCCCGACCTGAACAAGCCTTTTTCACACCCCGCCTACCATTGCGATTGGGCGCCGGGCTTTCCCTTGGCAGACCAGCGGTGCCCTGTTCCACAATACGCAGTTCGAGGCCATTGTTGCGTTGCAAGCATCGCCAAAACAACAACAATGAGCTGTAAGTAAGGAGAGAACTGCAGTAATCTCTTTCTTGTTGTTTTGCGAGCGCGTTCGGCGAGCAACATTGTATGTCTCATGCTGCCATGGCTGTCTGCCACCCGTCGAACAAAGTTCAAAACAACAAAACAATTTCAGCAGACCAATCTCTCACTGCAAAAATATGCGTCTAATGCTATTAAAAATTGATAGAAAAATTTGGCTTTGGTCGTTTGAAATGGGGCTTCCGTCATCATGTGTCCGTGCCAGTATTTTTTCTGCTGTCCTTTTTTTCCTCGTGTCCGTTGCACCTGGCGGCGGCAGCGTTTGGAAACCGTAAAATTTTGCCGCGCGTTTTCAAATTTGCCTTTGCTACTTGGCCTAGCTTTTATCTCGCCGCTGCCGGCGGCACGCCAGTGCTGGCAGACGGCTTACTTAGGCGGCGGCTCATTAAAACATTTAGCGGGCGTAAAAATCACGAGTGTCGAATGAAAGGGGCTTTGAACCGGGCGGGCCACAGGCAGGTATCTCGGCTGGCCGCAGTAGCAGTTACGTCCAGCGGTCGGTCCATAGGGGCCGAAGCCGCACCGTGAGCGTGAACCGAGCAGCCCACGCGCACCGCGGCCCACCGCCCCCCGGAAACGACTTCCGGTTCGACTCGTATAATTATGGTTCGACTGCATTTATGCGGCCTCCATGTAGGTTTTAATTAATTTTGTGTGCGCGTCTCCTTGCGTCTCTGCCATTGTGAAGTGACCACGACGGCGTAGCCCTCGAGAACCGCGGCGGTCGTCACGTAACGTCGCCTTTACGCGGTTCCGCCGCTATTTGGGTGTGGCCCAATCGGGGTAATGACTCGGACGGTCTTTAATTCTTTTGTGGCCTCCTTAGTGCCCCGTGTGTGTTTGTGTGTGTCTGTGTTCGTGTGAGTGTCTGTGAGTGTGTAAGTTTACTTTGCCAGACCAAAGTCATAGGTCTGCACTTGCAGGACAACTCCTCACCCTCCGGCGAATCCATGCCGGCTGTAACAAGTTGATTCGTCTGCTGCAGACCAAACAGCTACAAAATTTCGGTCTAGAAAGAGAGAGTGCGAGTTGGCGAGGCCATCACGCTCGCCTAATGAAACAAACTGCCTTCATGACCGACTGCACACGAGCCCTCCCCCATTGGCCGTCCTGGGGGATGCGGGCTGCAGGGAGTTTTTATTTCACAGCGAAAACCTTCATAATTGGTCGTAATCATGTCGGCAAAATGACGGAGGCCACGCTAAATGCGTGCCACCGGGAAGTTAACAAACAAAAACAAAACGCGTGCTGAAAAATCGCGGGAAACAGAGGAGAACGGTGTGGTGGGGGGTGCTGCCGGAGGTGTGGAGGAAAAGCAGGTCCAACGGAGACGGGCATCGAATGGAAAACGCGTCTGTCCCCTCACTGCGTGGCTTCGTCACGGCTTGCCTGCGCGGCTCGCTGACCGCCGCTCACTTGCCCGAGCCCTTGGGAGCGCGTGTCCCTTAATTGAATTAAATTCACGTAATTAACGCAAGTAATGCCCGGCCGCTCTACATTAGATGGAGATTCATAGGGGACCCGGCGTCCTCCCGGGACACGAAGTGACGCGGACGGAGGGAAGGCAGTGAATCTCGGCACCCCAGACAGCCCCCACCCCTTCCCATCTTGCTTGACATTTTACCGCCCTGGACGCTCCCCTATCTGCACTCCCACCAGGCCACACCCTCACCCACACACTCACTCACTCCCACACACACAGACGTGCGCACGCACGCACTTTCGCATTTTCCCCCAGCCCCTATATCCCACCCACCTCCATGCTGCTCTATAACCGGTAAGGATGCACTCAAGCTTATGGCAAAGAAAAACTAGCGTCCAAAAATGTATCTCAAATGATAATTTGAAGAAGAAAAAAAAAGTTGCGAACGGGCAGTTTATCGCAAGAAGGGACCGCCACCTCAATTTCTCACACCGCGGAGTGAATCACCCGGACGACATGTCGGTCAGAGTGGAGCGGAGTCGAAGACAGCGCGGCGCAGCGCGGTCAGGCCGATTATTGCTCATCATAAAAGCACCTGTGGAACTTGAGTCTTGACTACTTGAATGCCCGCCATTAATGCAACACTTTCCCTTCAAGACTCGAATATGAGTTGTAAAATGATGTGTACGGCCGGTGCCGGGACGATCTGGTGGGCGAAATGCCCTCTCTATCGGCACACTACGCCGCTTTATGTATCGTTTAGTCGATCATTAAACACCTCTTGACCGTCCCGTTGGCGGCGCGTGTCGTGGCAGCCCGCGGTGCGTCAGTCACATTGCAGTGCAGAAAGTGAAACGGGGTCTTCATATTCACATTTCCTTTTTCAGATTTTTTTTTCTAGACTCTCAAAACAGGACCAAAAAAGCAGAGTGTTTTTTCTTGGTCACGAAGTTAGGCTGGCCTTACCGGCCTTGTTCTTGGCCGTCGGCGTGAGGAAGAGGAGGAAGTGGAGGCGGGGACGGGCGCGCACCGGGACAAGGCGCGTCACGTACTGATCCTTCTTGCGTCACTGCGCTGAAAAGCAGCTGATTTACGGGCCGACAGCTGCAGTTGTCCACACTGCTGCATTGTACACAGCATCCGTCGCCCAGTTGACTGCAACTTTTCAAAATCGCAGCTTCAACTGCCGGACGGGAAAATTTCTTTTGTCCTGTACCCAATTTTTTCATTCCTTGAATCTGCAGAGAGATGCTCCATACTGGTCTTTTGTGAAGCGCTCTGCCAACGAACTCGCTGGTGCGGCTTACTGGGCCACCACCTTTGAAGCGGCGTGCGCCGTTCTTCGTTGTGTAACCCTTTGCGCCGGGTTATGAGGTGTGGACTGGGTCAGTTTACAGGGCTTCTTCTGTTTCCAGCCTTGTGAAGGCTCTTGCTGTTTTTTTTGTTGCTATCATCTTTACTCCCGTTTATTGCCGGACTCGAATGGGGCTTTCAGCGAGGACAGCCAACCTGTGCTTCCAACGACAGGTTGCGCATTGCTTCACAGATACTTTATTCAATGCAAGATTTAAAAAAAATATATTTTCTTTAGTTTGATAAACGCGATTTATTCGCAGAAAGGCTGGGTCTGCTGGCTGTGTAGCGCACAGGGCATCCGTGTGATGGGTGGGGCGCGCGGTGGAGGGGGAAGGACGCGAGGGGAGCGACGGCGGGGAGGGAGCGCTGCGCTTGGCGTGGGGGCCGTGAGGGCGTAGCGGCGTGTGCAGTCGGCGCGAGGCGAAGGAGGAGGAGGATCGCGAAGGAGGGAAGCAAAGTGGACGAGGACAGACCGACAGACCGACAGGCAGGCGGACAGACGGACGGGCGGCCCCGCACGCCCCGCCTGGACCGGCGCAGCCCAGTCCCGATTCGAGCCGGCGGTGTGTCGTGGAGATCGGTTCGAGCCTAGGTCCCGGAAACACACGCCGCGCCGCCAGCGGAGCTCCGAACCCTTTTTTTTCTGGCCCTGCCGCCTGCCGCCAGCCGCCGCCTGCTGCCGGGCTGCTCCCTTTTTCCTCAATACGGCTTTTAAACAAACACTCACACACACGGCGCTGTTTAGTGTGGGTGCGCCTTGAAGCCGCGCCGCCGCCGCCGCGATCCCAGCGCCGCCAGTTTCGCCAGCTTGACAGTGCGAGTGCCGCGAGTGCAGTGTGTGCAGTGAGTGTGAGTGTGTGTGTGTGTGCGCGTGTGTGCAAAGTGCCAGTGGGTTTTTGACGCGGCGAGTGCGACGAACAGAAATATGGCCCGCCGTGACGAGGCCTGCTGCCGCTGACGCCCCGACGCAGGATTACCGGGACGATCCAGAAAAACAAGCCCAAGAACAAGCCATCCCGGTGAGCATCCATAAAGGTGCAGCAGGGGCTGCCGGTCCGGGGGCTCCCGGGCAGTTGTGTCCGCTATACGACCCCCGTTAAGGGAGTCCGGTAACGTCCTTTATCAGTCCAGCCTTCTGCCGCGGCCCGCCCCTGTTCCGCTATTGTTGTTGTTGTTTACAACCCGAATTACGCGGTAGATTTATGCCTTTATTGCATCCATGGCGCGCTGCTCTGCATGTGTGCGTGTATCTGGACGCGCTCGCATGTGTGCTCCCACACGCCTCGGGATTACGAGTTAAATTGTTCTTAGCGGCCGCCAATCAGAACGATGGCTAATTGAGCCTCTGTTCGATGATGTGAGGCGTGTTCGTTTTGACGCTGCAGAATGGGTTAAGCACGAGGAAAGCTCCCTACACAGGAGATGCTTGAAGACGACGGTAAGGCTCAGTACGCTGTAGTAAGTTTTACCTTCGTTGTTGACTGCACGACTGAAATTCAACTCACCATTGCGATGGTTCAACTTAAGAAACGAAAAAAAGAAACTGAAAAAAAAGGAGACCCGCGACCTGATTGTGGCGAGAGTCCGCCCACGGTAGGTGTCGGCAGGAAAAAAAAAACGGCTGAGGCTCGCCGGCTGGAATGGTCGACTTATTATGCAGAGGCTTTTTTTGCCGTGCCCTTCGCCATGGGGCCACTTCTTTTTGGAAGGCCGAGTGAAGGGAAACGCTGTTGGCCCCGTTCCGGGAAGGGAATCGTGTCACGGGTAGAAGTGATTTTCGTCGTAAAACTGCGTTTCGTAGGGCAAGACCAAAAAAAATAAAAAATACCGGCATATGGTGTATAGCCCTTGTAGTTAAGTCACACTGTGAATAAGGCGTGTAATTCATAAAATGATCTACTGAGTCAGTTCATGTAGTTGTATGTTTGTCTTCTGATGGTAGGCCCAAAGTCTCATCTGGTTTATGATAACAAGAGAGTGATAAAAGAACAATAAGTCCTGGGGGCCGTAATCGCTCTAAATTATAGGACGGTCATAAATCTCGTGATCCTGGCTGGCTTATTATTAATTGCGGTGGCCATTAATGAGCAATGGCAGTCCTGGACGTCACTTTCACCGAACTGCTGCTTAGTTAACTTCGCTCTGCTTTTTGGGAGAGAATTGAAAGCATTACCTTAAAAAAAAATTGGTTCGCATTTCAATATTTCTCAATCAACAATGCAACAATATTGTTTGCAAGGTTTTAACAGCGTGACTTGAGAGCATTGTATTTCCCCGTGCACAATCGCTTTACTCCATAGGATGTTCTACATAATCAATGAACGTTGTATTTAAAACAAGGCTATTTTGTCAAAAACGAACGACGAGCTTCTCAGGTCCAGTTAAAATAAGCATTGAAGACATTTTAAACATTGAAATCGTCTCAAGTTTTCTCGCTGAGAAAACATTTCGGTGCTTAATCGGTACCGCCGTTACAATGACTGACACGGTGAAACCGATAACAAGTATCCGGCGCGAACCGCTCGGCACACAGCGATAAGCGTCGCGACAAGATTAACCTGATCCGTTTGTTCGTGTTTGTTTTTTTCGGTCACTCGCACGTATATACCATGGTCTAGCCCAAAAAGCGAGGCGTTGCGTCGATTTGCAGCGAAATGCGAATCGCCGAAAAGTCTAAACGCCGAACGGTTCGAGGTAGATTGCTTGGCACATAGGCTTCCATCGATTGTAAATTTTTATTTTAAGGTGTTTTCTTTTTTTTTTTTGCTGCATTCTTTTACTAATATGATTAGATTTTTTGAAATCCCTAAAATGAACGTGAATTGAGTAAGAGTTTTCGCAATAGGTTTGAAGTGCTTGTGTTTCTGTTCCCCAAGCAAAACATTCGCCGAGGTCCTGAAAGTGAAAGAGTCCAGTGTTATTGACACTTAGGCCCTTATCACGCCATAAACGCCGTGGCGATGAGTGTTTAACGTATGCGCGTGCTTTCACTGCCACAGTGTACGCCACGAGGACGACGATGCTTTGTTTCGATTGCAACTAGGGTCGTTAAGGGTCAATTAACTTGTAATCGGCAAAGCTGCTATTTAGTAAGTCCTGCGTACACGTGCAAGTTCATTTCGTGCGTGGATGCGTTGCTCTTAGTTTTTGCACTTCGGCATTGACAGGTCTGCGACCGAAGCACAAGGCTGTGCACGGGGCCGCCGCGACGCTGCAGCATCCCTGCGAGGCATCTTGCAGGCATCCTGCGCGGCATCCTGCAGCCTCCCGTTGCCATGGCGACGGCCCCGTCATTGGCCGCCGCCGCGCAGGCGCTCCGCGTCCACCTATCGCAGCGCGGCTGGCGTCGCAGCGGGCTGGTGGTGGGGGAGCCGCGGGCACGCGCCGGCCATATTCCCCTCTGTTTGACTGGCCAATCGGAGGGGGAAAAAAGCCGGGCCGCCGCGCCTCGCCTCGCCGTGGCGCGCCTTGCCGTGCCGCGCCGCGCAGTGGCCGGCGGCGCGTTCGGCTTTCGCCGAAGCTGGGCGTCGCCGCGTTGCCACATCTACCCCGGCGGCGTCGGTGACGCGGGGCGACATGTGCTTCGCGCTTCGCGCTCGCCGCGCTGCAAGCAGGAAGTGCACAGACCCGTTCGGAAAACGGGTCGGCGACGATACACTATTTCTGTCTCGAAGTAACCGGCATGTCAAATCTCAAGTTCCAGAGCGCAGTAAGTTTAAACCCGTTCAGAAATTTGAAAATATTAAAAACTATGGCCAGGTCTCGTTTGGTTTCATCGCCTCGTTTACATCGACCATTTGAGGTTTTGCCGCACCGCCTCCGCCGTGGCGCTCTCCAAGCGGGCGACCCGGCTTTCGAACTTGGCGCGCTGTGCGCAGGGCGACGAGCGTTGCTATGGTAACGAAGGGTGTGGGCCGCTGCGCGGGTAGGGGTGGGAAGGGGAATCGTGCGCGCGCATCATTGATGGCCGCCGCTTCACGCAGTTCCACGCTGCTCCGGCGGGGGGAGCCACCGGTCATAAATTGACAACACCACCACTGTTACGGCGTGTGGGGAAACAGCTTCAAGGAGTGCGCGGTGTATCTCACTGATCCGCCAGCACATGACTGGACTTGATCTCTTTTTCGCATACGAGTCTCAGCATCTTTCAGCAGCTTAGAATCCACGCAAAAATCTTTTTCACTCAGTCTTGCCCTGCAAACGAAATGTTTTTGTAGTAAACGGATGCCATTTGGCAAAAGAAGGCAAAATTCTAAAACAAACTAATCATCTTAGGATTCAAGTCGGAGTTTCGCTTTTCTGTCGCGGCCAAAATTGCCGTAAATTCTGTCTTGCCAAACGGAAGGCATAACTTTTTTGTCTTTCCCCTTAAACGACATGAAGTCACGCCATTTCATTTTAGTGTCATGACTTGGTTTATTCTTTAGTTTTTCTCTCATGCCTGAGCAGGGCTAATATCAGCCGTTGATGTCCCTTCCAAATACTGAGTTTACTTTAAAGTGATTACCATCTAAGGCGTGGCTTTTCAAAATGAATAAAAATATTGCGAAATACGTTTTAATTTGTGACACTCGAAGCTGTTCGTACACCGTGCTCCACGTCAATACTCCGCGACCGTGGCCATACGCTCGGCGCGAGGGACTCCTCCCTCATGTCGCTGGAAGTTCGGCGCTCTCCCGCCAGACAGCGCTCTGCAGTGGCGCGGCGCGCAGACCGCTTTCAAACATGGGGGCGCTGTGACGCGCTGCTCGGAAGGTTTCGAGCTTCCCGCGGACTGCCGCCCAGTGGCGGAGTACCAGTCCGGCTGTCTGCCGCCAGGGCGCGCTGGGGTGCGCGTTAATCCAGCTGGCTTCGGCTTGCGCCCACAGAGGGCGCGAGCGTCGTTCTGACCAAAGCGAGGATCACGGTGATAGGGCTATGTGCGCGCTTGCCATTGCAAAAATTCTGTGGGAGAAGAAATGCTTATTTTTCTCTCGGAGAAATTTTCACAAAAAAATTGAAGTTGTCGTAATACTTGTGAACGGTGAAGTCAGGTGATTCGATCCAAATTTGTACTATTACTTCACACTCTAGTCAATGTATGTGAAATATTGTTTGCGGGCCGCGTGCACTGCAATAAATGTTTCTGTTGTGTCTTTTGCCACTTTCCACCTTTATTTTCCCTTATTTATGGTCACTCTGACTTCTCAATCGCCCCTCCGATCCGGCATCGCGCCGTAAGCAACCTTACATTATGCCCCTTCCCTCCGCGTTCCGTGACATGTATACGGCGGAGTGTCGCCTGCGCTATCTCCCCGCTGTCCACCTTCTTACGGACGGCCGGGAACTGGTTTCGAATCGTCCCCCATGCTGGACGCCATCCGGTAAAAGCCGCCGGAGCGCCATTTTTGTCTTGCACCGCTCGTCTCGATTGCAACCGAAAACGGCTGCCAAAAGTTGAGTCCCTCCTCCTTCTTCTCCGTCTGCTCAGTCATTGAGAACACCACTTCGTTAGGTGGCTAACAGACCGCAGCGCGCGCAGCACGCTTCAATGGCCGCGTCGTAAAGGAAAAACTACGCGTCACTGAATAAACCGCAAATCACTCGATAAAAAAGGACAGAAAGTCCTTTCAAGTGGATTTTCCTTTTTCCGCGACAGAGCATGGCAGAGGTCCCCGAACAATGCGCAAACCCCTTCTTTGTGATGCACAGTACACTGTTTAACTTTTTCTCTCACATGTCTAGCAAGTGGTTGAAAAAGAAACGACGGACTTGCTTTTAAGATAGACGCTAGCGGGGACGCCCGGACAACGCACCCTCTCCCATTTTTCATACAGGTTTACGACACTCGCGGCTTTCCGCCCGAAATCTGTTTTTCTCTGTAGTCAGGCACGTACTGCTCTTATTTTAGACCGGCAAGGGTATGGCTGATGTCTGCAGCCCACGCAAACGCCCAGGACAAAAAAAAGAAAACAAAAAAAAACATCGTGATGAGAAACAGAGCACGCTGGCGGGAGTACCGGCGAATTGCTTGCCACATATTTAGCGGCCGGAATAGAATTAGCATCTAATTTGGCGCTATCTGCCAGTGACCCACTCGTATGTGAAACTCCAAATAAGTGTGAAACTCGCCGCACGTGTGCTCAAATTGGAATTTGTCTGCTCTCACAAAATAATCCAGCTCGCTCAACAAATTTCACGTGTTAAAAATAAATTTGAAAAATGTAGTTTTTAGCTCAGTTTTCTGTATCATTTTTAAATGAAGGTACGAGGGCAAACATGGGAAACGTTGTGCTGCATTTTGAAAAGCGTGCTTTTAAAAATTGAGCCGACGGGCCGCGCCGCACTGCTGTGCTGCCGCGCTGCCGGGCGCTGTGCTATACAGCCTCTGGGAGGGTGTCCCTTCCGGCGGCGAATTGGGGCGTGCCTGGCTGCGTGCGAGGTTGCGTGGGGTGCGCTGGGGCGGTGGGAGTGTGCACGCCCTTCGCACGCAGCCTGTCTGCGGGTGTTCCCAAGGAGTGGTGCTGAAGGCGGGGGGACAGGGGCAGCGAGGCCGCGCAGGGACGTGCTGGGGTGCGAGGGTTGAGAGGCTTGCCATGTTTTCCCTCCCCTGTGTCCACAGCGCGCCACCCTCTCCCTCCCCTCGCTGGCAACTTGGTTGGTGCGGCCCGTCCGTCCCCTCGGGCAGGGCTGTGTGCTTACAGATCGCCTGGCCGGCCGTCCGCTTGCTGAGTCAACTGTCATCGCAATGACTGTCTTATTTTCTCTGGACCGCTCTCCGGGTGGATCCCGGCCGGCCGGGGATTCTTGCCATTCTGCGGACGGCGGGGCGAGACGACAGGCCTGGAGTGCTGCCCCCAACCCCCCTTTTTTTGTCCATGGCAATCTTTACTGCCTGGTCCTTGGCGGCGGCGGGACCGTCGCACAGCGATTCAATGTGTGGCCTTGCTCTATTTACCGTCGATGCAAGTGTGAGGCGCAGTGCGGCGGTATGCAGGTAGCTGGGACGGCGACGCGCTGCATGGAAATGAGGGTGCGGTTTATGGCAAGGGGTGAGCTTCTCGTTGTTCTAACTTTCGCTCTCCGTCGCCCGAAAGTCCACCACCGTTTTGTTCTTCCTTTACGGCCCGGCCCATTCACGGTCCGAATTCCTCGGCCGCGTCCTTGGGCTCTGCGGACGGCCCTGCGGACGGCCCTGCGGACGGCCCTTCGTGGTGCAGCCCCGCCGCCGCCAAACCGCTCTGGACGCCCTGGACGCACAGCCTCCGAAATGCCGGCAAATTTACGGAGGATGTTCGAGCAGGATGATGGCGTCCTTGTGGTGCGCACATGCAAACAGGGCCCCCAAGGGCGGTGCAAGGCTCCGTGTGTGTGCTCGAGCAGCCCGCGCTGTCATCCTGCGACCACCCACGGCAGGGAAGTCTGCGCTGCGCTCTCGTCTGCTTACCATTGCTGGCGCAAAGAAAACCACAAAAAAAAACCAAACATATTATTTTAAGCTCTGGGCGTTGCGTACAAAATGGCAGCCCACGCAGGCAACTAAAGTGGTTGGTGTCGCACAGCGCTCTGCATGTCAGCCTGCCGCCGCCGAGCACCGGCGCTCAAAGCAAGCTTTTTCCTGGAAATTCGCGCTGCCCCCGTCGTTCGGACCGCAGAGGAGGAATATGTGATCGGATCTCTTGAAAACTGGTCGGCATTATAATAAAATAAAATTCAAGAAAAAGAGGGGGCAGAGGAAAGAAAACACTTGGGATTAGACCACTCCCTCCGTGTTGTACATCTCCATCTTTATTGGGGTTGCCCTGACAGCGGGGTAATCATGGCTTCCCGGCTTAGCGGCTCTGGCGTCTTGGCTCTGGATCTTGTCGCCGTGCGGGGCGGGGCGGGGCGGGGGGCGGGGTGGGGCGCGGTGGGTCGACGCCACAGGATGCATACGTTATGCGACGCTGGAAAGAAAAAACATGGCACCAACAAAACCATCTCAAATTTTTTTATTCAAACAAACAAAAGAAAATGAGCAAAATATTCAAGCAGGACTGAAATTATCCACCTCTTGTGTCGTGGTGAAAATGGCCGCTCATGCCATCCGGCCATCCCCTGGCCGGGGGTGCGTGCCCACGTTCTCGTGACGGCCACTTTGCATATCTCCGTGTTGCTTTGAGGTGGACGCCGCCGCCCTGTTCGCCAATCGCCCGATCGGGTTATTAAGAGCTTCTCGGCGTGACAGGCGGCGCGTTTGACTCGCCGCGCAACTACGTGACGTAGCCAACCGAAAAGTGGCTTTCCGCCGGGTGGATTTTATGCCTTTTTTTTTCTCTTCCACTCTTTCGCGCTTTTTTTTTCTTTGTCGATTTCATTAAGACCGCAAACAAGGCTTCGCGGTTTAAATCCGCGGCGCCGTAAACACAGACACGTTAACGTTTGCTTACCCTCAGCGTGTCGAAGGGACGAAGGCCCGCGGTGCTCGTGGCGACATCCTCTTTACCTGCCCGGTCTATTCCCCCGTGTGAATTTTTCGTCGCGGACCGTTTCGTTCACCGTCCGTACTTCTACACCGTCGGGAAGAAAGTTTTTGACACTGTCCGTCTGAAATTCGGCGCCGTGCCGCGCTGGCACTGTAAATGTCACGGCGAATTAGTCGGGTGCACTTTACATGCGAGAAATCCCAGGCGGATTAATCCTTTGGTGAATGGTGGCGCGGCTGCCTGGAGGCTCCGGGCCGGGAAAGCCCTGCCGTTTTAATGGCGAGGTGGGGCGGGCGCGCGGGCCACCCTCACCTTCACCCGCACGCGCGCTGGTGGTCTGCTAAACAGCAGGGGTGGCTTGGGCGGTACAGCTCCAAGCAAAAAGGGGCAAATGGTTCTTCGCAAAACACAAATTACTATAGTAGATTTTTTTTATTTTTTTTTTCTTGTTTCTAAGGCCTATTTTTTTTTCATTAAGGCAGGCACCAGTCTGCGAGGTGGATGCTCAGCCTGTACAGTCACTGCGTAAGCGTGGGCCACCGCTTGGAGCTCGGACTGTACTCCTTATCGACTGATGCAGCAAATGGCTCTCTGGCCGCCCTCCCCCGCCCCGCCACGCCACGCCACGCCCCTTTCGGGACCGCCGAATGCAAATTAGAGAAGCTCTGCGAAAGGTCATCGGAAGTAATGGCGCCTTTCGGAACCCTTTACAAGAGCCCCTCCCCGGCGGCCCTCCACAGTCGCTGCACAGTTTCGATCTCTGGACTCGGCCGGGTAATCCACGCACGCCTGTCTCTCGTAATATCAAACTATTCGCTCTGCACTGGAATTTATGGCGTTCCTTCATTTGGCCGCCCGTTGTCCACTGGGTTTACGACCGCGAAACTCGCTTGTCGTCGTGATATTTATACGTACACTCGCTCAGAGAGAGACATCGCCGCTTTTGTTTTACTTGACAAGTTCCTGAGAAGCGCACGCGGAGCGCGAACCTTCCCAGGCATGCGTTTCTGCGAGGGATGGCATCTCAAATTTCCGTTCAAAAATTAATGATTTTCATCAGGGCTTAATACTAGAATCTGCTTTTCGTTTCTCCTCTTGTTAGTTTTTTCAGCGTCTTTCACGACGGCTAAAAACGAATGCCGCGAGAAAAGATGGTTTACTGGATAACGCGGATGACATCAAAAAGTCAATCGAGGAGACATCCCGATCTCACATAAAAGTTTTCTGCCAACGTCTGCAGCCGTCTAAGCAGTCCGGCTCGATTGTAACCGCGATCTCCTCGTGTGTGTGTGCCTACGTGCGCGTCTGTGTGGATGCCTATGTGAGTACGACTTTGCGTCCGTGTGCATGCGTGTGTGAGCGCCCGACCACGAAATGATCGCGCGCGCGCGTGTGTGTGTGTGTGCATGTCTATGCGCGCGCTCGCTTGCCTACCGAGTTTGCCACCAGCGTTTTCCGAAGAGGTGCATCTGATGCTCCTTTTTCACGCGAAGCCAATATTTTGACCTTTATTTCAAGAGGCCAGCTCTCCTTATCTCAAGGAGTGAACCCAACGCTGCTGGCATTGGGAGCCTGTTTGGCCCCGCCGCGCGTGCAAGTCTCCACCAACATGGCGTCCGTGGCGTGCCAGATGTGTCCCCCTCCCCCTTCTCCCTGCGTGTCCCCGACGAGTGACGACGCCCAGACGTGCCTTCGCGGCCAGACGAGCCAAGACGAGGCGCGCCATGGAGGCCGGGCCACTATCGCCATAAACGCTAAAACTAAACACGCCGCCGCACACCGGCCCTTCGCGCGTTGCCGCGTGTTCGACTCCCTTTCGAGACTTCCTCCCGCTGGTGAGCTCCCCCCCCTCCCCCCAAGCCGAGTCGCTGTGCACAGCCTCCGACGCGTCGTTCTGTCCCCCTCGCACCCCTCCGAGACGCGGTCCGAGTGCGGACGAGACGGACCGACGAAGCGGCTCTCGGAAGCAGCCTGCAGGTCCGCGTGCGCGCCGTGGGCCCCTCCTTCCTTCTTTATTGATGTCCCCCGCCAGGGTAAGCACAATTTTTCCGCCGCTGTCCCCAGAGTGGGCGGCGGGGAGGAAGGGGCGCTACTTTCTTGTCCGACCGCGCACTGGCGCGCAGTGCGGCGCACACCCACAACCGTTTGCTTTTATTCGCGTGTTCCCATGAATCATCATTCCTTATTCATCGCCCTGCTTGCTTGCGAAAACAGGGCCGCCCCTGTCCGCCACCCTCGCCAACTTTATACTGTCGGGACTGCCCGGCGGGAAAACTTTTTCGGACAGGCACCGCGCAGTGCCTTTGCGTTCCGTCTCGCTCGCACTCTGGGGGCGCCGCAACGAGGCGCGACGGAGACCGGAGCCACTGCGCGGAATCAGACTGCTGCTGCTGCTACCCCTCCAGACGTACTCCGGCAACTTTTACCCACCGAAAACTTCGGGCCAACTTCAATTAGAATAAGAAAGTCCGGCGTTAAAATGTTTACAACCCTTCCCCCCTGTTTGCGGGGTGGAAGAGAGACCTTTCTCATCTCGTTTTTCTGCGCGGCCCTTCCCCCTGACATTCCTTGCAAGCTAGCAGCCGCGAACACCAAGAGTGGGGTACATCTGCGTTGGAAAAATGCTTTGGTGGAACATATGATTTTGCTAAAAAAAAATTTCATCAGCAGAAATATTATTGGACGAAGACAACCACAGCCTAACTGTATCCAGTGAACTTCGGGCTGGAAATGCTGGAATTTTCAAACAAATAAGGTTTAATTTTTATTTTTTTTAAACATTATTTTTTATTCCAACGGAGAAAAGGCACGCTAGTGGTCTCTCCTGGTGGGTTTCGCCTAGGATGCGAATTAGCTCCGCAGCCCTCGCGGCCACGCCCCCAGAATAACGCTGCGCGCCACGCGATTCAAAACCACGCCCCAGGCTGCGTGCGGATCGTGCCGGCCGGAGGCCCCGCAGGCCGGGGGGCCCAGGCCGGGGCCTAGGCGGGCGGCGCTGGAGGAGGCCACCGCACCTCGGACGCACCGGCCGCGCGTGACCATGTCCGATAACATTGCGTCGGGGGCGGCACTCGGCCGCACGCTCGGTGCGGCTCGGCCCGGCAGCGCCGCCACACCCACGGCCAATCAGAGTGTGATGTGCGCCTAAGAACGCGCCACGCCAAAGCCATGTTACCGATTCACTATTTTTCAGCGCTTTCTTTAAAAAGAAAAAAAAAGTTGATTTTGCGAAAGAAAGAAATAAGTTTTTGCGGTGTTCCCGGCGTGACGCTTGCGTGCACCTGATAAGTCGTCGTGACGGCGCTATCTATCCATCGCGGGGCTACGTCCGGGAGGCTTCCCGTGCCTACCTCGAACGCAGTCAGTCGTGTGTGACGTCACCGCGTCGCCGCAGCTCTCTGTCTTTCTGCAGGCTTTCCCAGCTCGACTGCGTCAAATGCTGGCGTAAACTTCGTAAAGCGCGACGACCCCGCCCCCCACTTAAAAAAAAAGAAAAACAAGTTGAGGCTTAATTAATTGATGGATAAAGGTTGGCATCCGTGTCCCAGGACGTAAATTATCCGGTTGGTGATAGAATTCCCAAAATAGAGATGTCGCCGCGGGAAGACTGTCCGGCCAGTAAATACGAGGGCAATAAAAGCCGCCAAACTGACCTGAGCCAAGTCCTCTGCCGATTGGCTGCGCTGCCCGCGGTTCGCAGGGAGTGTGCACTGTCCTCGCCCTATCTGACGCGCATCTGATGGGTGCGAGAGAGACAGAGCGACGAACCACGGTGGAGTCCAGCGCGCCCCGCCTCGGCGGCCACGTGCGGCGCGGCCAGTGAACCTCAACGACGCCCTTGTCACGCCGTCATCGGTCAAATATTTGACCCGGAGAGATACCAATGAAATGATTTGACGGATGCCCCCCCCCCCCCCGCGTCGTAGGAACCCACTCCTCCCCCGCCACCCCTACACCACCACCACCGCGTGGCGGTCGCAGCGAGACACACAATTAACGTCCCGCCCCATAATATCAGCTCCAGTGCTCGACCCTCTCACGTGCGCGTCGTGCCAGGGCCGACAGCGGGGTCCGCGAGGCAAGGGCAGCGGGGCGGGGCAGTGGGGTGGGGAGGCGGTGTGGGGCGGCTGGCATTCTCGCCGAGTTTGGCGTGATGCGTCGCCGAGCTGCCTCCCCTGGCCCCGGGCCGGCGGAGGGTTGCCCAAAGCCGCCACCCTTTGCAATTCCATGGAGAGGCGCTGCGTGGTGGGCGTGGCGCGGCGCGGCGTGGCGTGGTGTGCCAGGGCCGCGGCACCCCCGGTTCGGATCCCGCGGCAAAGCCCCTAAGACTGGTCCTCCAGGAAACAGGGCTGGCTGTAAAAACGATCCTGGCGGGGCCTCGTGGGGCTGGCGCGGGGCTACCACCGCCCCTACCGCCCCTACCGCCGCCCTGGGATCTGCGCTCGGCCCCTGGCTCCCTGGGCCTGTGCAACTCTGTAAAGAAGGACCTTGGATCGCCTCGGCTGCCTTGGCGCCCCCCGCGGGGTCGGAGCTCGTCCAGCTTATCAGATCTGGCTCTCTCTCTCTCCCTCCTCCTCCCTCCGCGCAGTACGGCCGTCAGGTGCGGTGGTGGAGCCGTGGGGGCGATGCGGGGCGATGCGGGGCGATGCGGGTTGCTGTTGTTCGGCAGCGTTTCTGTTTCTGGGCACGTTCGCGCGATATCCGGGCGTCCTGGAAGACGCCCCATCGAGGCTCCCCATCGGGGCTGTAAAATTAGACCCAGCCAATGATCCCCAGGCGACGCTGTGTTATGATTGCCGGCTCTCGTCTTGCATCGCGAGTGCGGGCGTGGCGTGGCGTGGCGTGACGGGGCGCGGCGGTGTGGTGTGACGACCCCACCGCCTCCCAGCCGCCATCAAGGCTTACGTATGCATGGCGGGCTGCGGCGCCAGTGGGGATTGGTGCGGGATTGGTGGAGGCCGGCTCAGCCACTACTCCATCAAGAGGTAATCCCCGGGGAAGTCCGTATCGTGGAGGGCTGGCAGCGCAGACGCACCCTCTCTAAGCCCACCCGGCCCCCGAACAACTAGTTCGTCTCCATCAACGTCGCGCACTAAAGCTGACACGGTAATGTTAAGAAGAAGACGAAAAAATTTTCACCGTGCTGGCTCATACAAATACAGCCTTCCTCGAATAGGGTGCGTACCAGAGGTGACGGCTTGAGGTCCGCTCTGAAAATACTCGTCGATCGATCTCTTGTCCGTCGGAGAGATAGTGGCTGGTCCCGCGTCGCCGTGAAACCTTGTTGCCGGCAAGTTTTAATCAAACAGCGTTTCCTTTAATATTTTCTCTTTCCGCTTTACCTCCCGCTGCGGGGCTGCGCCTTTAAAGTTTGCAACCCTAGGCGAGTAGAGGCCTCGGCGAGGCGAGCCGCAGGCCCGCCCCCTGCAGGCTCCATAGCGCACTGTTAATTAACGTCCTGCCCCCCTCCCCCCGGCACACCTTTCAAACTTTGCGTGGCTCGGCTCCTTGGCAGGAAAGAAGAAAATAAAATTTTAATCTTTTTCGCGCACGACGAGCGACAAAGCCTACAGTGGAGGTCGTTTGATGCTTGTATTCAGACTTTTGCATATTTCCACCGTCTTTCCGCACCGCTCCCGCGGCTACGCAGTGCGCTCAGGCAGACCTATTATTAAAAGTAAATCGGATATTGAAGACCGTCACTTGCCTGCTCTCCCCGCCCCTCCCCCTCCTTTGTCTCCCCCGCGCGCTCTCCCGGCCCCCGCTTTACGATCGGGGGATTTGCTCGTGCTCTTGCACAGCCAAAGTCGGTCATGAAATTCAAAAATCGCGGGCAATTCTCGTAAATCAGCGCAGCGGTACTTCCCGGGCCGAGACAGGATGGAGCCGGCGCGTTTTGGACCGGACGACGGGGACGGATCAGGCCGCCCAGTGACGACGCTCAACGCTGCGCCTCGTCGCTCGGTCTCCGCACCGCTCACGGGACGCGCCACGAATGCGAGAGAGACAGAGCGACGACACCGCGGCGCAGAATCGCTCGGCAGTCAGTAAGAGACAAAAGGAAACCCCCGCCAGAAATGAGAAGGAAACGGTCTGGAATTAATCCCAGATAGTAGTCGGCCGGCTCCATCTTGGGACCCACGCACCCCCAGCCCAACCCCGCAGCAAAGCGCATCGTTTTATCCGTGTAGCCCACCCCCTGAAAAAAAAAAACCAGCCTATTTCTGTTCCCCAAACCCTTTTCCTCTTTTTCGAACTTTGAGCTTGCAGAGCGTGCCGCTGCAGCCCCGCCGCCGATTGGCTGAGCGAGCAGCGAGCTCGACACGCGCGCTATCAGCCATCTCTCCCCTTAGCGGGCGTCTTTTTTATATTTTCCATCGCCTGCCCCGGTTTTTACAATAAACGTGACTGAAATATTGAGGCGCCTCGTCGCAGCGGCGTCTTCGTCCGTTGCTCCACGGCGCCCTCTACCCCCTCCCCTTCTTGTTAGCTCCCCCTGCTTGTTTCTCGTCTTGATTCCGAGCCTGGGCCAGGCAGCATGGCCGCAGCACTCATCCGCCCCCGGACGTAATTCAATTTTGCCGTCTTTCGCCGGTTTCAAATTTCATGGAGTTATAAAACCAGCGGAGCCGCGCGCGTCTTGTCTTATTTGAAACACGCCGCGGGAAATTCGACTCGGCCTTTGCTGTGTTTTGTTGTACACTGGCTTTTCTTTCTGGAAATGTACGGGGAGAGATTAAAGGTCGGCGCGAACGGCGCGGCCGTTTCAGCGGCGCAGCGATTGAGACCTCATCTCATCGGTGGCTCCGCGACCAAGGAGACTCGTTCCGCTGCCAAGACGGAAAGCAAACTCATGACGGTCGTTAACTCTGCGCTCGTAACCCGATCCCATATCGGCCGGATTAAAAGTAGTAATCCCATTACGGGTCGCGAATTTGGAAGCGAAGGATGGCGCCGCGCCGTGGAGTCGCCAGGCCGGAGTCGTGGTGGGGGCGGGGCTCCTGTGGGGTAGGCAGCGGGGCCACTGCGCCGCGTGCGGGTTGCCTACACTGGCTGGACCAGATAAGCGACTCATAAAGCAGAGAGCAAATCCGTGTCGTCCTGAGAGCCGCGCAGGCCACGCATCCCCGCTCAGCCACACCGCCACCTAAAAAAAGGGAAATAAGCGCTGATTTTAAGGACCAGAACTGCATTCGGAATCTTGGTTTTGGAATTTCGACTGCGTGCGGTGTGTGGAGTGAGGAGAGAGAGTGGTCTACGGCCCCCCGACGGAAACGTAACCCAGAGTGCGGCTCGCGGTGCAAGAAGTAGTATATTCGGCCGCACAATATCTGCTGTCAAGTCAGATCCAAATAAACGTCAGTGGCAAGGTGCGGCGTGGCACGGCCTGGCGGCGTGGCGCGGCTAGCGGGGGCGTGCCCACTCCTATCGCCCGCTGGGCTGCGCCTGACTGCGCTGGCCGGGGTCAGAGGCGGGGCCGGAGCTCCTAGGACCTTATTACTGGCTTTTCTTTTTGTGCGCCTCCACCCCGCCACGCCACGCCTGCCAGGCCGTGCACCCCGTGTGCGAGTCAGTGACCCTCTTATACGTCTTGATAAGGGCGGGAAGGTGGAGGGCACCGCCAACCCTTAGCACCTGCCGGTGGCGAGGGAAAGGGCCCCCAAGCCCCTCCCCTTCCCCTCCCCTTCCCCTCCCCGTGTCCGATCAGATGTCCTGAACGGCAATTAACGTTATGAGGGCCGATTCACACGGCGGCCACTCACCGGAAGGCCGCCGCCAGAGCCGCCCGTGTGTCCACCCTTCAACACTGCGCACAAACCATCCAATCGCACGTCCGGACAGAGGGAGCTCGAACAAGGGCCGGCTTTGATCGGACGCTGTGGCCGCTGAAAGTCAAACCGCCATTTTCAAGGCATTCTCACCCGTTTCGATGAGCGTTCGGATAACGTCGCTTTAGAATATTATTAAAAGACATCCATACCCATTTACCAGTACTAATAGAAATTCATTTTTGGAACATAGTCTGTAAAATTCTCTGTACACAAAATAAGCCAGTGATGATTTCCCTCTAAGAAATCAGAACGGAGTTGGAAAAAGCGACGTTCTAGCGGTGTAGCGCTGGACCAATACGTATCGAACTTAGAGGCCGCGCCGTAAAAGGCGGCGCAGCTGGCTGTCACGAGTGCTGGACGTTGTGCCCTCCGTGCCGGCCACCCAAGACGACAGGCGGTGGACGGGCTGGCGGACGGACAGACAGACAGACAGACAGACAGACAGACAGACAGTCAGTCAGACAGACGGACGGACGGACAGACAGATAGGAGGGTCGTTGCCTCTCGCTGGGCTGACCCATTGCTATGCGGGTTGGCCTAGCCCTCGGGGGATGGCGTTGCAAAAGGATTGCGTGACAGGCCGGCGTGACAGGCCGGCGTGACAGGCTGGCGTGACCGTCCTGGCGTGACAGGCATGGCGCGGCGGTGCTGGCGTGACGCCGCTGCAGCTCTCTCGCGGCCTTGCCTTTGATTGACAGCGACTGCGGGCGCGTGGCGTGGCGGGGGAGTGGCGGTCTCGGCTCCGGCACACCGCACGGCCCTCTCCGCACCGCGGACCATCTGCATGCTGCATGGAATGCGGAATGCTGATTATAATAACAAAACCGGCGTCACGATTTTGACGCACACCATAAATTAGGACCTGCTACAGGATGGAGAGGTGTAAGAATAGAAAATTAACGAAGTTGCCTCCCCAACCCCGAGAGGGTTGTCGGCGTCGTCGTCGGCGGTGGCTTGATACCATCGAGGAGCTTGTTGACGCTCACCTCGCACCGCGGTGGAGTCCGCCCTGCCCTCGCCGTCGCCCAGCAGGGGGACGACACCAGATTATTTTCAACCACCGCGGGGACCCCTTGTAATTTATCTGACGTGCTGCTGCAGCTTCTAGAGCCGCGCGCCGCGTTGCCGTCGGCTGCAGAGCGGCGTTGCCGCGCCGCCGCGCTGCCGCCATGTTGGCCGCAAGATGGCGGCACTGCTGCGGCTGCTGGCTCCGAGCCCAGCTGATTAACATCCTCAGTGCGCGTGTGTGAGTGTGTCCGTGTCTGTGCGCGCGGCTACCCGCTCGCCGTGCGCGCCGTGCGGGACGATAACCCAGGCCGACCTAACCTGACCTTCTTGCCACTCGTCCCGCGCGCGCCGTCTGGGCGGCACCGCACTCAGCCGCTCCGCGATTTTTAATTCGAAAAGGCGATTACGGACGCGCCAGGTGGAACGATCGTGCGTGCGCGCGCGCGCGTGTGTGTGTGTGTCTGTGTGCCTGTGTGTGAGTGAGAGACAGGACACGTGATAGCTCTTGTTGTTGTTGTTGCTGTTTGTGATGGTGGGCGAGGAGGGCTTTGCTGCTGCTGCAACAGCAAACAACATCGGGCCCTGCTACCGCCGCCAACGCCATCTTCTTCTTCTCTTTCGCCCGGACGGCTCAGCGATAATGGTGATGCGCCAATGTTATTGCTGTTTATTTTGCTGTTGTTGTTTTTGTTGTTGCCGAGCGCCTGATGGGTCAGGTGAGCCCTCGCCGAAGCCCTCTCCTTGCTGCGCGTGCGCATTGCATCGTGTGTGCGAGGAACGCGGCGCTTGTGAACACTGCGCCGCTTAACCCAGCAAGTAAAACAGGCATGCTTAATACTCGAGGGCTAATCTTGGCCACCTTTTATTAAAGTAGGCTTCGCCTTCACTCTCTTTAACTAGACTAAAATAATAATCAGTGCAGTGAGAATTTAACACGGTATTGGATGGATGAAAGGCCGTCGTTCCCACCGGTTGGGACGACGCACTCCGCGCCGACGCAGACCCGTCTCCCGGTCTCCCTGCAAAAGAAGAGAAAGAAACCGAAAATTAGTTGTGTGTTACTTTGGCGGCACTTCTTGGCTCTATTGTCCTGTCTGCTGGCTGTCCGAAAAATCTGCCTTATTGTGGCGCGAGTATTCATCGGGCCTTCCTTCCTGCGGGCCGTCTTTTTCCCCTCCCCTTGCGAAAGTTTTGAGTCTTCCCTTTTGTGTATTTTTCATAGCTTATTTTTTTGCCTCCACCGTCGTGCGGGTGGAGTCGCAGACATCGGGGTGCGCTGGCGTCGCTGGCGTGCGAGCAACTTGTGTGTGTTCTACCGTGACATGGCGGGCGGCCCTCGCCAAGTCCTCCCCTCTTCTACACTGCGCTTCAAGACGAGAACCGAGTGTAATTTAGGGGTAGAATATGAGTAGTACGCAGAGGAAGGAAAGATGACAAAGAAAGCAAAGCATGGTGTGCTTCAGATCAGCATCACATTTGACCAACTTTATAGCAGTAGCGGCTGCGGTCCAGCCACCTCTTTTCGGCTGTGTCGCTGCAAGTCGCCGCTGTCAGCCATGTCTGGCCGCCTGCCTCCACTCCCTCGTCACACATTCGATGCTATCTTTGTCGTGTCGTGTCGGAGCGAAGAACCAACCCGCCTCCAAGAACTGTTTGACGTGAACTCCGCCGCTCAGCCACATGGGCCTGAGTGCGTCCGTTTGTGTGCATGCGTGTGTATGTGTGTGTGTATGCGTGCCGACACCAAGCTCCCACTCCTTCCACCCCCTCCTCGGTTTTCTTCTCCTTCTTCTCGTCCTCCTTCCCGTCTTCTTTTTCCTTTTATCTCATCCGTTCCACTTGGCTCGCCGTTCTTGTTCACTTCATCTACCCCTCGGCGTACTCGCACGCACACACACGCACGCACACACACACACACACACACACACACCCGCGCGCGCGCGCGCGCGCACAGAGCACGACTCCGTGATAGCGCGTATTCAACCCATCCGTCCCATCGCGTCGTCTGCCGCGTCCCACAGGGAAATATGCATCCCATAAACGTAATCGAAAACATGTCGCACGCATATATCGGGAGAAAAGGCGGCTGGGCTCAGCTCGGCTCGGCTCACTCTTGAGACGCACGTGCCGCCTATTTTCCGAGTTGGCCCTAAATGCATGGCCTGCTTCGGTCGTCTGCTCCACGTCTTATCTACGTGCGGCAAATGCATGCAAACGAGTTGGCTCCATTTTTTTCTCTCTCTCCCTTCTTCCTCTTCGGTCTGCGTGTGGGGCCGAGGAGCCGGCGGCCTCCCACGCTACCACGCCCAACACACGCGAGTGCACTGCGTCTGTGTGTGTGTTGGTGTTGGTGTGTGTGATGTGAGCCGCCCCTCTGTATTTGCTCCATGTGTGTGGGTGTGTGATGCGGAGAACGCCCCTATCACACGGTGCACACACCCGCCACCAACCGTGCGTATGTGAAGGAGGAAATAATTGTGAATGTGTGAGCTTGTGTGTGTGTGTGTATGTGTCCGTGAGGAGGTGTTGAGTGCGTAGAGTCTGTGGGAGCCAGTCGTTATGTACGTCCAAAAAGAAAGCCGAATTTAGTAAGCGCAGCTACCGCGAATTAAAAACAAATATCAACTGCACTAGTGAAGCGCCTGTGGTGGTAGGCCAGCCCGCAACGCTCGCATGTCTTACAGCACAGCCTACCCTGCGCCTGTCACGCGCATTTTCACGGTTTTCCGCCGTTTTGCGGCTGATTTTCCGAACAGCCACTTGAGACAAACAAACGCAACGGTGTTAAACATCGAACACCACGGTTTGACTAAATTAGAACGCCATCTGACAGAGGCCCTACACTGGCAGGCCAGCCCGCAACGCACCGTGCCTTGCAGTGCGGCAGATCCGCGCAGCGGTCTTCTGTCTAGATCCCACTGTTCGCTGCCGAATTTTTTTCGCGGACACTTCCAACACGATCGGTCCTACTGGTGGTGTGTACTCTTTGGTTCTTTTGTGGTAAACAGCCACCTTTTCCTTTTTCCATGGTTAATTGCGGTCACTTAAGAGCCGATAAAGTGCACGGGAGCTGTAAATAAAGAGCTTACCCACGTAAATCACGGGTAGAGCTCTTTTAAATTGCGCGTTGCTGCCGAGTCAAAGCTTAGGCAATTCGCTCGGACAACACAACAGTAAAATATTCAGAAATGCATATTTTTTGAAATGTTTTGGAGTGGAAAGTAGGACTTTTTGATTTCAAATGACGAGAAGAAAAACCAATCTAGATATTTACATCATTTTACCTCATTATTCATATATTTAAAAACTCTTACTCTAAGATCAATCTCAGTTTCTATTTTTACTGACTTCTTGAAGATCACCGTTTCTCAGGACGGGCGGCCAGTAGGATGAGCCAGGCGTCGTGGAAACCTGCCCGAAGTTCGCAGAGGCCAACGAACAGCACACCGCCAAATTCCACAGGTAGCCGCAGCCTGTGGGAATGAAGGGAAAAAATATTGCTGAATGTTTAATAGGCTCTAAAGGCTCTATAGGCGGCCGAAACAGCGAAAGGGACTAGTCTCCGCGGCCCGCTATGCCGCGTTGCTGCCCCATATTAAAATTTACTCTCTCGCGACCGACCAACTCTCCTTCGGGTAGCATCCGCATCTTCTACAAAATCCTTTTGTCCGACCTGGTTTCATATTTTTTGACACTTAGCTTAAATTTATACCCGTTTCCAAAACTTACTAAGAAAATGAATTAAAAAAATTGGATGTTAATTATGAGTTTGTCCTGATGAAATCATTTTCGAGTCTCGCCTGAAGCAAGGTTGGTATGCGTGTGGCATCCGTGCAGCTGCAGAGGGCGTGCGAGACAGAGAGGCAGAGAGACAGACCGAGACAGACTGGACAGACAGACAGACAGACAGATTCACACACAGCAGCCAGTTGACCTTGGTCCTTGGCCGTCGCAACGCGTCCCGCAGACAAAAGGTGACGGAGGGCCCCGTCAAGGTCGCCTGCATCGAAGTGGCCGGCTACTTGGCCAGAAACATTTCCCGGCCGCCGCCACCAGGGCGGCGAGCTTTAGGGCCGAATCATGGGGTGCCGATTGCTCTCACCTCCGTGATGAGGACACAACTATAACTCTCCCTTACGGCGTCCATAAACAACATTATTGCCACCAAACAGAGGCGTGAAATAGCAGACGATCATGCCGGCCACGTCGCCGGGGGAGCGGGCAAGCGCTGAAATATTGAAGCGGCATCGCGCGGCCCTTTCCGTGACTGCACTCGGATCTGATAATCGGTTGCAGCGCGTCAAAATGGAGGCAAGGCGGCACCGGCTCCACCGCCGGCTCCGCGGCCATCGCGGCGTGACCAGCAAACTGCGCGTTAATGATGTGTTTATCTGCGTTTCCCGACCTACGCCACTGCCGACACCAGATACGTAAACGGCGAAAGAGCACTTCCATTTTTTTTTCTACGCCGACAGAAAAATGGTCCGGCAGCATCTTCTTGCTGCGCGAAGTCGGAACGGGCAGGGCGGGAACGTCAGCCAGCTTAGAGCTCCAGGCTTCAGCCAGCTTCAGCCAGCTTCGGTCGCGTCGGGCTTCAGCCCCCCAGCACTGTTCGCCAGCACAATAGGCCTAGAGGATTGTTTTCCCGGTTTGGCCGGGGAGACCGGGCAATCCCAGGGGCTTTTACTGTTGCCCACACTCTGACATTGTTGTAGGAAACAATCGGGCCCCCTGCAAGTGGCCGCGAGGGTGGCTCGAGGGAGAAAGGGAGAGGTAGAGAGAGGAGAGATGAGGGGCGTCTGCGCGCAGCTGTCGGATTTGGCTCAGGCCTGCAAATATCTCCCTGCTCTATTTACAGGCAGACGCTGAGCCGTCTGCGCTCGTCGCGGTGTTCGGCGCGCTGTGCGCCGCGGGATCATTTCGTGTTCGATATTTTTCTTAACAGCAGTTAGAAAAAAAATAAATGAAATGGCACTGTGGATCGCCGGCCTGATGCCGCCGTAACTGAGTCCGTCCGTCTGTTTGTTTCAGCCGCGCGGCCGAGCATCGTCCGGAGCGCCCCCAACAGAATACGTCTTTATCGTCTGCTGAGGTAAGAGCTCCAACGGCCCTTTTAGTGCCGAATAATCGTAAGCTTTGCAGTGGCAACGGAATAGCGCAAAAAGGGGGACGAAAGAAAGAGTGAAAGGGGATCAGCGCCACAGAAAGAAGGACTGTAGCAGTTTGCCGGCCGGCGCGCTGCTAACCAGGAGACAAAAAAACTAAACAGTTTTTTGTGTTTGTTAGTTTGTTAGTTTGTTACTTTGCTTGTTTTGTTTGTAGTTGCTTTTGGCCTTGATTTGCCACTCACTAAAGGACGGACCATAAAAGAGAATTATTGTAGCTTTTTGTTTATTTCAAACTTTTAACCTTGATTTGCTTGATTTGCTTAGAAGTGATCGACGAAAAAAATCGTTTACGTGTTATTTTTTTGTCTCAAGATTTTACTTTTGTTCGATTTTTAGCCTACGGTGTGATCTTTCGGTGGCTTCCGTCTCAATTTGCTCCGAACAGTGCGTGAATGGCCATCGGAACAGCGATCATGAAGCCATTAACTTTTACACGCACGTTATGACTCTTCTTGCCGAGGTTGCTTTATGTATTTGCGAAGGGTGCAGCGGGCACATCACAGGGCGGCGTAGACCACGCACACCTGTTAAATCGTAAAGCTGTTTCCCTCATTGGGGTAGGTCGCGAGATTATATAAACATTCGGGGAGTCTATCGAGCCAGTTAATGGTCTGCGGTGCGATTCATTGTTTGCCCCTTTTAGTACTCGCCAGTTTTGTGGCGGCTCGTCGGCTACCGTTTAGCGTTACAACGTGTCGGCGAGATGGCCCGGTAGTTGTTTTTCGCTTTGTTTATCAAACTGAACGGCCCCGGGGACACCCCAAGTTAGTATCAGCGATGGCGCCTCAACAATTGGTCGCCCGTAAAGCCAAGTGTGCTATAAGGGCCGCTGTGGGGTGTCCGGAGGGCCTAGTTATCGCGCTTTACAGCAAAAAGCCCTTCACGGTCGCCGCGTCTTCGGCGGCGCGAGCCGACCGACCAATTATCGGCCAGAACATTCTCTTACGGCATTGCTCGCGCAACTTAATATGCGCGCGCTTTTTCAGAGTCCGCCTCGTAAACAACTTTAGCACTTCGGGCGGTGCAGTCCCGCCTAGACACGCCGAGCCGTGGTCGTCGTGACGCCCGATTCGTCATCGCCTTGCCGTCGTCGTGCTGCCCCGTCGCCATCTTCGAGTCAAAAGAAAACAAAGCGGTTTAGTAAATTATAAACCCTGCGAGGAGGAGGTGAGACGTGTGTTGGGGCGCAAAGAGGCACAAACCCGGAGCGGAGCAACGACTTCAGACTGGGCGCTTGTGTGAGGTGCTGTCTGCGTTCGTGAGTGTGTTTGTGTGTGTGTATGTATGTGCGCGAGCGGGCGTGTGTGTGCAAGCAATGCAGCTCAGCGCGAACCATCACTGTTTCTATTTTATCGTCTTGCATATAAATAATGTATGAATGTGTTTGGACGCTCGCGTGAGGTGCCGCGGCGATCCGGCGCACTGACCGCCACACAAAGGCTAAGAAAACTTGAGGCAAAAGGAGAGAGAACAGCTCTGCAATTTTGAGTTTTTCCAATGTAAGCTACTGCGGTTGTAAGAGTTTTGAAATAACGACACGAGCCCGCTGCTGCGACAGGACCAGCCCAGGCGGGAGAGCCATTCCGTCTGTGGACAAATAATATGTAAAGCCCGTATAAATACAACAGGCTGCCTCCTTTCCATGTTACAGTGTTTCACATTTCCCTCGTCCCAGCCGGCTCCATTTTTAGTGTTTCATCCTCTCTTTTCCTCCTGTCATTTTGCTGCGGGGGATTCCATTGTTGCCTTGCAGCAGGTGGCTCAGCATGTGTGGCACGTCCATCTAGAACTGTTGCATACGACAGGGAAAAAAATTGAATGCTGGATGAAAAATGAAAAAAAAAGGGGTCACGTTTTCAATACCCTATTTAAATTTCAAGTCCCGTTTTTGTCGCCCTGCATGCCAAGATGAGATTTTTGTGTACCGAGCTGATTGTGCTTAAAACAGTTCTTTTACGACGCGCGCTCCCCTTGGCGTCCGCAGACAGACCAACAACTCTCACACGCGAAAAAAAAAGAGAGGGAAGGAAAACGCGCGGCTTTGAAATTTATTTATTTCGAGATATTTCACGCAAGTTTATTTCCACGTCGCGTGAGGCTCAACTGGACAGCCCGTGGCCCCGTATTATACGCCGCGCAGTTTTCCTTCCCCCCCTTTTTTTCGCCTGGCAACATAATCATTTGCCATTCATTTTGTCGAACTCATCTTCCTGCACGCAGTGTGTGACCACTCGTAAAAAAAAAACTAGATCTGGAATTTAGACAACACCTGTAATCGTTTTTTTTTCCGGCCCGAAGACAGAAAGAAATTCCAGGTGAAAAAAGGGGTAATTCCTCCCCCGAGCCGCTTTAAATGTCGCATTTACATAGCTCACCGCGTGCCTTATTCGCTGGTTATCGGAGCCGGTTCCCGACCAAGGCAAGGCCCCTCCAAGCAGAGCATTTTCCCTCCATATTTTTGCCATTGTTTATTCTTCTTCCCGTGCGGATGCGCTCATTCCGAGAGGCCGACACGCCACGCGGCAAAATTATTCCCCGATTTATATTAAAAGTGCATTATTTTATTGGCCGACAACACCCCTTGCTTGGGCTAGCTGGTTCATGGCTGCCTTCTTATAACGAAGTAATTTAGATGGAAAAATAAAATATGTGTGGACTCGGATCAGGCGGGGCGGACCGCAGCCAGCAGGCCAGTCACTGCACCGGCCGAACCAGTCGGGCCGAACCGGACGGACCGAACCGGCCCACCGCCACTGAACACGAGCCGGTCTGGCGGGACACGGCCCCAGATTCAGCGAGCACGCACGCACACGTACGCGCGCGCGCACACACAGACGAACAACACACACAGACACACACAAACGCGCGCGCGGCTGGATTCGCCATCTTTTACTCGCATGTCTCGGCGTGGTATCGTATCCCCGCTATTAGTATATATTCCACTCACACACGCACACACTCACACACCCACACACCACAGACACGGCGCGTGACTAATTAATTGAGAAATCCTTCTTCTTTCTCTCTTTCTTGTCATTCATGGTTCTCAGTCAGTCGCGCAATAATGTTGTGTTGAGATCCGCATCAAGCCCTCCCGCTCTGCTGTCTCGTTCTGCCGAGGGTGGGACGACCGCAAGGGCCCCGGCCAGGCCGCTAAATTTGGCGACATGAATTGTTTATGTCCTGGTCTGGAAAATTGAAGCTGTACGACACAACTTGCGTAGGGCCGGGCACTGGTCGATTTCATAGAGTTCATTCTATCGGAATCTTTTCGGGAATCGAGCGAGCGTGTGCGAAATTTGTCCGGTTTGCGCGGAGGATGTTAGCAAGAACAGCGGTGTGTGTGAGCGCGGTGGGGAGAACGCGCATGCGCAGACGGCCCCCCATCCCCTGCGCCTGGCCGGCCGGCCGAAGCTGCACGACTGCCGCGCCGCAGCCAACAAACATGGCAGGAGGGAGGCGTGGTAGGGGCGGCCGGAGGGGAGGGGGGACGCGCCGAGATGCTGGCCGCTTGCGGCGAGGCACGTCGGCCCGCGCCACCGCCACGGCTCCCGCCACGGCTCCGCCAGGGCACGCCTAGGTCCGGCCTTTTATCGATACCGGCCGACGTCGACGACACCGTCCGAGACAACGTCGCCCGGATGGCGGCGTCCGGGAACCCGCCCTTGGCCCAAGAATTAGATAGAGGATGGCAGCGTTCGGACGCAGCCGCAGGGGGTGGGGGGGGGGGGGGGGGGGGGGGGGGGAGGCGTGGCGCGCTCTGTCCTGCTATCTGAGTTATGGTCAAGCCTGCCGCGGACCTGCTGTTGATCCTTTCCCTGCGCCCTCCGTCCACTACTCTCCCCCCCTTCCCCCTCTTCCACGCCCGTCGCGTTCCACGTTGCTTTCTGGCCAGCCCCAGTGGCGTAGCAGGTTGCTGGAGAAAAGGAACACTGCTAACAAAGTCTCAAGAGATTGTTTCCCATACAACAACATTAAAATTCACAGGCAAACAAATAAACGGAAGGAAAAAATATTCTTGTAGTTTAGTCGGAAAAATTATGTTGTTGTTTTTTTTTTCAAAGAATGGGGGAAAAAGAACCACGGAAATGGTAGTAAGGCAGAGCCCTGATATGCGGTAGGGCTTTAATGTAAGCTCAAGCCACGCCCCGCGCGTGTGCTCGTCAAAATGGCTAATTAAAAAATGCCGCGATGTTCGCGGGGGTGGTGCGGGGCGGCTTGGGATGAGCGAGTGGTAAAAAGGGGTTGGGGTCTGGCCCGGGCCGCGGTCAGCCACGCCACGCCTCGCAACCGGCTCGGCTTGGCCTTCGGCTTGGCTACGCCCCCGGCCGCATAACTTTGTTATTAGAACGTTGTACCGGGCGGCCGTAATTAGCCTAGCTGCAATTATAGAAGGATACTGGCTGGAGCGAAATTGGAGGCTGCAGCACTACCAAAAAGAAAATTTCAAAAATAAATGAATTAATGAAAAACAGGGGGAAAAAAAAGAATAAAGTTTAGAAAGAATGTGGCTGTGTGCACACACAAGGCCTGTTAATTGCGTCGACGCAAAGGTAAGAGCGGGAGAGAAAGAAAAAAAAACGCTCGTATTCAGCAAGCGCGCATCAGGCCAGAAAGCGGACATTTTCCCCGACTCGTTTGTGTCTCCGTGCGACGACAAGGGCCGAGGACCGAGGAGCCGGGTCAGCGCCTTGATTGGCTTGTCTTTTTATGGCTTTGTTTTGGGCCGCTGGGGCTCGGCTTGGCTCGTATCTGGGGACACGGAGCGCGCTGGCTGGTCGGAGCTCAGGTGGCCTGCTGCGTCGGCTTTCTCGAGTCCACTCAGGATATTGGACCGGCGGGGCGGCGACAGCTGTGCGGCCTCCCCCGCGCCTACCCGCACCGCCCGAGATAAACTTAATTGCCGAACAAGGACGCTCAAGGAAAGCGCGCTCGAGAAAAAGTAGCCAGGGATTGCTCGCAGAGGGACGCGTGCGGGAAAGGTGATGTTATCGACTTTTCGCGGACGTGGCCTGTGGCTCGATCTTCATCAGCCCGTCAAGGTTTACAGTCTGGGCAATTATCAACCACCTCTAGCTGGCAACTACGTTTTGTCTACTCTCAAGATTAAAAACGAGTGGACACCAGACGTTATAACTTCCACACTGTGTGATGTCTGTGCCGGAATTAGTTGTAGCAGCCACATTGCTCCCCAAAACCAAAATATAAGAGAAAAATATTACAGGGAATACACTTTTTGATGAATTCTAAAGCCACTGCCTCGCTGCCCGGAAAATAGTTTCCTGAACTAAAAAGAATATACCGGAGATTGCACAAATCTGCACGACTATCTTTCTTTTGGTTAAATTGAGTTTCCGAATAATAAAAGCAGCAGTACATTTCGGTCATCGATCACACGAGGGAAAAAGTAAAGTAATCCTTTCTGCTCATCCTCTTGACCCGGCGTACTCGCGCGTAATGCTGAAAAACACTGTTTTCCCACTCTTTTTTTTCTTGGCCCACACCAATTTTTCACGGACGTGGCCGCACTGCTCCGCATACTGCCGTTATTTGGCCGTAGTTAGATGATTAATGCGCACGCATATGGCCGGCCAGTTCCGGGGAAGGGAGAAAAGGAATTCGGTGCTGGTTCATCGGTGTCGAATAAGTGGCTTCGTATTTGCGAGCGATTGCTAGTCTCCGGCGCCTAATGGCCAGGCTGGCCGGTCGCACTAGGACAAGGCCCTTGTTCCAGCCCCGGTTCGATGTTCGCGGCGGCACGATGGCCTCCAGGAAAAACAAAAATTTTTTAAATAAAAACAAAAAAAAAAAAAATTTGAAAAAAAGGAAAGAGAAATTTGAATTGAAATTCAAACGCATGTACTACCGAAAGATACCGTCTCCGTCAGGAAACAAAAACTTAATTTTCGCCAGTGCGCTGGAGTCATTCTTCATCTTCCAGGACGCGCACCTGGCGGGGGAAGGGAGACACGGCGCGTCGTGGCCGTCATTTTCCTGGAAACACAGCGTCCCTCTTCCCTCCCTCCCCCAGAAATCCGAGCTCCTCCCGCTGTTTTGGAACAGGAAAGGCCTATTCCACGCTCTCTCGGCGCACTCGGCGTGCTGCGCGTTTTTGACAGCTCTGCTCTTTAGTTTTACTGCGTAGCGTCACAGACTGCACGCCAAAAATAAAAAAGTGAAACAAGGCAGAAAGGCGCGACCCTTCGCCCTCGGCGGGCTCACCCGACTAACAGAGTCTTAGACTCAAAGGGCGCTGCAGTCGGCCGGCTCGCTGAGTGTAAACACATCCCAGGGCGCGGTCTGCGCCCCACATGTTCCGTCGCGTACTCACTCGAGGGCGGCCGTTCCCATCGCAGCCAGCAGCCATGGCCGGCTCGTGTGGACCGCCGCACTGCCGCACGCCGACCGCGCGGCCGGAGACCTGCATCGCACGCCCGCACCGGGGGGACATCCAGGCCAAACTAAACGCACTACCCGCCCTGGGTGCTTCCTGCCCTGCATGACCTTCAAACTAGCAGTTTGGCCCGCCGACGCCAACAGACAGGACAAGCCACGGTAGGAAGGGAAAAAAAAAAAAAAAAAAAGAAAAAAAAAAAAAAGAGGCCGGTTCCTGGCCAGCGACTGCGTGCTTGCATATGGACCTTGCGATTGCCCGCCGCACAAAAGGTTGCATCGGCTGCTGCATGGAAGGCGGGGCTCCGTGACCTTGACTAGATGGTTGACGACCCGCCGCCGCGCGGGCGCGCGGGTGTGCAGGGCCGGGCATGGGCTGGCAATGGGGACACACGAAACCGGGGGAAGGAAGGCAGTTGTTTGCCGGGGCTCAGGGTGCCTGCCTGCCACCTCCAGGTAGCCCAGCACGGAGACGCTCTGCAGCGCGGGACGCGAGACACTCCGTGGTCCGGAGCAGCGCGGCTAGAGCCATCACCAAGCGCGCGGCGCGCAGGCTTGCCACAATGGCGGCTACCGGCGTTGCAGTGGCGAAGGTGAGTCGCTTACCTGGCTTGCGGGGGGCCTCGTCAAGTGAGGTGATTAATCGCTTTGTCTGTGTGAGGTGTATGTCTTGGAAGTATGTGTTGCCGCGGCGGGACTGCAGATGCCCTCGCGTTTCCATCAGCAGGCTCGCGAAGTCAAATATATATCAACGCTGTTCGTGCTCGTTAAAGGCCACGTCGGTGGCGCCCTCCATTTACATTCGCCGGCCGGAAAAGCGCGTTTACATTGTGAGCAAACGTGACTCGTTCGGCCACTCGCCCCCCACTCCTCGTTTTGGCTCTTATTAGTATGTTGATCTTGCTTTTGTTTTTGTTTTCGCGAACGCTGCACCTTCAGTGTCCCGCCGTCACGGGCCTAGGCCGAGGAGAAGAGAAGAAGGAGAAGAGGCTCGCATCCACCCGCTGGGCCGGACCGCGCCGGACCGCACCGCCACCCCCTTACAAAGTTGCGCGGCATGATGAATTGCTAGGGCCCCCTCGCCAAATTGATTGCATCTTTTACGACTCTCGTATTGGACTTTCTCGCTGCTAGCAGAGCGTGGGGCGCAAGTGGGGGCGTGTGTTCACTCTGTGGCTTTATTTTACTCCTGTAAGAAGGATTGGAAGAGAAATGGGACCACAAATGTACGAAAACTTTTTTTTTGCTACGTACTTCTTTAAAACAATGTGAGCGCGTACGTTTTCCTGACGATTTCTAGGGAGCGAGTGCCACGCACCGCACGCGTGCGCGGTAACCCCCTCCCCCACTCCCCGTGGTGTGCCTGGCCAGGTCGGGACTGACGCCAGTGAAAATACAGCCCTCTGCGTCACCCCTCCTCTCCCTCACCCCACCCGAGTGGACCCCGGCCCCGATCGCTATTCCAGAGGCACCGTCGGACCCGTCCCCGGACCCAGTCCCAGGACCCCGTCCCAGGACCCGTCTCCCAAAGGACCCGTCCCAGAGGACCCCTCCCAGGACACCGTCCCCAGGGACCCCCGTCCAGGACCGTCCAGGACCCCGTCGAAGTATGCGAAGTATTGCGAAGTATTATCTTTGTGGGCTTATGCACGCTCAAAATTCTTTGTAATAACAAGCTACATTTGTTTGTTAAGCCCAAAATAGTCGGTAAGGTTTTGCGAGTGCTCGTCCCACGATTCCGTCCCAGGGACCCGCGGCACAGGAGTGCGTTTTTCCAGAAGGCTTGATGGTGGCCGGCCGGGCCCCTGGGCGTAGGCTGCCGCGTGCCACGTCTGCACCACGGGCAGGCCTACGCTGCAGGGGCCCCCGCCCGGCCAAATCAAAGTTTTCCCACTCACACCGGGAAAATCGAAAGACATTTCTGTGTTGGAAAATTAATTCGGCACGTGGCCTTAAATATGCAGCAGGAGAGAGATAGATAGAGAGAGAGGAAGGAGAGAGAGGTATGGGAAGCCGGAGCGCGTCGGGCGGGGAGGGGCGACTCTGCAGAAAAGAGAGGCCCCTTCTGTTTATTACTCAGCGAGACGCAGGGGCGAGGCTTACGTGCGTGCCGCATCGCATTCTACACTGTTAAAAAATTAACATAAAACAGGCTTCAATCCTCCTCGCGAGGAAGTGTGTGTGTTTTTCATGGCACTTCAATCCGTTTCAAAGAGGAGTCGGGATAGTCGGTATTTCGTTTTTGACTCAAAGTTGCTCTGTGCTGGGACTCAGAGCCTCTCCGCCACTTCAGCCGTTCTGCTGGGCGGGGAGTCCAGCCGGTCCGGCCGAGTGGCACCGGCTGAACCTCGACGTTGCGCGAGCCCCGAGACTCCCCTTCACCGTCGCCTAACGGTCAGCGGGCTTGCCGGCCTCCGGGATCCCCTATGCACTATCTAAACGCCTCGGGTTTCTTTCCTCCTTTCTTTTCAGATTATTCTAAAACCCCTCCTTCTCCCCCTTCCCCTGCAATGCCACGGGCTATTGAGTGCTTCCAGCAGACCCACCCGTTTTTCGGAGTCCCCGTCAGAAGGGGCAGGCGGGGCGGAGGAAGCTGCCGGGGGCGGGCCACCCCTTTCACCCCACACCGCGACCATTCTTGGGGAATTGCACGGCTCACTTCCTAGAATTTATGGATTTTCTTGCTCGGTCTCGCTTTGGCCCGTTTCTCCTCTCTCTCTCTCCCCCTTCAACTTCCTACTCTTGTTCCTCTCCCTTCTGTCGACGTAATTTTCGATGTTCAACATAAATCAGCATGTACTGCCGTGATCTTGTTTATGTTGGCCCCTGATGGGACGTTTTGTTTTGTTGGAACCCCGATTGATCCGCGCCTGACCTCAACTTGTCCTCGGCCTGCATGGTGGCGCCCGCGATGCGCCACGCGGGCCGGACACCGCGGCGGGCGGCCGCGGCCGCCCGTCCGCGTGCTGCGAGGTGGGACGGCGCCACCTCAATGA
>CM060087.1:16807779-16934657 GCA_030522485.1 Stenchaetothrips biformis
TTGCACTTTCCACCTTTATTTTCCCTTATTTATGGTCACTCTGACTTCTCAATCGCTCCTCCGATCCGGCATCGCGCCGTAAGCAACCTTACATTATGCCCCTTCCCTCCGCGTTCCGTGACATGTATACGGCGGAGTGTCGCCTGCGCTATCTCCCCGCTGTCCACCTTCTTACGGACGGCCGGGAACTGGTTTCGAATCGTCCCCCATGCTGGACGCCATCCGGTAAAAGCCGCCGGAGCGCCATTTTTGTCTTGCACCGCTTGTCTCGATTGCAACCGAAAACGGCTGCCAAAAGTTGAGTCCCTCCTCCTTCTTCTCCGTCTGCTCAGTCATTGAGAACACCACTTCGTTAGGTGGCTAACAGACCGCAGCGCGCGCAGCACGCTTCAATGGCCGCGTCGTAAAGGAAAAACTACGCGTCACTGAATAAACCGCAAATCACTCGATAAAAAAGGACAGAAAGTCCTTTCAAGTGGATTTTCCTTTCTTCCGCGACAGAGCATGGCAGAGGTCCCCGAACAATGCGCAAACCCCTTCTTTGTGATGCACAGTACACTGTTTAACTTTTTCTCTCACATGTCTAGCAAGTGGTTGAAAAAGAAACGACGGACTTGCTTTTAAGATAGACGCTAGCGGGGACGCCCGGACAACGCACCCTCTCCCATTTTTCATACAGGTTTACGACACTCGCGGCTTTCCGCCCGAAATCTGTTTTTCTCTGTAGTCAGGCACGTACTGCTCTTATTTTAGACCGGCAAGGGTATGGCTGATGTCTGCAGCCCACGCAAACGCCCAGGACAAAAAAAAAACCAAAAACAAAAAAAAAATAAAAAAAAAACATCGAGATGAGAAACAGAGCGCGCTGGTGGGAGTACCGGCGAATTGCTTGCCACATATTTAGCGGCCGGAATAGAATTAGCATCTAATTTGGCGCTATCTGCCAGTGACCCACTCGTATGTGAAACTCCAAATAAGTGTGAAACTCGCCGCACGTGTGCTCAAATTGGAATTTGTCTGCTCTCACAAAATAATCCAGCTAGATCAACAAATTTCACGTGTTAAAAATAAATTTGAAAAATGTAGTTTTTAGCTCAGTTTTCCGTATCATTTTTAAATGAAGGTACGAGGGCAAACATGGGAAACATGGTGCTGCATTTTGAAAAGCGTGCTTTTAAAAATTGAGCCGACGGGCCGCGCCGCACTGCTGTGCTGCCGCGCTGCCGCGCTGCCGGGCGCTCGGTGCTATACAGCCTCTGGCGAGGGTGGTCCCTTCCGGCGGCGAATTGGGGGCGTGCCTGGGCATGCGTGCGAGGTTGCGTGGGGGTGCGTCCGGGGCGGTGGGGGTGTGGACGCCCTTCGCACGCCTGCCTGCTCTGCGGGTGTTCCCAAGGAGTGGTGCTGAAGGCGGGGGGTGACAGGGGCAGCGAGGGCCGCGCAGGGACGTGCTGGGGTGCGAGGGTTGTAGAGGCTTGCCATTGTTTTCCCTCCCCTGTGTCCCACAGCGCTGCCACCCTCTTCCCTCCCCTCGCTGGCAACTTGGTTGGCGCGGCCCGTCCGTCCCATTCGGGCAGGGCTTGTGTGCTTACAGGATCGCCTGGCCGGGGACCGTCCGCTTGCTGAGTCATAACTGTCATCGCAATGAACTGGTCTTATTTTCTCTGGACCGCTCTCCGGGTGGATCCCGGCCGGCCGGGGATTCTTGCCCATTGCTGCGGACGGCGGGGCGAGACGGACAGGCCTGGGAGTTGCTGCCTCCAACCCCCCTTTTTTTGTCCATGGCAATCTTTACTGCCTGGTCCATTGGTCGGCGACCGGCGGCGGGACCGTCGACACCAGCGAATTCAATGTGTGGCCCTTGCTCTATTTGTACCGTCGATGGCAAGGTGTGAGGCGCAGTGCGGCGGTGTGCAGGTAGCGGAGCTGGGACGGCGACGCGCTGCATGGAAATGAGGGTGCGGTTTATGGCAAGGGGTGAGCTTCTCGTTGTTCTAACTTTCGCTCTCCGTCGCCCGAAAGTCCACCACCGTTTTGTTCTTCCTTTACGGCCCGGCCCATTCACGGTCCGAATTCCTCGGCCGCGTCCTTGGGCTCTCTGCGGACGGCCCTGCGGACGGCCCTTCGTGGTGCAGCCCCGCCGCTGCCAAACCGCTCTGGACGCCCTGGACGCACAGCCTCCGAAATGCCGGCAAATTTACGGAGGATGTTCGAGCAGGATGATGGCGTCCTTGTGGTGCGCACATGCAAACAGGCCCCCAAGGGCGGTGCAAGGCTCCGTGTGTGTGCTCGAGCAGCCCGCGCTGTCATCCTGCGACCACCCACGGCAGGGATAGTCTGCGCTGCGCTCTCGTCTGCTTACCATTGCTGGCGCAAAGAATAACCACAAAAAAATAAAATATTATTTTAAGCTCTGGGCGTTGCATACAAAATGGCAGCCCACGCAGGCAACTAAAGTGGTTGGTGTCGCACAGCGCTCTGCATGTCAGCCTGCCGCCGCCGAGCACCGGCGCTCAAAGCAAGCTTTTTCCTGGAAATTCGCGCTGCCCCCGTCGTTCGGACCGCAGAGGAGGAATATGTGATCGGATCTCTTGAAAACTGGTCGGCATTATAATAAAATAAAATTCAAGAAAAAGAGGGGGCAGAGGAAAGAAAACACTTGGGATTAGACCACTCCCTCCGTGTTGTACATCTCCATCTTTATTGGGGTTGCCCTGACAGCGGGGTAATCATGGCTTCCCGGCTTAGCGGCTCTGGCGTCTTGGCTCTGGATCTTGTCGCCGTGCGGGGCGGGGTGGGGCGGGGCGTGGCGGGGTGGGGCATGGTGGGGCGCGGTGGGTCGACGCCACGGGATGCATACGTTATGCGACGCTGGAAAGAAAAAACATGGCACCAACAAAACCATCTCAACATTTTTTATTCAAACAACCAAAAGAAAACGAGCAAAATATTCAAGCAGGACTGAAATTATCCACCTCTTGTGTCGTGGTGAATATGGCCGCTCATGCCATCCGGCCATCCCCTGGCCGGGGGTGCGTGCCCACGTTCTCGTGACGGCCACTTTGCATATCTCCGTGTTGCTTTGAGGTGGACGCCGCCGCCCTCTTCGCCAATCGCCCGATCGGGTTATTAAGAGCTTCTCGGCGTGACAGGCGGCGCGTTTGACTCGCCGCGCAACTACGTGACGTAGCCAACCGAAAAGTGGCTCTCCGCCGGGCGGATTTTATGCCTTTTTTTTCTTCCTCTCTTCCGCGCTTTTTTTTTTCTTTGTCGATTTCATTAAGACCGCAAACAAGGCTTCGCGGTTTCAATCCGCGGCGCCGTAAACACAGACACGTTAACGTTTGCTTACCCTCAGCGTGTCGAAGGGACGAAGGCCCGCGGTGCTCGAGGCGACGTCCTCTTTACCTGCCCGGTCTATTCCTCCGTGTGAATTTTTCGTCGCGGACCGTTTTGTTCACCGACCGTACTTCTACACCGTCGGGAAGAAAGTTTTTGACACTGTCCGTCTGAAATTCGGCGCCGTGCCGCGCTGGCACTGTAAATGTCACGGCGAATTAGTCGGGTGCACTTTACATGCGAGAAAACCCAGGCGGATTAATCCTTTGGTGAATGGTGGCGCGGCTGCCTGGAGGCTCCGGGCCGGGAAAGCCCTGCCGTTTTAATGGCGAGGCGGGGCGGGCGCGCGGGCCACCCTCACCTTCACCCGCACGCGCGCTGGTGGTCTGCTAAACAGCAGGGGTGGCTTGGGCGGTACAGGTCCAAGCAAAAAGGGGCAAATGGTTCTTAGCAATACACAAATTACCATAGTAGATTTTTTATTTATTTTTCTTGTTTCAAAGGCCTTTTTTTTTTGTTCATTTAGGCAGGCACCAATCTGCGAGGTGGATGCTCAGCCTGTACAGTCACTGCGTAAGCGTGGGCCACTGCTTGGGGCTCGGACTGTACTCCTTATCGACTGATGCAGCAAATGGCTCTCTGGCCGCCCTCCCCCGCCCCGCCACGCCACGCCACGCCCCTTTCGGGAACGCCGAATGCAAATTAGAGAAGCTCTGCGAAAGGTCATCGGAAGTAATGGCGCCTTTCGGAACCCTTTACAAGAGCCCCTCCCCGGCGGCCCTCCACAGTCGCTGCACAGTTCCGATCTCTGGACTCGGCCGGGTAATCCACGCATGCCTGTCTCTCGTAATATCAAACTATTCGCTCTGCACTGGAATTTATGGCGTTCCTTCATTTGGCCGCCCGTTGTCCACTGGGTTTACGACCGCGAAACTCGCTTGTCGTCGTGATATTTATACGTACACTCGCTCAGAGAGAGACATCGCCGCTTTTGTTTTACTTGACAAGTTCCGGAGAAGCGCGCGCGGAGCGCGAACATTCCCAGGCATGCGTTTCTGCGAGGGATGGCATCTCAAATTTCCATTCAAAAATTAATGATTTTCATCAGGGCTTAATACTAGAATCTGCTTTTCGTTTCTCCTCTTGTTAGTTTTTTCAGCGTCTTTCACGACGGCTAAAAACGAATGCCGCGAGAAAAGATGGTTTACTGGATAACGCGGATGACATCAAAAAGTCAATCGAGGAGACATCCCGATCTCACATAAAAGTTTTCTGCCAACGTCTGCAGCCGTCTAAGCAGTCCGGCTCGATTGTAACCGCGATCTCCTGTGTGTGTGTGCCTACGTGCGCGTTTGTGTGGATGCCTATGTGAGTACGACTTTGCGTCCGTGTGTGCGTGTGTGAGCGCCCGACCACGAAATGATCGCCCGCGCGCGCGCGTGTGTGTGTGCATGTGTATGCGCGCGCTCGCTTGCCTACCGAGTTGGCCGCCAGCGTTTTCCGAAGAGGTGCATCTGATGCTCCTTTTTCACGCGAAGCCAATATTTTGACCATTATTTCAAGAGGCCAGCTCTCCTTATCTCAAGGAGTGAACCCAACGCGGCTGGCATTGGGCGCCTGTTTGGCCCCGCCGCGCGTGCAAGTCTCCACCAACATGGCGTCCGTGGCGTGCCAGATGTGTCCCCCTCCCCCTTCTCCCTGCGTGTCCCCGACGAGTGACGACGCCCAGACGTGCCTTCGCGGCCAGACGAGCCAAGACGAGGCGCGCCATGGAGGCCGGGCCACTATCGCCATAAACGCTAAAACTAAACACGCCGCCGCACACCGGCCCTTCGCGCGTTGCCGCGTGTTCGACTCCCTTTCGAGACTTCCTCCCGCTGGTGAGCTCCCCCCCCCTTCCCCCCAAGCCGAGTCGCTGTGCACAGCCTCCGACGCGTCGTTCTGTCCCCCTCGCACCCCTCCAAAACGCGGTCCGAGTGCGGACGAGACGGACCGACGAAGCGGCTCTCGGACGCAGCCTGCAGGTCCGCGTGCGCGCCGTGGGCCCCTCCTTCCTTCTTTATTGATGTCCCCCGCCAGGGTAAGCACAATTTTTCCGCCGCTGTCCCCAGAGTGGGCGGCGGGGAGGAAGGGGCGCTACTTTCTTGTCCGACCGCGCACTGGCGCGCAGTGCGGCGCACACCCACAACCGTTTGCTTTTATTCGCGTGTTCCCATGAATCATCATTCCTTATTCATCGCCCTGCTTGCTTGCGAAAACAGGGCCGCCCCTGTCCGCCACCCTCGCCAACTTTATACTGTCGGGACTGCCCGGCGGGAAAACTTTTTCGGACAGGCACCGCGCGGTGCCTTTGCGTTCCGTCTCGCTCGCACTCTGGGGGCGCCGCAACGAGGCGCGACGGAGACTGGATCGACTGCGCGGAATCAGACTGCTCCTGCTGCTACCCCTCCAGACGTACTCCGGCAACTTTTACCCACCGAAAACTTCGGGCCAACTTCAATTAGAATAAGAAAGTCCGGCGTTAAAATGTTTACAACCCTTCCCCCCTGTTTTCGGGGTGGGAGAGAGACCTTTCTCATCTCCTTTTTCTGCGCGGCCCTTCCCCCTGACACTCCTTGCGAGCCGGCAGCCAAGAGTGGGGTACATCTGCGTTAGAAAAATGCTTCGGTGGAAAATATGCTTTTGCTGAAAAAATTCTATCGGCAGAAATATTATTGGACGAAGACAACCACAGCCTAAATGTATCCAATGAACTTCGGGCTGGAAATGCTGGAATTTTCAAACAAATAAGGTTTAATTTTTATTTTTTTTGAAACATTTTTTTTTATTCCAACGGAGAAAAGGCACGCTAGCGGTCTCTCCTCGTGGGTTTCGCCTAGGATGCGAATTAGCTCCGCAGCCCTCGCGGCCACGCCCCCAGAATAACGCTGCGCGCCACGCGATTCAAAACCACGCCCCAGGCTGCGTGCGGATCGTGCCGGCCGGAGGCCCCGCAGGCCGGGGGGGCCAGGCCGGGGCCTAGGCTGGCGGCGCTGGAGGAGGCCACCGCACCTCGGACGCACCGGCCGCGCGTGACCATGTCCGATAACATTGCGTCGGGGGCGGCACTCGGCCGCACGCTCGGTGCGACTCGGCCCGGCAGCGCCGCCACACCCACGGCCAATCAGAGTGTGATGTGCGGCTAAGAACGCGCCACGCCAAAGCCATGTTACCGATTTGCTATTTTGCAGCGCTTTCTTTAAAAAGAAACAAAAGAGTTGTTTTTGCGAAAGAAAAAAATTGGTTTTTGCGGTGTTCCCGGCGTGACGCTTGCGTGCACCTGATAAGTCGTCGTGACGGCGCTATCTATCCATCGCGGGGCTACGTCCGGGAGGTTCCCCGTGCCTACCTCGAACGCAGTCTGTCGTGTGTGACGTCACCGCGTCGCCGAAGCTCTCTGTCTTTCTGCAGGCTTTCCCAGCTCGACTGCGTCAAATGCACGCTGGCGGATGTCACGTAAACTTCGGAAAGCGCGACGACCCCCCCTCCCCACTTAAAAAAAACGAAAAAAAAAGTTGAGGCTTAATTAATTGATGGATAAAGGTTGGCGTCCGTGTCCCAGGACGTAAATTATCCGGTTAGTGATAGAATTCCCAAAATAGAGATGTCGCCGCGGGAAGGCTGTCTGGCCAGTAAATACGAGGGCAATAAAAGCCGCCAAACTGACCTGAGCCAAGTCCTCTGCCGATTGGCTGCTCTGCCCGCGGTTCGCAGGGAGTGTGCACTGTCCTCGCCCTATCTGACGCGCATCTGATGGGTGCGAGAGAGACAGAGCGACGAACCACGGTGGAGTCCAGCGCTCCCCGCCTTGGCGGCCACGTGCGGCGCGGCCAGTGAACCTCAACGACGCCCTTGTCACGCCGTCATCGGTCAAATATTTGACCCGGAGAGATACCAATGAAATGATTTGACGGATGCCCCCCCCCCCCCGCGTCGTAGGAACCTACTCCTCCCCCGCCACCCCTACACCACCACCACCGCGTGGCGGTCGCAGCGAGACACACAATTAACGTCCCGCCCCATAATATCAGCTCCAGTGCTCGACCCTCTCACGTGCGCGTCGTGCCAGGGCCGACAGCGGGGTCCGCGAGGCAGGGGCAGCGGGGCGGGGCAGTGGGGCGGGGAGGCGGTGTGGGGCGGCTGGCATTCTCGCCGAGTTTGGCGTGCTGCGTCGCCGAGCTGCCTCCCCTGGGCCCGGGCCGGCGGAGGGTTGCCCAAAGCCGCCACCCTTTGCAATTCCATGGAGAGGCGCTGCGTGGTGGGCGTGGCGCGGCGCGGCGTGGCGTGGTGTGCCAGGGCCGCGGCACCCCCGGTTCGGATCCCGCGGCAAAGCCCCTAAGACTGGTCCTCCAGGAAACAGGGCTGGCTGTAAAAACGATCCTGGCGGGGCCTCGTGGGGCCGGCGCGGGGCTACCACCGCCCCTACTGCCCCTACCGCCGCCCTGGGATCTGCGCTCGGCCCCTGGCTCCCTGGGCCTGTGCAACTCTGTAAAGAAGGACCTTGGATCGCCTCGGCTGCCTTGGCGCCCCCCGCGGGGTCGGAGCTCGTCCAGCTTATCAGATCTGGCTCTCTCTCTCTCCCTCCTCCTCCCTCCGCGCAGTACGGCCGTCAGGTGCGGTGGAGGAGCCGTGGGGGCGATGCGGGGCGATGCGGGGCGATGCGGGTTGCCGTTGTTCGGCAGCGTTTCTGTTTCTAGGCACGTTCGCGCGATATCCGGGCGTCCTGGAAGACGCCCCATCGAGGCTCCCCATCGGGGCTGTAAAATTAGACCCAGCCAATGATCCCCAGGCGACGCTGTGTTATGATTGCCGGCTCTCGTCTTGCATCGCGAGTGCGGGCGTGGCGTCGCGTGGCGTGACGGGGCGCGGCGGTGTGGTGTGACGACCCCACCGCCTCCCAGCCGCCATCAAGGCTTACGTATGCATGGCGGGCTGCGGCGCCAGTGGGGATTGGTGCGGGATTGGTGGAGGCCGGCTCAGCCACTACTCCATCAAGAGGTAATCCCCGGGGAAGTCCGTATCGTGGAGGGCTGGCAGCGCAGACGCACCCTCCCTAAGCCCACCCGGCCCCCGAACAACTAGTTCGTCTCCATCAACGTCGCGCACTAAAGCTGACACGGCAATGTTAAGAAGAAGACGAAAATTTTTTCACCGTGCTGGCTCATACAAATACAGTCTTCCTCGAATAGGGTGCGTACCAGAGGTGGCGACTTGAGGTCCGCTCTGAAAATACTTGTCGATCGATCTCTTGTCCGTCGGAGAGATAGTGGCTGGTCCCGCGTCGCCGTGAAACCTTGTTGCCGGCAAGTTTTCATCAAACAGCGTTTCCTTTAATATTTTCTCTTTCCGCTTTACCTCCCGCGGCGGGGCTGCGCCTTTAAAGTTTGCAACCCTAGGCGAGTAGAGGCCTCGGCGAGGCGAGCTGCAGGCCCGCCCCCTGCAGGCTCCATAGCGCACTGTTAATTAACGTCCTGCCCCCCTCCCCCCGGCACACCTTTCAAACTTTGCGTGGCTCGGCTCCTTGGCAGGAAAGAAGAAAATAAAATTTTAATCTTTCTCGCGCACGACGAACGACAAAGCCTACAGTGGAGGTCGTTTGATGCTTGTATTCAGACTTTTGCATATTTTCACCGTCTTTCCGCACCGCTCCCGCGGCTACGCAGTGCGCTCAGGCAGACCTATTATTAAAAGTAAATCGGATATTGAAGACCGTCACTTGCCTGCTCTCCCCGCCCCTCCCCCTCCTCTGTCTCCCCCGCGCGCTCTCCCGGCCCCCGCTTTACGATCGGGGGATTTGCTCGTGCTCTTGCACAGCCAAAGTCGGTCATGAAATTCAAAAATCGCGGGCAATTCTCGTAAATCAGCGCAGCGGTACTTCCCGGGCCGAGACAGGATGGAGCCGGCGCGTTTTGGACCGGACGACGGGGACGGATCAGGCCCAGTGACGACGCTCAACGCTGCGCCTCGTCGCTCGGTCTCCGCACCGCTCACGGGACGCGCCACGAATGCGAGAGAGACAGAGCGACGACACCGCGGCGCAGAATCGCTCGGCAGTCAGTAAGAGACAAAAGGAAACCCCCGCCAGAAATGAGAGGGAAACGGTCTGGAATTAATCCCAGATAGTAGTCGGCCGGCTCCATCTTGGGACCCACGCACCCCCGGCCCAACCCCGCAGCAAAGCGCATCGTTTTATCCGTGTAGCCCACCCCCTGAAGACACCCCCAACCTATTTTTGTTCCCCAAACTCTTTTCCTCTTTTTCGAACTTTGAGCTTGCAGAGCGTGCCGCTGCAGCCCCGCCGCCGATTGGCTGAGCGAGCAGCGAGCTCGACACGCGCGCTATCAGCCATCTCTCCCCTTAGCGGGCGTCTTTTTTATATTTTCCATCGCCTGCCCCGGTTTTTACAATAAACGTGACTGAAATATTGAGGCGCCTCGTCGCAGCGGCGTCTTCGTCCGTTGCTCCACGGCGCCCTCTTCCCCCTCCCCTTCTTGTTAGCTCCCCCTGCTTCTGCTTCTCGTCTTGATTCCGAGCCTGGGCCAGGCAGCATGGCCGCAGCACTCATCCGCCCCCGGACGTAATTCAATTTTGCCGTCTTTCGCCGGTTTCAAATTTCATGGAGTTATAAAACCAGCGGAGCCGCGCGCGTCTTGTCTTATTTGAAACACGCCGCGGGAAATTCGACTCGGCCTTTGCTGTGTTTTGTTGTACACTGGCTTTTCTTTCTGGAAATGTACGGGGAGAGATTAAAGGTCGGCGCGAACGGCGCGGCCGTTTCAGCGGCGCAGCGATTGAGACCTCATCTCATCGGTGGCTCCGCGACCAAGGAGACTCGTTCCGCTGCCAAGACGGAAAGCAAACTCATGACGGTCGTTAACTCTGCGCTCGTAACCCGATCCCATATCGGCCGGATTAAAAGTAGTAATCCCATTACGGGTCGCGAATTTGGAAGCGAAGGATGGCGCCGCGCCGTGGAGTCGCCAGGCCGGAGTCGTGGTGGGGGCGGGGCTCCTGTGGGGTAGGCAGCGGGGCCACTGCGCCGCGTGCGGGTTGCCTACACTGGCTGGACCAGATAAGCGACTCATAAAGCAGAGAGCAAATCCGTGTCGTCCTGAGAGCCGCGCAGGCCGCGCATCCCCGCTCAGCCACACCGCCACCTAAAAAAAGGGAAATAAGCGCTGATTTTAAGGACCAGAACTGCATTCGGAATCTTGGTTTTGGAATTTCGACTGCGTGCGGTGTGTGGAGTGAGGAGAGAGAGTGGTCTACGGCCCCCCGACGGAAACGTAACCCAGAGTGCGGCTCGCGGTGCAAGAAGTAGTATATTCGGCCGCACAATATCTGCTGTCAAGTCAGATCCAAATAAACGTCAGTGGCAAGGTGCGGCGTGGCACGGCGCGGCGTGGCGCGGCTAGCGGGGGCGTGCCCACTCCTATCGCCCGCTGGGCTGCGCCTGACTGCGCTGGCCGGGGTCAGAGGCGGGGCCGGAGCTCCTAGGACCTTATTACTGGCTTTTCTTTTTGTGCGCCTCCACCCCGCCACGCCACGCCTGCCAGGCCGTGCACCCCGTGTGCGAGTCAGTGACCCTCTTATACGTCTTGATAAGGGCGGGAAGGTGGAGGGCACCGCCAACCCTTAGCACCTGCCGGTGGCGAGGGAAAGGGCCCCCAAGCCCCTCCCCTTCCCCTCCCCTTCCCCTCCCCGTGTCCGATCAGATGTCCTGAACGGCAATTAACGTAATGAGGGCCGATTCACACGGCGGCCATTCACCGGAAGGCCGCCGTCAGAGCCGCCCGCGTGTCTACCCTTCAACACTGCGCACAAACCATCCAATCGCACGTCCGGACAGAGGGAGCTCGAACAAGGGCCGGCTTGGATCGGACGCTGTGGACGCTCAAAGTCAAACCGGCATTTTCAAGGCATTCTCACCCGTTTCGATGAGCGTTGGGATAACGTCGCTTTTAGAATATTATTAAAAGACATCCATACCCATTTACCAGTACTAATAGAAATTCATTGTGGAAACACAGTCTGTAAAATTCTCTGTACACAAAATAAGCCAGTGATGATTTCACTCTAAGAAATCAGAACAGAGTTGGAAAAAGCGACGTTCTAGCGGTGTAGCGCTGGACCAATACGTATCGAACTTAGAGGCCGCGCCGTAAAAGGCGGCGCAGCTGGCTGTCACGAGTGCTGGACGTTGTGCCCTCCGTGCCGGCCACCCAAGACGACAGGCGGTGGACGGGCTGGCAGACGGACAGACAGACAGACAGACAGACAGACAGACAGACGGACGGACGGACAGACAGATAGGAGGGTCGTTGCCTCTCGCTGGTCTGACCCATTGCTATGCGGGTTGGCCTAGCCCTCGGGGGATGGCGTTGCAAAAGGATTGCGTGACAGGCCGGCGTGACAGGCTGGCGTGACCGTCCTGGCGTGACAGGCGTGGCGCGGCGGTGCTGGCGTGACGCCGCTGCAGCTCTCTCGCGGCCTTGCCTTTGATTGACAGCGACTGCGGGCGCGTGGCGTGGCGGGGGAGTGGCGGTCTCGGCTCCGGCACACCGCACGGCCCTCTCCGCACCGCGGACCATCTGCATGCTGCATGGAATGCGGAATGCTAATTATAATAACAAAACCGGCGTCACGATTTTGACGCACACCATAAATTAGGACCTGCTACAGGATGGAGAGGTGTAAGAATAGAAAATTAACGAAGTTGCCTCCCCAACCCCGAGAGGGTTGTCGGCGTCGTCGTCGGCGGTGGCTTGATACCATCGAGGAGCTTGTTGACGCTCACCTCGCACCGCGGTGGAGTCCGCCCTGCCCTCGCCGTCGCCCAGCAGGGGGACGACACCAGATTATTTTCAACCACCGCGGGGACCCCTTGTAATTTATCTGACGTGCTGCTGCAGCTTCTAGAGCCGCGCGCCGCGTTGCCGTCGGCTGCAGAGCGGCGTTGCCGCGCCGCCGCGCTGCCGCCATGTTGGCCGCAAGATGGCGGCACTGCTGCGGCTGCTGGCTCCGAGCCCAGCTGATTAACATCCTCAGTGCGCGTGTGTGAGTGTGTCCGTGTCTGTGCGCGCGGCTACCCGCTCGCCGTGCGCGCCGTGCGGGACGATAACCCAGGCCGACCTAACCTGACCTTCTTGCCACTCGTCCCGCGCGCGCCGTCTGGGCGGCACCGCACTCAGCCGCTCCGCGATTTTTAATTCGAAAAGGCGATTACGGACGCGCCAGGTGGAACGATCGTGCGTGCGCGCGCGCGCGTGTGTGTGTGTGTCTGTGTGCCTGTGTGTGAGTGAGAGACAGGACACGTGATAGCTCTTGTTGTTGTTGTTGCTGTTTGTGATGGTGGGCGAGGAGGGCTTTGCCGCTGCTGCAACAGCAACAACATCGGGCCCTGCTACCGCCGCCAACGCCATCTTCTTCTTCTCTTTCGCCCGGACGGCTCAGCGATAATGGTGATGCGCCAATGTTATTGCTGTTTATTTTGCTGTTGTTGTTTTTGTTGTTGCCGAGCGCCTGATGGGTCAGGTGAGCCCTCGCTGAAGCCCTCTCCTTGCTGCGCGTGCGCATTGCATCGTGTGTGCGCGGAACGCTGCGCTTGTGAACACTGTGCGCTGCTTAACCTAGCAAGTAAAACAGGCATGCTTAATACTCGAGGGCTAATCTTGGCCACTTTTTATAAAAGTAGGCCTCGCCTTCACTCTCTTTTACTAGACTAAAATAATAATCAGTGCAGTGAGTATTTAACACGCTTTTGGATGGATGAAAGGCCGTCGTTCCCACCGGTTGGGACGACGCACTCCGCGCCGACGCAGACCCGTCTCCCGGCATCCCTGCAAAAGAAGAGAAAGAAACCGAAAATTAGTTGTGTGTTACTTTGGCGGCACTTCTTGGCTCTATTGTCCTGTCTGCTGGCTGTCCGAAAAATCTGCCTCATTGTGGCGCGAGTATTCATCGGGCCTTCCTTCCTGCGGGCCGTCTTTTTCCCCTCCCCTTGCGAAAGTTTTGAGTCTTCGCTTTTGTGTATTTTTCGAAGCTTTTTTTTTTTTTTTTCTTGCCTCCACCGTCGTGCGGGTGGAGTCGCAGACATCGGGGTGCGCTGGCGTCGCTGGCGTGCGAGCAACTTGTGTGTGTTCTACCGTGACATGGCGGGCGGCCCTCGCCAAGTCCTCCCCTCTTCTACACTGCGCTTTAAGACGAGAAGCGAGTGTAATTTAGGGGTAGAATATGAGTAGTACGCAGAGGATGGAAAGATGACAAAGAAAGCAAAGCATGGTGTGCTTCAGATCAGCATCACATTTGACTAACTTTATAGCAGTAGCGGCTGCGGTCCAGCCACCTCTTTTCGGCTGTGTCGCTGCAAGTCGCCGCTGTCAGCCATGTCTGGCCGCCTGCCTCCGCTCCCTCGTCACACATTCGATGCTATCTTTGTCGTGTCGTGTCGGAGCGAAGAACCAACCCGCCTCCAAGAACTGTTTGACGTGAACTCCGCCGCTCAGCCACATGGGCCTGAGTGCGTCCGTTTGTGTGCATGCGCGCGTGTGTGTGTGTGTGTGCGTGCGTGCCGACACCAAGCTCCCACTCCTTCCACCCCCTCTTCGGTTTTCTTCTCCTTCTTCTCGTCCTCCTTCCCGTCTTCTTTTTCCTTTTATCTCATCCGTTCCACTTGGCTCGCCGTTCTTGTTCACTTCATCTACCCCTCGGCGTACTCGCACGCACACACACGCGCGCAAACACACACACACACACACACCCGCGCGCGCGCGCGCGCGCACAGAGCACGACTCCGTGATAGCGCGTATTCAACCCATCCGTCCCATCGCGTCGTCTGCCGCGTCCCACAGGGAAATATGCATCCCATAAACGTAATCGAAAACATGTCACACGCGTATATCGGGAGAAAAGGCGGCTGGGCTCAGCTCGGCTCGGCTCACTCTTGAGACGCACGTGCCGCCTATTTTCCGAGTGGGCCCTAAATGCATGGCTTGCTTCGGTCGTCTGCTCCACGTCTTATCTACGTGCGGCAAATGCATGCAAACGAGTTGGCTCCATTTTTTTCTCTCTCCCTTCTTCCTCTCCGGTCTGCGTGTGGGGCCGAAGAGCCGGCGGCCTCCCACGCTACCACGCCCAACACACGCGAGTGCACTGCGTCTGTGTGTGTGTGTTGGTGTTGGTGTGTGTGATGTGAGCCGCCCCTCTGTATTTGCTCCATGTGTGTGGGTGTGTGATGCGGAGAACGCCCCTATCACACGGTGCACACACCCGCCACCAACCGTGCGTATGTGAAGGAGGAAATAATTGTGAATGTGTGAGCTTGTGTGTGTGTGTGTATGTGTCCGTGAGGTGTTGAGTGCGTAGAGTCTGTGGGAGCCAGTCGTTGTGTACGTCCAAAAAGAAAGCCGAATTTAGTTAGCGCAGCTACCGCGAATTAAAAACAAATATCAACTGCACTAGTGAAGCGCCTGTGGTGGTAGGCCAGCCCGCAACGCTCGCATGTCTTACAGCACAGCCTACCCTGCGCCTGTCACGCCCATTTTCACGGTTTTCCGCCGTTTGCGGCTGATTTTCCGAACAGCCACTTAAGACAAACAAACGCAGCGGTGTTAAACATCGAGCAACACGGTTTGAATAAATTAGAACGCCATCTGACAGAGGCCCTACACTGGCAGGCCAGCCCGCAGTGCCTTGCAGTGCGCGGCTGATCCACGCAGCGGTCTTCTGTCTAGATCCCACTGTTCGCTGCCGAATTTTTTTCGCGGACACTTCCAACACGATCGGTCCTACTGGTGGTGTGTACTCTTTGGTTCTTTTGTGGTAAACAGCTACCTTTTCCTTTTTCCATGGTTAATTGCGGTCACTTAAGAGCCGATAAAGTGCACGGGAGCTGTAAATAAAGAGCTTACCCACGTAAATCACGGGTAGAGCTCTTTTAAATTGCGCGTTGCTGCCGAGTCAAAGCTTAGGCAATTCGCTCGGCAAACACAACAGTAAAATATTCAGAAATGCATATTTTTTGAAATTTTTTGGAGTGGAAAGTAGAACTTTTTGATTTCAAATGACGAGAAGAAAAACCAATCTAGATATTTACATCATTTTACCTCATTATTCATATATTTAAAAACTCTTACTCTAAGATCAATCTCAGTTTCTATTTTTACTGACTTCTTGAAGATCACCGTTTCTCAGGACGGGCGGCCAGTAGGATGAGCCAGGCGTCGTGGAAACCTGCCCGAAGTTCGCAGAGGCCAACGAACAGCACACCGCCAAATTCCACAGGTAGCCGCAGCCTGTGGGAATGAAGGGAAAAAATATTGCTGAATGTTTAATAGGCTCTAAAGGCTCTATAGGCGGCCGAAACAGCGAAAGGGACTAGTCTCCGCGGCCCGCTATGCCGCGTTGCTGCCCCATATTAAAATTTACTCTCTCGCGACCGACCAACTCTCCTTCGGGTAGCATCCGCATCTTCTACAAAATCCTTTTGTCCGACCTGGTTTCATATTTTTGACACTTAGCTTAAATTTATACCCGTTTCCAAAACTTACTAAGAAAATAAAAAAAAAAAATTGGATGTTAATTATGAGTTTGTCCTGATGAAATCATTTTCGAGTCTCGCCTGAAGCAAGGTTGGTATGCGTGTGGCATCCGTGCAGCTGCAGAGGGCGTGCGAGACAGAGAGGCAGAGAGACAGACCGAGACAGACTTACAGACAGACAGACAGACAGACAGACAGATTCACACACAGCAGCCAGTTGACCTTGGTCCTTGGCCGTCGCAACGCGTCCCGCAGACAAAAGGTGACGGAGGGCCCCGTCAAGGTCGCCTGCATCGAAGTGGCCGGCTACTTGGCCAGAAACACTTCCCGGCCGCCGCCACCAGGGCGGCGAGCTTTAGGGCCGAATCATGGGGTGCCGATTGCTCTCACCTCCGTGATGAGGACACAACTATAACTCTCCCTTACGGCGTCCATAAACAACATTATTGCCACCAAACAGAGGCGTGAAATAGCAGACGATCATGCCGGCCACGTCGCCGGGGGAGCGGGCAAGCGCTGAAATATTGAAGCGGCATCGCGCGGCCCTTTCCGTGACTGCACTCGGATCTGATAATCGGTGCAGCGCGTCAAAATGGAGGCAAGGCGGCACCGGCTCCACCGCCGGCTCCGCGGCCATCGCGGCGTGACCAGCAAACTGCGCGTTAATGATGTGTTTATCTGCGTTTCCCGACCTACGCCACTGCCGACACCAGATACGTAAACGGCGAAAGAGCACTTCCATTTTTTTTTCTACGCCGACAGAAAAATGGTCCGGCAGCATCCTCTTGCTGCGTGAAGTTGGAGCGGGCAGGGCGGGAACGTCAGCCAGCTTAGAGCTCCAGGCTTCAGCCAGCTTCAGCCAGCTTCGGTCGCGTCGGGCTTCAGCCCCCCAGCACTGTTCGCCAGCACAATAGGCCTAGAGGATTGTTTTCCCGGTTTGGCCGGGGAGGCCGGGCAATCCCAGGGGCTTTTACTGTTGCCCACACTCTGACATTGTTGTAGGAAACAATCGGGCCCCTGCAAGTGGCCGCGAGGGTGGCTCGAGGGAGAAAGGGAGAGGTAGAGAGAGGAGAGATGAGGGGCGTCTGCGCGCAGCTGTCGGATTTGGCTCAGGCCTGCAAATATCTCCCTGCTCTATTTACAGGCAGACGCTGAGCCGTCTGCGCTCGTCGCGGTGTTCGGCGCGCTGTGCGCCGCGGGATCATTTCGTGTTCGATATTTTTCTTAACAGCAGTTAGAAAAAAATAAATGAAATGGCACTGTGGATCGCCGGCCTGATGCCGCCGTAACTGAGTCCGTCCGTCTGTTTGTTTCAGCCGCGCGGCCGAGCATCGTCCGGAGCGCCCCCAACAGAATACGTCTTTATCGTCTGCTGAGGTAAGAGCTCCAACGGCCCTTTTAGTGCCGAATAATCGTAAGCTTTGCAGTGGCAACGGAATAGCGCAAAAAGGGGGACGAAAGAAAGAGTGAAAGGGGATCAGCGCCACAGAAAGAAGGACTGTTGCAGTTTGCAGGCCGGCGCGCTGCTAACCAGGAGACAAAAAACTAAACAGTTTTTTGTGTTTGTTAGTTTGTTAGTTTGTTACTTTGCTTGTTTGTTTGTAGTTGCTTTTGGCCTTGATTTGCCACTCACTAAAGACGGACCATAAAAGAGAATTATTGTAGCTTTTTGTTTATTTCAAACTTTTAATCTTGATTTGCTTGATTTGCTTAGAAGTGATCGACGAAAAAAATCGTTACGTGTTATTTTTTTGTCTCAAGATTTTACTTTTGTTCGATTTTTAGCCTACGGTGTGATCTTTCGGTGGCTTCCGTCTCAATTTGCTCCGAACAGTGCGTGAATGGCCATCGGAACAGCGATCATGAAGCCATTAACTTTTACACGCACGTTATGACTCTTCTTGCCGAGGTGCTTTATGTATTTGCGAAGGGTGCAGCGGGCACATCACAGGGCGGCGTAGACCACGCACACCTGTTAAATCGTAAAGCTGTTTCCCTCATTGGGGTAGGTCGCGAGATTATATAAACATTCGGGGAGTCTATCGAGCCAGTTAATGGTCTGCGGTGCGATTCATTGTTTGCCCCTTTTAGTACTCGCCAGTTTTGTGGCGGCTCGTCGGCTACCGTTTAGCGTTACAACGTGTCGGCGAGATGGCCCGGTAGTTGTTTTTCGCTTTGTTTATCAAACTGAACGGCCCCGGGGACACCCAAGTTAGTATCAGCGATGGCGCCTCAACAATTGGTCGCCCGTAAAGCCAAGTGTGCTATAAGGGCCGCTGTGGGGTGTCCGGAGGGCCTAGTTATCGCGCTTTACAGCAAAAAGCCCTTCACGGTCGCCGCGTCTTCGGCGGCGCGAGCCGACCGACCAATTATCGGCCAGAACATTCTCTTACGGCATTGCTCGCGCAACTTAATATGCGCGCGCTTTTCAGAGTCCGCCTCGTAAACAACTTTAGCACTTCGGGCGCTGCAGTCCCGCCTAGACACGCCGAGCCGTGGTCGTCGTGACGCCCGATTCGTCATCGCCTTGCCGTCGTCGTGCTGCCCCGTCGCCATCTCCGAGTCAAAAGAAAACAAAGCGGTTTTAGTAAATTATGAAACCCTGCGAGGAGGAGGTGAGACGTGTGTTGGGGCGCAAAGAGGCACAAACCCGGAGCGGAGCAACGACTTCAGACTGGGCGCTTGTGTGAGGTGCTGTCTGCGTTCGTGAGTGTGTTTGTGTGTGTGTATGTATGTGCGCGAGCGGGCGTGTGTGTGCAAGCAATGCAGCTCAGCGCGAACCATCACTGTTTCTATTTTATCGTCTTGCATATAAATAATGTATGAATGTGTTTGGACGCTCGCGTGAGGTGCCGCGGCGATCCGGCGCACTGACCGCCACACAAAGGCAAAGAAAACTTGAGCAAAAGGAGAGAGAACAGCTCTGCAATTTTGAGTTTTTCCAATGAAAGCTACTGCGGTTGTAAGAGTTTTGAAATAACGACACGAGCCGCTGCTGCGACAGGACCAGCCCAGGCGGGAGGGCCATTCCGTCTGTGGACAAATAATATGTAAAGCCCGTATAAATACAACAGGCTGCCTCCTTTCCATGTTACAGTGTTTCACATTTCCCCTCGTCCCAGCCGGCTCCATTTTTAGTGTTTCATCCTCTCTTTTCCTCCTGTCATTTTGCTGCGGGGGATTCCATTGTTGCTCTGCAGCAGGTGGCTCAGCATGTGTGGCACGTCCATCTAGAACTGTTGCATACGACAGGGAAAAAAATTGAATGCTGGATGAAAAATGAAAAAAAAAGGGGTCACGTTTTCAATACCCTATTTAAATTTCAAGTCCCGTTTTTGTCGCCCTGCATGCCAAGATGAGATTTTTGTGTACCGAGCTGATTGTGCTTAAAACAGTTCTTTACGACGCGCTCCCCTTGGCGTCCGCAGACAGACCAACAACTCTCACACGCGAAAAAAAAAGAGAGGGAAGGAAAACGCGCGGCTTTGAAATTTATTTATTTCGTGATATTTCACGCAAGTTTATTTCCACGTCGCGTGAGGCTCAACTGGACAGCCCGTGGCCCCGTTTATACGCCGCGCAGTTTTCCTTCCCCCCTTTTTTTTTCGCCTGGCAACATAATCATTTGCCATTCATTTTGTCGACTCACTCTGCACGCAGTGACCACTCGTAAAAACTATCCGATTTACAACACTGTATCGTTTTTCGCCGAAGACAGAAAGAAATTCCAGGTGAAAAAGGGGTAATTCCTCCCCCGACCGCTTTAAATGCGCATTTACATAGCTCGCCGCGTGCCTTTTCGCTGGTTATCGGAGCCGGTTCCCGACCAAGGCAAGGCCCCTCCAAGCAGAGCATTTTCCCTCCATATTTTTGCATTGTTTATTCTCTTCCCGTGCGGATGCGCCATTCCGAGAGCCGACACGCCACGCGGCAAAATATTCCCCGTTTTATATAAAATGCATTATTTTATTGGCCGACAACACCCCTTGCTTGGGCTAGCTGGTTCATGGCTGCTTCTTATAACGAAGTAATTTAGATGGAAAAATATGTGTGGACTCGGACAGGCGGGGCGGACCGCAGCCAGCCAGCCAGTCACAGCACCGGCCGAACCAGACGGGCCGAACCGGACGGACCGAACCGGCCCACGCCACTGAACCCGAGCCGGTCTGGCGGGACACGGCCCCAGATCAGCGAGCACGCACGCACACGTACGCGCGCGCGCACACACAGACGAACACACACACACACAAACGCGCGCGCGGCTGGATTCGCCATCTTTTACTCGCATGTCTCGGCGTTTATCGTATCCCCGCTATTAGTATATATTCCACTCACACACGCTCACACTCACACACACACACACACACAGACCGGCGCTGACTAATTAATTGAGAAATCCTTCTTCTTTCTCTCTTTCTTGCTCATTCTGGTTCTCAGTCAGTCGCGCAATAATGTTGTGTTGAGATCCTCATCAAGCCCTCCGCTCTGTCTCGTTCTGCCGAGGTGGACGACCGCAAGGGCCCCGGCCAGGCCGCTAAATTTGCGACAAGAATTGTTTATGTCCTGGTCTGGAAAATTGAAGCACATACGACACAACTTGCGTAGGGCCGGGCACTGGTCGATTTCATAAAGTTCATTCTATCGGAATCTTTTCGGGAATCGAGCGAGCGTGTTCGAAATTTGTCCAAGTTTGCGCGGAGGAGTTAGCAAGAACAGCGTGTGTGTGAGCGCGGTGGGGAGACGCGCATGCGCAGACGGCCCCCCTCCCCTGCGCCTGGCCGGCCGGCCGAAGCAGCAAGCCTGCCGCGCCGCAGCCAACAACATGGCTGGAGGGAGGCGTGGTAGGGGCGGCCGGAGGGGAGGGGGGACGCGCGATGCTGGCCGCTGCGGCGAGGCACGTCGGCCGCGCCACCGCCACGGCTCCGCCAGGGCTCCGCCAGGGCCGCCCACGTCCGGCTTATCGACCGGCCGACGTCGACGACAACGTCCGAGACAACGTCGCCCGGATGGCGGCGTCCGGGACGCCCTTGGCCCAAGATTAGATAGAGGTTGGCGCGTTCGGACGCAGCCGCAGGGGGTGGGGGGGGGGGGAGGCGTGGCGCGCTGTCCTGCTATCTGAGTTATGGTCAAGCCTGCCGCGGACCTGCTGTAGATCCTTTCCCTGCGCCCTCCGTCCACTACTCCCCCCCCCTTCCCCCTCTTCCACGCCCGTCGCGTCCCGCTGCTTTCTGGCCAGCCCCAGTGGCGTAGCAGGTGCTGGAGAAAAGGAACACTGCTAACAAAGTCTCAAGATTGTTTCCCATACAACAACATTAAATTCACAGCAACAAATAAACGGAAGAAAAAATATTGTAGTTTAGTCGAAAAATTATGTTGTTGTTTTTTTTTCAAAGAAAGGGGGAAAAGAACCACGGAAATGGTAGTAGGCAGAGCCCTGATATGCGGTAGGGCTTTAATGTAAGCTCAGCCACGCCCCGCGCGGTGCTCGTCAAAAAGGCTAATTAAAAAATGCCGCGATGTTCGCGGGGTGGTGCGGGGCGGCTTGGGATGAGCGGGTGGTAAAAAGGGGTTGGGGCTGGCCGGGCCGCGGTCAGCCACGCCACGCCACGCCACGGCTCGGCTTGGCTTGGCTTGGCTACGCCCCCGGCCGCATAACTTTGTTATTAGAACGTGTACCGGCCGGCCGTAATTAGCTAGCTGCAATATAGAAGGATACAGGCTAGAGCGAATTGCAGGCTGCAGCACTACCAGAAAAGAAAATTTCAAAAATAAATGAATAAATGAAAAACAGGGGAAAAAAAAGAATAAAGTTTAGAAAGAATGTGGCTGTGTGCACACAAAGGCCTGTTAATTGCGTCGCGCAAAGGAAGAGGGAGAGAAAAAAAAAACGCTCGTAATCAGAAGCGCGCATCAGGCCAGAAAGCGGACATTTTCCCCGCTCGTTTGTGTCTCCGTGCGACGACAAGGGCCGAGGACCGAGGAGCCGGGCCAGCGCCTTGATTGGTTGTCTTTTTATGGCTTTGTTTTGGGCCGCTGGGGCTCGGCTTGGCTCGGCTGGGGACACGGAGCGCGCTGGCTGGTCGGAGCTCAGGTGGCCTGCTGCGTCGGCTTTCTCGAGTCCACTCAGATATTGGACCGGCGGGGCGGCGACAGCTGCGGCGGCCTCCCCCGCGCCTACCCGCACCGCCCGAGATAAACTTAATTGCCGAAAAAGGACGCTCAAGGAAAGCGCGCTCGAGAAAAAGTAGCCAGGGATTGCTCGCAGAGACGCGTGCGGGAAAGGTGATGTTATCGACTTTTTGCGGACGTGGCCTGTGGCTCGATCTTCATCAGCCAGTCAAGGTTACAGTCTGGGCAATTATCACCACTCTGCTGCAACTACGTTCTACTCTCAATTAAAAACGAGTGGACAGAGACGTTAACGTTGCACACTGCGAGTCTGTGCGGAATTAGTTGTAGCAACCACATTGCTCCCCAAGACCAAAACATAACAGAAAATAATAAAGGAATACACTTTTTGATGAATTCTAAAGCCACTGCCTCGCTGCCCGGAAAATAGTTTCCTGAATTTAAAAAAAATACCGGAATGCACAATCTGCACGACTATCTTTGTTTTGGTTTATTGGGTTTCCGAATAAAAGCAGCAGAACATTTCAGTCATCGATCAACGAGGGAAAAAGTAATCCTTTCTGCTCCTCCTCTTGACCCGGCGTACTCGCGCGTAATGCGAAAACACTGTTTTCCCACCCTTTTTTTTCTTGGCCCACACCAATTTTTCCCGGACGTGGCCGCACTGCTCCGCATACTGCCGTCATTTGCCGTCGTTAGATGATAATGCGCACGCATATGGCCGGCCGCGTTCCGGGGAAAAGGAATTCGGTGCGGTCATCGGTTTCGAATAAGTGGCTTCGTGTTGCGAGCGATTGCTAGTCTCCGGCGCCTAATGGCCAGGCTGGCCGAGCACTAGCAAGGCCCTTGTTCCAGCCCCGGTTCCGTGTTCGAGACGGCACGAGGCCTCCAGGAAAAAATTAAAAAAAAAACAAAAAAACAAAAAAAAAAAGCAAAGATAAATTTGAATTGAAATTCAACGCATTTACTACCGAAAGAGACCGTCTCCGTCAGGAAACAAAAACTAATTTTCGCAGTGCGCTGGAGTCATCTTCATCTTCCAGACGCGTCTGCCGGGAAGGGAGACACGCGCTGCGTGCCGTCATTTTCCTGGAAACACAGCCCCTCTTCCTCCCTCCCCCAGAAATCCGTGCTCCTCCCAGTTTTGGAACAGGAAGCCTATCCACGCTCGGCGCACTCGGCGAGCTGCGCGTTTTGACAGCTCTGCTTTTAGTTTTACTGCGTAGCGTCACAGACTGCACGCCAAAAATAAAAAAGTGAAACAAGGCGCGACCCTTCGCCCTCGGCGGGCTCACCCGACTAACAGAGTCTTAGACTCAAGGGCGCTGCAGTCGGCCGGCTCGCTGAGTGTAAACACATCCCAGGCCGCGGTCTGCGCCCAACATGTTCGTCGCGTACTCACTCGAGGGCGCCGTTCCCATCGCAGCCAGCGCCATGGCCGGCTCGTTGGACCGCCGCACTGCCGCACGCCGCGCGGCCCGGACCGCATCGCACGCCCGCACCGGGGGGACATCCAGGCCAAACTAAACGCACTACCCGCCCTGGGTGCTTCCTGCCCTGCATGACCTTCAAACTAGCATGGCCCGCCGACGCCAACAGACAGGACAAGCCACAGAAGGAAGGGAAAAAAAAAGAAGAAAAAAAAAAGAGGCCGGTTCCTGGCCAGCGACTGCGTGCTTGCATATGACCTTGCGATGGCCCGCCGCACAAAAGGTGCATCGGCTGCTGCATGGAAGCGGGCTCCGTGACCTTGACAAGATGGCTGACGACCCGCCGCGCCGGGCGCGCGGTGTGCAGGGCCGGGCATGGGCTGGCATGGGTCACACGAACCGGGGGAAGGAAGGCAGTTGTTGCCGGGCTCGGGGTGCCTGCCTGCCACCTCCAGGTAGCCAGCACGGAGACGCTCTGCTTCGCGGGGACGCGAGACACTCCGTGGTCCGGAGCAGCGCGGCTAGAGCCAGTCCAAGCCGCGGCGGAAGGCTGCACAATGGCGGCTACCGGTGTTGCAGTGGCGAAGGTGAGTCGCTTACCTGGCTGCGGGGGGCCTCGTCAAGTGCGTGATTAATCGCATTGTCTGTGTGAGTGTATGTCTGGAAGTATGTGTGCGCGGCGGGACTGCAGATGCCCTTGCGTTTCCATCAGCAGGCTGCGAAGTAAATATATATCAACGCTGTTCGCGCTCGTAAAGGCCACGACGGTGGCGCCCTCATTTACATTCGCCGGCCGGAAGCGCGTTTACATTGTGAGCAAACGTGACTCGATCGGCCACTCGCCCCCCACTCCTCGTTTTGGCTCTTATTAGTATGTTGATCTTGCTTTTGTTTTCGCGACCCGCTGCTCCTTCAGGGGCCCCGCGTCACGGGCCTAGGCGAGGAGAAGGAGAAGAACGAGAAGAGGCTCGCATCCACCCGCTGGGCCGGACCGCGCCGGACCGCACCGCCACCCCCTTACAAAGTTGCGCGGCAGATGAATAGCTAGGCCCCCCTCGCCAAATTGATTGCATCTTTTACGACTCTTATTGGACTTTCTGCTGCTAGCAGAGCGTGGGGCGCAAGTGGGGGCGTTGCTCACTCTGTGGCTTTATTTTACTCCTGTAAGAAGGATTGAAAGAGAAAATGGACACAAATGTACGAAAACTTTTTTTTGCTACGTACTTCTTTTAAATGTGAGCGCGTACGTTTTCCTGCGATTTCTAGGGAGCGAGTGCCACGCACGCACGCGGTGCGGTACCCCCTCCCCCACTCCCCGTGGTGTGCCCTGCCAGGTGGGACTGACGCCAGTGAAATACAGCCCTCTGCGTCACCCCTCCTCTCCCTCACCCCACCCGAGTGGACCCGGCCCCGATCGCTATTCCAGAGGCCCCGTCCCCGGACCCCGTCCCCGGACCCCGTCCCAGAACCCAGTCCAAAGACCTTTACAATTACCCGTCCAGGTGCATACGATTTAGTTGCGAAAATTGCGAAGTATTTTCTTTGTGGGCTTATGTACGCTCAAAATTCTTTGTAATAACAAGCTACATTTGTTTGTTAAGCCCAAAATAGTTGGTAAGGCTTTGCGAGTGCTCGTCCCACGATTCCGTCCCAGGGACCCGCGGCACAGGGTGCGTCAGAAGGCTGATGGGGCCGGCCGGGCCCCTGGGAGGTAGGCTGCCGCGTGGCACGTTTGCACCACGGGCAGGCCTACGCTGCAGGGGCCCCCGCCCCGCCAAATCAAAGTTTCCACTCACACCGGGAAAATCGAACGACATTTCTGTGTTGAAAATTAATTCGGCACGTGGCCTTAAATATGCAGCAGGAGAGAGAGAGAGAGAGAGAGAGAGAGAGAGAGAGAGAGAGAGAGAGAGAGAGAGAGAGAGAGAGAGATAGATAGAGAGGAAGAGAGAGAGGTAGGGAAGCGGAGCGCGTCGGGCGGGAGGGGCGACTCTGCAGAAAAGAGAGGCCCCTCGTATATTACTCAGCGAGACGCAGGGGCGCGGCTACCGTGCGTGCGCATCGCATTCTACACTGTTAAAAAATTAAATTAAAACGGGCTTCTTCCTCCTCGCGAGAAGTATGTCTTTCATGCACTTCAATCCCATTCAAAGAGGAGTCGGTATTTCGTTTTTGACTCAAGTTGTTCTGTGCTGGGACTTGAGCCTCTCCGCCACTCCGCCGTTTGCTGGGCGGAGTCCGGCCGAGTGGCACCGGCTGCACCTCGACGTTGCGCGGCCCCGAGACTCCCCTCCCCGTCGCCTAACGGTCAGCGGGCTTGCCGGCCACTGGGATCCCCTCTGCACTATCTAAACGCCTCGGGTTTCTTTCCTCCTTTCTTTTCAGATTATTCTAAAACCCTTCCTTTTCCCCCTTCCCCTGCAATGACACGGGCATTGAGTGCTTCCAGCAGACCACCCGTTTTTCGGAGTCCCCGTCCGAGGGGCGGCGGGCGGAAGCTGCCGGGGGCGGCCACCCCTTTCACCCCACACCGCGACCATCTTGGAATTGCACGGCTCACTTCCTAGAATTTATGGATTTTCTTGTCGGTCTCGTTTTTGCCCCTTTCTCCTCTCTCTCTCTCCCCCTTCAACTTCCTACTCTTGTTCCTCTCCCTTCTGTCGACGTAATTTTATGTTCAACATAAATCAGCATTACTGCCAGATCTTTTATGTTGGCCCCTGATGGGACGTTTGTTGGAACCCCCTGATCGCGCCTGACCTCAACTTGTCCTCGGCCTGCATGGTGGCGCCCGCGATGCGCCACGCGGGCCGGCCACCGCGGCGGGTCCGCGTGCTGCGAGTGGGGCGGCGCCACTCAGTGACTAATTGCCCCAGGCACCGTTTAACCGTCGTTTCGGACACAAATATTGGCAGGGCGCCGGTCGACTTAACGAGAGCCACGCCACCGGAAGGTCTTGAAAAAAAAAAGACAAAAAAAGACGGGTAGACACCGGCAAAAACAAACAGCGCAAAAAGGACAACGATCCAGCAGGTGAAGCGCGCCGCGGGGGTGTTTTCGCTGGGGCAGGAAACGGTCATCGCGTAGTGCAAAATTGTGATTGCAAAAAGTGTTATTTTTACTGTTGCCTAAGCGAAAGAAAAGGACAGCTAGTCATAAACGGGGTGACCTGCCGTGGCCCGCGCAGCCCGCGCAGCCCGCGCAAGCTAAAGCAAGACATTACATTGTTTGTGGAATGACACGTTGGCAGGCCTGGCGTGCCAGCCGCGCTGCCCAGTGGCGAGCCAGCGGGACGTGCAAAGGAACGCAAAGGAACGGGACGTGCGGCTTCAAAGCCACCGATTTTCTCTTATATAAAACAAGCAGGCGTTTTTCTTTCTCTCTTTTTTTTCTCTTTGTTTTGTTTCCCGGCTTCTTGTTTGATTTGGGTCCGTTTGATCGCGCCGCCCGGTCCGACGGCCGAACGGTAGCGAGGGGTTTGTTTGTACTCGCCCGCCACTCCGTTGGGCGCAATCCCCGCTCTTTGGGCGTCACGCCTCGGAGTCGCCACCTCGTCACTCCTGACGTCACGATTGATATCGACCAAAACCGCCGCTGTTTCCCTGAGTGGCGGCGCTGCGATTGACTAGCCGGGGTCGATACTCCCGACGCGTCCAGCCGCCTGGACTACGCGCGGCGCGGACACGGCGGCGGGGAAGGCGAGATCAGTTCCGCACTCGCCAAGAGCACCGCCGGTACAGTCTTCGCCAAAAGCACCGCCAGTGTAGATGGGGAAGATGTTTTGGTGGGCAAAATAGTCTCGAAAAGAAAAAAAAAACGCAAGCCACGACGAGGGACGCAGTGCGTGCGTGACGCCGGCGCGTCCCTGCGCCGAGCCCCTCCGCTGACCACACCGCGTCGCCGCCGCCGCCGGGGGACCGGGCGGCCATTTTGAATTCCTGCGGAGATGTTGCCTCTCTTTTTCTTGTTCCCCATCGCAGGGCAGCAGAACCAGCTCGCGAGCGCGCTCCACGCACCACGTCTACCTCACCGAAGTTTACCTCAGACCGAAAAAGAAGGAGGGAAACTGCGCTCGCCCTCCTTTTGCACGACTCATCGGCTTTCTCGAACCTAACCAGACTTGCGAATGTGTGCGCGCGTGAGGGCCTGTGGCGTGTGGGTGTGCGTGTGTCTGTGTTTGTGTGGTCGCGGCGGGTAATGACGGCTCAGAAATTAGCCCCCTGTTCGTCCGCCACAACAACACCCCTTTCCTCATCAAAGTGCAATCGACTCCGCTCGGCGGGGCGCGGGGCCCCCGGGCCGCACTGCAGCAGGTAGCGCGGTGGCGCGGGGGCGTTTTGTTTATGCATTGCGAGGGCTAGCGGGCGGGGAGGGGGAGGGGGTTTACAGCGTGCCACGCTGGACAGGACCCTCTCTTGTCCAAATCAACTGCAGAAAAAAGTGTAGTTTATCCAAAGGCCACGAGCACAAACAGTGAGGCCCATGTGTTGGTCATGGTTACCATGCCGGCATCCTCTCCGCAGCCTTGGGGCACCCTTAGTCACGCAGTGGACGACGCGCGTGGGGTCTGGGATGAGAATGAAACCAGCCTCTACACCACAAGTAGGAGGTAGTGTTTCAAAAATTTTGACATACAGCGCTCTGAGCATAAGCATTTAGAAAAGCTGGGACAGACATTTTAAGTTTTCTCACTGGAATTGAGGCAGTGTTTTTTTTTTTTTTTTTTAAATAATGAATCCACCGCTAACAAATTTTATTAAGTCCATATTTTTTTTTTTTTGAGTGCAGTAGAGACATAAACTTCCTTTTAAAAAAAATAGTAGGGGTATTTGAATGATTGTAAGGCAGCGGCTGCATGCAGTGTCGAAGCGAAGCCGGCCGTGTACCGTGCAGCCCGACACAGCCGCGTGCGTGCCGGCCGCAGGAACACGACAACGCCCGCCTGCAGCGCGTTTCGGTTTCGGTGGAACAAAAAAAAACAATGCCGGAGGGGAGCCGAGGCCATGCAGATTGAGGGTCACGTAGAAGGACAAGCACTTCGGCGTCGTCAAGTTGGCGCTGGAGCTGCCCTGGCCCTTGGAGAATTCGGGCACTTCTCTCAAGACCATGTCGCGAGAGTGCCCAGGGCCCCGCTGAAAGGGGTAAGATGCTTGACTCCCTGATCACCATTCATTGGATCGTAAAAGATTGGTGACGGGGCACTTTCTTGATGCTCGAAGATTGTAAACAGCACGCTGCCGCGGCCGGGCAGGCGGCAAGGCACGGCGCTGCCGAGGTAAAAGTGTTACAGGTCTCGCCATGCTCGCGACGGCCTTTTACAGTGGCCTTTGACAGTCTTTGGTTTTAGTGCCTTTCGGGTGGCGGACCGCTCGGCCGCCAAGGGCGCCGCCGTCAAGGCCGCGGGGTGGCGCCGGCCCCCATTAGTCGGATGGACCCAGAGAGCGTTATGATAACGCCGCGGTGTTCGAAAAACAGGCGACGTGGCCGCTTGGGACGACCATAGCGGAGCCGCCGCTGCGGGGAAAACTCGCCTGGAGATAGAAGGACGCGCGGCGCGGCGCGGTGCGAGGCAGACGGAGACGGCCGGTGTCCCCGCCTCTCTCGCGCCGCCCCGCCCCCTGCCCGGCCATGGCCGCGCTGTCCGTGCCGTGCCCGCCGTGCCGCCGCACCGCTAAACGGTGATGGCCGTGCGCGGCGAGGCAGTGCCGGAGCCGTCCAGGGCAGCGCTAGTGCGCCGCGAGGTCGCCGCGTAGTTCAGCCTCGAGCCGGCGGATGGCGCCACCGTCGCGCGCACCCTCGAAGCGAGCGGAGCGCGCCACCGGCGCGTCCCCCCCCCCCGCGCACCTCTCCTTCACCCTTGCCCCGACGCCGCCGGGTTGCGCGCGTGTCTGGAGCGGGCGCGCGAACATGCCAAGTACTCTTTGCTTTCAAAAGGGATATTAACTTGAAAATTTCGGATTTTTTTTTGTTCCGATTGATTTGTTATGAGTGACTCCCAGCATGCCATGCCGCGGAGTGGCGGCGGGCCACGTTCAAACGCAGAGCTACATGTGCAGCGATCACGCAAGGGGTGCCGTTGACAATGATCGAGCACCTCTTGCACTATCAAATAGTTCTTTTTCAAACAAATATTTTCTGACCGATTGTATATGAGATGTAAGATCCTGAAGTTTGAGCGGGCGGCCCACGCTTCCCGCCACCACGCATGTAGTTGAAGAAGTTGAACTGCATCCCGAGAGATGGCGCTGCCCTCGATGCATCCAACTATGGCTGCGGCTGGGCGGGTGACCTAACCTGCAAAATGGACGGCTTTTCTTCACGTTTACTTGCACATCTGGGTGTGACAAGTAAGGTCAGCAGAGCGATTAATTTCCTGGTGTCAATGCGACTTTGAATGAGGCTACCACGAGAGGTTTAGGGCGTCCTGTCGAGTAGTATGGTATTTTTAAACTTACTGACGTACCGTTCTTGTGACAACTTGCTGCCAATCCTTGACTGTGAATGCTGAATTTTCTCTCATTGTGTTCTCCATGGAGCCAGCGGTTGTCACCAAGTGAATCAGCAGCCTTGACGGACTCATTTGCGCACTACCGTTTGCTTGAGCGCGTCGTCTGCTGCGGTTGGCAGTTGTTTCGGCGCTCAGTGAGCAAGTTCCCGACACCGCCTGTAGATGGCGGCACGTTGGCCAGGCTCCAAACCCTGCCCTGAGCCTACCCCGAGAACGACAGCCACCCTTCACCCCCTTCGCTTTGAAAAGCAAATTTGCGAAACAAGGGAACGCTTGGCAGGGCGGCCTGTGCGTGGCGGTACAGGTGCCTCACGCAGCGCGCATGGCCTTGGTCAGCAGCAACAACAGCACAATCGTGTGCAACTGCTACTGGCGTTCCATAACGTTCGCAGTGAAAGTGTTGGCGTAATCTGGGCGGACAAATTGAGTCGACTCTTTGGAGCAATAGGAAACGATGAAGATATTAACTTTGAAACGGAACCATTATGATAATGTTTACAAGGGGCATTAAAACGCCGCGAAGCACCACTTAAATGTCAATAAAGAAACGCCGCTGCCGGCGGGCCGTGCGGCCGCGACACTGCCGCTCATCTGCTGCTGATCGGGATCGGTTATCGCGCCAATTAAGCCGTGCGGTGCCGGCTGCTGCGATGAATCAGTATCTCCGACCGGCCCGCCAAGGACGGTGGCGTTATTTTCCTGCACGACGGGCGCTGTGTCTTCCGGGCGGGTTCCTTCCTTTGGGTCCCGCCAGCCCCTGCGGCCCTTCCCCCTGCCCTGCCCACGACCCGGCCGGGGTGGAAGTCAAGATGTGATGTTCGTGACTCGGTTTACTTATGAGGGCGCCTTTGTCTCGGGGGCCGGTGTGTGGAGGGTGGGCAATATGGCCGTTCGATACTCACAAACAAAAACTCAAGTTTCGCTTCTTATCTTCTTCAAATGTATTTTAATATTTTTTTTAGAAAATATCTGCAAATAAAGATAAATTCTAACGGGTGAATTTTGGACGTACTGCAGTTGCATGGGGCTGTTGTGGTGAGTTTCCCCTGCAACAGAACACACACACATCAATAAGTTTCCGCTCGAACACAGAAAGCTTGCATTCATGGCCCACTGCATGGGAGGACTGCTCTGTGTGTATGTATCTCTATGTATATGCGTGGGTGAGGGAATGCGAATGGGTTCGTGTGTTGTGTGTGTTAGTGTGTTGTTTTGTCAAGCCTTTTGCATAGGATTCCGCGGAGAGTGGATGAAAATTGCTGTACGTCTGCAAGATGAAATGAGATTACCCACGACAAGCAGGGGTTCTAACGGGGGTGGGATATTATACGGGTGGGGGAAGAAACGGGGCGCCTGCACCACGGGAGAAAACACCCAGACGCGCGCACACGTACACACGCACACACACTCACAGACTAACACACGCGCGCCGACACACACTGTGCAAAAAAGAAGAGAGGGGAGGGGCGGCCGCACGGCGCCTCAGAGACGCCAGGCGGGGCCCCCCGCTGACGTCGCGGTAGTGGCTCGCAGAACAACTCGAAAACAAAAACAAAGACTAAATCATAGAGCGCGGAGCTAGTTGTTGTTGTCCGCTATCCCACGAAGCTGGTCCGGTGACTGGCGACCGTGTTTCAAACTTGTTCTACATTCTTCTTCCAGTCATTAATTATTTTTTTTTTTTTCAATGCTAAATAGGCCTAGGTTTTTGCCGATCCATAAATTGTATTAATGCAAAGGACTAAAAGATCAGTTTGAGGCGAAGTTGTTTGCTCGTCCCTGCTGCTGGCTTGCAGCACACAGTGCGCCACCAGTGCGCCAGGCCAGGCCCCAGCTGCGTACATCTCTGGACCATTTCCGCTAATTGCATTGTGTGGGGCTGGGGCGGGGCTGGGGCTGGGATGGAACAGAGGTGGGGCTGCGTGGTGCGCTCTGCACCCACCCCTTCAACACACAAAGGGGTGGACAAAGATAATCCGTTTGTGGCATTTTTTTTCCCAGAATGTTTATTTTTAGAGGCCTGTGTTGGTATGCATATGGCGGCCACTGGTCGCCGCCCCCGCTGTGCCGCCCCCGTTGCGCCACCGCCGCCACCCCCGGCCGCCTCGGCCGGTCCCCTGCGCGGGTTGGTGATTCCCCAGGAGACAACCCCTGGGGACCGTTGTTGCTGTCAAGCAGGCAGGGGGTAGGAAAAAAAATAAGGAGGTTTTCAGTGTCTCAAGCTGCCTGTGTTGCTCGGGGTGGCGTAGCCGTGGCGTAGCGTGCGACCCCTTGATGGAATATTCGCTGAAGGGGGAAGGGAAGGAAAGGAAAGGGAAGGGCCCGACAACTCAAGAAAAGGGCCGTAACGCTCCGGCTAAGTGGTCCACCCGCCGCACTCCACCGGGCCGGCCGGCAGGTGGCAGCACCGGCGAGGCGGCGACGGCACGGTGACATTCTCGGCGCCCTTCTAGCATGAGCCAGCTGGCCAGCCACACCGTACCCCCGACCGCGCATGCCACGCAGGTTTCCCCTTCATTTTTCCAGAGTGTAAATGCTAACGAACTCAGCCCGCGCCGCGCGGAGGGAGTGAGACAGCACACGCACCAAGTTTTCCTCTGTGTATCCGAAGGGGAGCGGGGCCTAAGTGAACACGGCCCGCCCTCCCAACGTGAAGGGTATGCTAAACCGGACGGAATACCGTCTGGCCCACCAGGGCGCTCCGCTGCCTCGGCGCCGCCACCCCCTCCCATATTGCGTCCGCCCACCTCGAACCTCCCCCGGCGTGCACCTGAAAACGCCGCCTTGGTCTAACGCTTCGCGTTCATTAGGTCTCTTTCTGGCTGCGTGCCGGGCGAAGCGTGCCGCAGTGCACATCGGTCCTTCCGCACGCAGCCCTCGCCACTGCGTCGGATTCTCGTCCCGCGGAGGAAATGAGAACGCTCGCGCTTTATCATTCATCACCTGAAGGACGAGACGCAGACCGACGCTCGCTGCGACGCCCACTCTCCAACCGTCTCCGGCCCGCACGGACAGCAGCCAGGCGGCGCGCTCGGAGGGCTGCGTCGCTTCTCCTCGTCCAAATTTTAATTAAAATTGAACCGGCGCGCGCGGCTCGCCCGGCCCGCCCACCACGCGCCACCCTCTCGTTATAATCCAGCCGATTGTCGGCTCACCCGGAGGCCGCCCGCAGGCGCGGCAGGGTGCAATCGCGGGCACAACGGGGACCCGCAAAACGTAGCGGCGGGTAGTGGAAAAAATTAGTAAAGTAGGAGTGAAAACAGAAAACAAAGGGGGCACGAACGCAGTGCGTGTTAAGGCGAGATTCGGGCAAATCCACCGCACGCAATTCTAGCGTGGCAGCCGCCTCGCCCTGCCTCATTTTCGTCGGCAGCCCCGCCCCGCGCCGCCCCGCCCCGCCTCGGGGCGCTTCCAGTTCATTTACATTTGAATGCCCCACGGAGGCGGGGAAGGCCCTTGAAGACCGTGCGGCCTGCGGACGCCAGGCGCAGAATCAAGGTCTTGCCTTGCGCGTTTTGTCTGCCTTCAAGTCGAGGTACTCGTCGACTCGCTCTAATGCTCGCTCTGGCTTGGTTTGCAGGCGTCGGAGACCCACCAGGAAGCATCCAACTGGCGGTAAGCAAGCTGACCTTCCAGACGAAAGGGCCCCAACTGCAAGAAAAAAAAAAACGCTTAGCTTGAGCCCTTTCCCTCACGGCGGCTCGAGCCCAGCGTCTCTTTTGTATGCGGTGCCCCTCAACCCTTTCCCTCGCCGGCACAACCTCCACCCTTCGATCAATGGCGAGCCCCACAGCGTGTCCAATCACCGTAAGAGGAGCCTTCCGGGCGAAAGGGGGAATCACAGAAACTGAAACCCGAGACAATCTTGGGCGAGTGTCCCCGGTGAAAGCTGGCGCCATGAAAATGACACGAACATGCTCGTGTCACGCACGCCGTAGGTGGCGACGGCACGGGATGTCCCTGGCACACCTGTCTCGGGTTTACAAGGCTTTTATCTAACATCTCCGGCCGGCCCGGTGAGGCATTGCTCCCGAAAAGTCCGCCCGCGCTGGGCGATTCGGCGATATCAAAAACATTTGCATCCAAAGCCGCATATTTTCCAGGCAGACGGATATACGTTTACGTTACACCGCTAAGAGGTTTCAGCTGTCGAAAATTCGGTGGTGTCGGCTGGCTATGTTGTTCATATTTTTGTAGCATTGCAACAAAACCAAAAGTAAAGAAAATAAAATTCATTCAAGATGTGGCAAGCTAATTTTTTTATTTATTTTTTTTTCCAAATTATTTGCTGCCAATGACGCTGTGGCCCTCGTCGTCAAGAAAGATGGCGGTCGTGGAAAACAAAATTACGCTGGGAGGGGCTTGGGGCGCCGCAGCGCGCCTCGCGGAGACTAGTTTGGGCAACTCGGCTAGATGAAGTTTGCCAACAAACCGGGGCGAAGGCGGAGGCTGGTGCCCAGTGGTGCCAACTGCAGGGACAGGGCAACTTTGATCCCCTGGTCGCTGTGCGCTCCGGATCGGCTTGGATTGGACGAGGTCCGAGCTGCCCGATATGACTTGGACTTTTGACGACCTCGCGCTCGGATTGGCATCACATTCATACAAAGACGGGATTGCCCTCCGTGGGACAAACAGCCCAAGGAAAGCAGGGAGGGGCAGAAATACACTGGGAGGGCTTTCTCATGTAGAACCTTGGGCAGCCCCGATAGCGGGGCGGGACAGCTAAACGAAAATCTTTTCGTTTTTTGGAGAGCCTCGTTTGACTAGTCATGGATGCCTTGCCTAGCTGCCGCGAGTGCCTAAGAGGACCGCGGTGTCACTGATATCGTATCCCTTGGCAGCTCAATGGAAAACACACACACGCACACAAACACACAAACTCACAAACACTCAGAAAAACACACAGACACGAGATGGAGGAGAAACTCCTGATTACTACATTTACGCCCTCACCCGTAACGAAGAGCCCTCCGCAACCCCAAAACATTTTCATACCTTTACATCACCTTGACTTCCCTTCACCTACTTTATGCAAATCAGCGAATCCCAGAGCCCTTTTCGCGCAGCATTATTTCCTTTTCTTTAATATAGAAGAAAAATAACCATGAAATGAATCCAAAGGACAGCGCGCCTGTATTTTATTCCTAAAAAGAGGTCTGTTTGGTCGCGTTTGTATGCGAAAGATGCGTAGGTAGTCTCGTGTGTGTGTGTCTGTGTGTGTGTTTGTGTGTGTATTTGTGTGACTCCCACACACACGCCCGAGCGACGCTGCCTCCGTACGCCCTACTCATACCCCAGCCCTGCACAACACGGCCACGGTTGGCATATTGTAATTTATGCGACCAGGCTATTTGTATGCGAAATGCAGGCAGGGGGTGGGAAGAGAGAGAGAGAGAGAGAGAGAGAGAGAGAGAGAGAGAGAGAGAGAGAGAGAGAGAGAGAGAGAGAGAGAGAGAGAGAGAGAGCAGGTCCACAATGCGCGTTGCTTATGGGTGATCACGTTTTGGGGCGTACACACATGCGCGCTGCGGCCATCATCCTTCCCACAGCTTTTATCCGCGCGTCGCCGGGACTGCAGCGGAGACTCCAGCGACTCCAGAGACCAGTTCCAGCTCCAGCTCCAGCTCCAGCTTCAGACGGTCAAAGTCGTCCCGCGATGACGAGGCCCACGCCAAATCACGCGCGCATTAAACGCGATTACCGGCTGGACTGATATTTGTCGCGAGGACGCCTGAAAAAAAAAATACAAGCGAGTCGGAGAGAGTAAATAACAAGAAGGTGGGGGTTCGTATTCATTGCGAGTGACAGTCCACCGCGGTTGGCTGCTGGCCGGCCCGCGCGTCAGGGGGGAACGGGTTTACAAAGTACCCAATTTTAATACAAGACGCAGCAACAAGTTTTCTTAATCCCGCAGCGCTGCTGCAGCGAGGGGCCGCGGCAAAATGTATGGATATTGTGTGGCGCGGCCGTGGCCAATCTGCGCGTCCGAGGCGTGGCGTGCCAGGACAGGGCGGCCATCGGGTGCGTAGACGCGAACAAGCCGCCAAGCCGGGCCGAGCCAGCGGCAGTTACACTGGACGCAGCGGTGAGGCGGGCGGCGGGAATCACAGAGGCAGTTGCTAATTCCGCCCCGGTCCGACTAAGAGAGACGTTAAATGGACATTTTTATTGGATCGGGGCGGGGCCGCGGCGCAGCGGTGCGCACCTCTACCGAGAAGCGTGGAAAGGGACGCGGCGGGGCCATTGTCTTTTCAAAAATCGAGCCAGGTCTTTTTTTTTTTCAGCTGAAACAGCAACAGCAACACCTTTGGTTGACAGTGAAAATTAAAAAGGAGAGAAAATTACCCTTTTTCCCCGCCCAAGAGAGTGCAGCGAAGCCATAGTGGTGCCCGCTGGTGACGTTTTTAGAAGGCTGGTCCGACCGGGCGTGTTCACATCTGGTGATGATGATTGGGATAAGACACCGCGCTGACAGGGCCAATGCGGCTGCCCTCCACTAGGAATTCCCCCGTCCACTGCCAAACAAAATAAAAATTGAAATAAATAAAGCAGCCTGTAATCAATTTTATTAAAATTGACAAAAAGTACAAAAGTTAATCTACATCGATCGAAATATTTTTTTGCTAACATAATCCAACTGGGAGAGATCATCTTTTAGTCTGTTGTCAATTCGGAACAAATAAACGCACAAATAAGTTGTTTGTAAGTATTTCCTTCTCAAGGTTTTTTTTTGTCACTTTCTACGAAAATGTTCCGCGCTGTCCTTGGCGCCTTTGCATGTCTTCATCGCGGCGCGGGGGTTGGGTGGGGCGGGGCGGGGGCCTCGGGGGGCGCCTCCCTGATTGGATGGGCCTTGTGCGCGGCGGCGGGGGCTGCCGAGGCGGCCGGGCCCTCCCCCTGTCACTGCGGACAATGCCGGTGGGCCGACGGCAGGCTGACGGCGGGCCGTGGGCGGCCAGCCAAAGACAACGTCTCTCTTCTTTTCACGCCGAGGCGCGCGACGCACCTGCCCCCGGATCGCATCGGGACGCTGAGTCGCCGTGGGAAACGGCGACAAGAGTGTTGCATAGCAGAAGAGCTTCTGCTGGCGGTTCTTAGAAGCTGGCCGACCGGATCGAGGTGGAGCCAGACAAAAAAAAAGGCAGGTTTGAAATCTAATCCGGACAAAATACCCGCTCCAACGAGACGAGAGAAAAAAAAATGACAGGGACGGGCCTTTTTGGAGGCGGCCGGAGCAGCAGTGACATTGTATACATATTTTATCTTTCATAAAGGGGAAAAATAATTTTGGAGTGTACGGCTCTGGCTGTAGGCCTGTCCCCACATATTAGCAGCTTTAGGGTGACGGAGCTCCGACGCGTCGCGGACGGACCAGACCGGCCAGGCAGCAGCCAGGCGGCGGGCGGCAATGGCATCGCACCCACGATAAACAGCCATTCTTATTGCCTCTGCACGCCAAGATTTTTCCATGTCCGTAAAGATGGGGGCTGCGCAGCACGGCGTGGCACGGCGCGGCGCGGTGTCTCTCGCTTATTATTACAATGTCGGCTCGCACCTACCGGCAGCCAGCAAGTGGCTCGCGCCCCCGACTTTGTGCGGCGGCGGCCTTTTGTTGTTATTTTAATCAGCCAATGGGTGGCGGCGGCACTGGTCGGGAACGCACGCGAGGGGGTGGCCGCAGCGCCGGTGGCGGTGGCGGCAGCAGCAGTCTGCCGAAGGAAAGCACAGATCCGTCGTAAACTCGGCAAAGACTGCGCCGATTCCAGGAGCGTTTCCCCGTTGATTTACGCTTCAACTTGCGCGTGGGCGCCTCGACCATCCCTGCTTTATGAAGTCCTCATCTCCTCATCGAGTCGGGTGAACTCCTTTTTTCCACAGATTGTATAGTAGAATAAAAGACTGGCACCTCGCGCGCGATACCACTTGCCACTGCCACTACTGGTAATTTTATGAGGCCATCAAATTACATTAACCGCCTCGTAAAGGCGAGGTGCATGCGCCCCGCCCCGCCCGGCATAGGTTTTGGCCTTTTGATGCCCGCGGTGGCAGCGCGGTGTGAACGGATACGTCGGTTTGACATAGACGATAAAAAAACAAGTGCCTTTTTACGCGAACTAAATGGCCTTTCGCGGCTCCCCGGACATCTCGATTAGCGCAGTGATAACGGGCTGCAGCGACAACGAGAGCGCGTTGGACTATGTCCGATGAATTAAGAACCGACTCAACGAAGATTACTTCGTCACAGAAAGCAGTCGGGGAAATTGTTTTGGATTGGTTCCGTTTGGGCCACTTCAGCTGGAAATGCCGTCGACGCACTTCCCCCTGGAATAGCTACCCGGGCGCGTATCAGTATCAAGTCAAGCAGTGAGGCGCCCCCCGCACCGCCCACCTCCCCCTCCCCGGGCCACACCGCCGCATCTGCAGGCCGGCCGGCCCGAGTTGAGCGGTTCTGCGCGGCGGCATGGTCGCTCGCCAGGCGGCGGGAGGTGGCAGACGGCTCCATCCCCTCCCCGCTGTCTGCCGGCCTGCCTGCCTGCCTGCCTGGCCGCCTCGCTCGCATGGCTGCCGGGGACTTCGGCCATGGCTGACTGGCTCCAAGCCTGATAGGGACGGGTCCATCTGATTGCGCCCAGGAGCTAGCCACTCGCTGCCAGGCCCGGGCCGTGACAGTGAAGGTGAAGGGGTGGCCTTTCAGTCTGGAGGGGGTGGCGGCAGCGGGTAGCACGAGAGGGTGTGAAATTAAGAGGTAGCAAAAGCATCTGTTATGTCCGCCATAAAATTAATATTTTTACGAGGCTTTTATGGACTGGCCGCGAGGGGCTGCACTCCGAGGGCGAAACAGGTGGCATAGGTGGTGATAAGGTGGATTCCGGTCGATTCGCCGCGCGGCTTGATAAAGCAGTCGGACTAGAAAGTGCCGCCGTTGTTTTTGGCAGAGCCTTGCCCACGTCGCACGGCGGAGAGCAAAGGAAAACACAAAAAAACACGTCTTACATTTTACTGGCTTTCTCATGCTTTTTTTTTTTTCAGGCGACGTGTGTGGCCCACCATGTAGCCTTTCAATGATGCGTCGCAGTCGCGGTCGCAGCACACACTCACACACACGCAGACTCACTAACACACGCACTTACACAACGCAGAGCCCGAGGCATGTAATCTTTGCCGATGGTGGCTGACCACAGCCGCACTTGTCCAGTTCGGTGTACGGGATAGCTTTGACCATCGGCTCACTCCAGTTTCATTTAGAATCCAATTTCCTTTCCATTTGCCAGCAAGGAGTGTGAGAACGCCAATGCACGTTGCTCCGGTCACAGACCAATGCGGCGAGTGGCTTGCACATAAGATACTTTTGGCCTGACATTGGCAGTAAGTAAAAGGACTTATTGGAGAACTCGGTACTGACACGTTGTGTTTGCTTGTTTCCAGATTGGCATTGACATCGTCACCTTCCAACGCTCACAAAGCGCAGCATAGTAAGTGTTACAAGTCCGTCCAAATTTCCACTTTACCTCGAATTGAGTATCCACAAAGTCCTCTTGCGACGTGACCGCGCACGTAGCTGCTCCTCTGCAATGCGTCGCTCTCCAGAGCTGCCCTCACACTGAGGGCTACCCTCGCAAAGGAAAGTAGGTCACCGAGCCCAGCTTTCAATGCCTTTTCATAGCCAAATGTGCGGCGGCACCCCGCCACGCCGACGGCAGAGCCCTTCCCGTGGGCTGCGACTGCGCGGCAGGGCTTGCTCGATATCGGAAATATTCTTCGGGCCGACCTAGTTGCTTCCAACAAGTTTTTGCCCCGAACCGATTGTGAGTGTGTTTATGGTGGCAACCCTTTACCTTACCACCGTGGTTGATGGGTCTTCCTGACTGATGAAGGCTCCGCTTTGACGTTATCATAAATGGAATTCCCACCGAACGGACTGTCCAGACGCAACGTCGCCGGACGCACTGCAATGGAAAAACAAAATTTTGCCAAAGGAATACTGATTCTGTTGCACTGCAGCCTGTTCTCAAAACACCAACGGGCGGTTTTTGGCGTTTACTGAGCTTTGTGTGCAGCGAACTTGAGTGAAATGAAGCGAGACTTTTCCCAGCGTTGACGGAAACGGAACTTCTAGAGTCAGCAGGGCGAGCCTCAAAGTTGTTGCATCACGCTGCATTTCCCTTTTCCGGTACGAAAGAAGAACATAATACCCGTTAGGATTTCAGTTTTCCCTCAATTAATTCGCTGTTAAAAAAGTTAAACCCTGCAGATCACTACTTGCAGCCAACGTGAACTTCTTGATTTGCTCGGAAGCGTCCACTGAGTCGTCGGTGCCCCCCTCTCTCTGCACGGCTCCGAGTACTCCTCTTTTTATCATCATTTGTACGGCGGCCGAGGCGCAGCGGAAAGAGTAAAAAACAGTGGAGGGGGCCGAGGGGGCGGGGCCTGCCCGCGCGGCGTACTTAGGCCGACGTCCTCGCCGGTCCTGCGCGCCTGGTGCCGCGTATGTAATCCTAGATCATACTCTCGGTGCCCGGGGAGTCATACTCGGTACTCCAAGCCAACCTAGACCAACGCGTCCCCTCTCTGTCACTCTCCGGCTGCAGTCCTGACGCGGCGCTGCACTCAACACATGAGTGTTTTGTTTTGTTTTTAGTTGGCAAAGGCAGCTACTGATTGAAAGTAACATTACTTAGTTGTTTTTTGACGCGGGCCATGTCTGCCACGAGTCGGGTCCACCCAAAACTGACGCCATTGTTTTCATACTGAATATTTTTGTGTTAATATGAGAGCATTGTTGGAGCCGTTTTGTCAGTTCAAAAAAAAAAAAAGAAGAAAAAAAGAGCAGCAGTGCGAGTCAAGATTTAAAACATGTATCGGCGTGTGTAATTAGTGCGCTCGTCTTGAGGTCCCCTTTCTGAGCCTTTTTTCGGCAATTTGCATTTTCTGGGTTTTGGATCCAAATCCTCGTCTTTTTGCCCCTTCCAATGCGGCACCTCCTCCGGCCTGGGTCCTGAGTGCTTTCTAACGGAGCCGCTCCTCGCCTGGAGCGATTCTTTCCCTGCTGCCAAATCCGCCTGGGAGGCAAAGTGAGTCTGGCCCGGGCCAGTCGCCGAAAAGCGGGCGAGGACCGGGCCGTGGCGAGCCGCGCCACCCCGCCCGCGCCATGCCCAGGCACGCCGTGTGCCGTGACGTCATCGGCCCTCCCACGGCCGCGGGGACCCGCCCGAGGAGCCAGGACCGCCAATCGGAGTCCACGCCTCGCCCGAAATCGGAGACTTTGTTTAAATTGGAAAAACTCTTAAAAATATATTGCATTCTGAATATAATGCGGAGCAGGAGCGCAGCCGCGAGCAGGAGGTGGCCGCGCCGTCCAGCAGGCGGTGCCGGCGGAGCCGCAGCGCAGCGGTGGCGAGCGGTGGCGGGGAGTGGCGCGAGGCTTGAGCGGCGCGGCACCGCCCGGCTGGCTGGGCTCGCCAGGGACCGGTACTCGCGCCAACCGGCCGGGCCTGGCCGGCCGGCTGCCAGCCCTGCCTGGCTGGCCTGCCTGGCTGGCCGGCTGCCTGTCCGCCCTGCCTGCCCGCCCCGGCGCGCTCAGCATGGCCGCAGCGGCCCTCGCCGTCCCATTCGACTCCTCAGGGGAATTGATTGGCATTCCAGCAGGCGTGAGCGCAGACCGGCACGGACACGAGCAGCACGTCGACGTGGACCCGCTTCAGCCGTGCCTCGGTCCAACACGGAAAGATGCCCCGTTTATTTAAGGCAAAGAATTTTTCACAGTGTCGACCGCCTTGATTTATCTTTGTTGTTTTGCTGACTGGCGGGGCGTCAGCGCACCGACGTTAATTACCTGCACTCTGCACAAAAGTGTTTGTTATGGGGCGCCGCCGCCAGAGGCCGCCAGGCGCTGCCTGATTGGCTGCGAGGCCGCCAGCGATTATCGATGTGTAGCGGCTGGAGGCAGCCGACCAGGCAGCCGTCTCACGCGTTCATTATCCCCGCCAGATTATTGGCTAAATGTCGTCAGCCTCGGATGACGAGGCCCAAGGTCACCTTCATGACATCCGCCTTGTGCTCATTACAATCCCTGCAGCCTGCTGCCGCTGCATTGCCGCGGCCGATATTTATTCTTTTTCTGCCGATTTACTGCTTTCTGTTGTTCGTGGATGACTTTTTTTTTCTTTTTGCGGCAGCAACATGACACCATATGCGACGGTATTGGCAGTGCGACAAAGGCCCTCCTCGACCTAATTTCTCGCTGCTGGACAAAACGAGTGGCACGCCGCGGCGCAACGACTCACCGCACAAAAAGCCCCCACAAATTGAGACATAAACATAAAACACGCGGGACAACCCCCGTGCGTAGCGCGCGCTCACACACACGCACACACTCTTACAGGCTGGATGGAGCTAGCCGGACGGCTATCGGGCGATGGGTGTTGTGCCAACCAGAAGAATGGCAGAGCCAATAATTTCCATGCCGACACACAGGGCGGGGAAATGTGCGATCCGTTTCATTTCCCTCACAGAGGCGGACCAGATGAGAAATTACCGCACTGCGGATGCAGTTTTTTTTTAAGATGTATTTTAAAGAAATAATTTTGGAAATTATAAACCGGCTCATTTTTGCACATCCCCGTCCGCTTCTCACCTGCTGTGCATGCGTGCAAGCGCCCGGCGTATCTTGCGGACCGGCGTGCCCCCCCGGCTCGGCGCGCGCACGCCAGAATTTTTAATCACGTTCGTAATTTAATTCGCAGCCGCGGGGGGGCTGGGCTGCCACACTGCCATGGCTACCGCAGCCACGCAGCCTGTAGTTTCACGGCTGTTGGACATCCAAGGGCTCAGTGCGGCAGCCGTGCGCCTGGGTCACATGGAGCGTAAACAAAAACGAATTGAAAATGATGTCATTATTGCAGTATGAAATACGCTGAGCTGAAATGAAATACCGGAGATGACTAACGATCTCAGTTCTGCTAAGTTGCGTTCGTAGCTTTGTAAAGCTTTCTGACTGGACAACTGTCGCTCTCCCACACACACACACGTCCCCCCCCCCCACAAACACACACACACACACACAGTCGTTGCTTGACGACAAACACGCCACCACCAGCCACATCCTTGGCACGGGAAGTTTGATCCGTTGGCGGTCCAATATGGAGACTCGCCTCGCTATAGCGCAGCAGTGACCGTCGCGGCCGAGCCAAACCACCGCAAGTCTGGCTGTCTCCTTGAGGAGATACGCCTGCTGTGCCGATCCAGTCAAGCCGCCTTTGCAAGTGTGTGTGTGCGCGCGCGCGCGTGCAGGGGAAGAGAAGTGTGTGTACATGCGAGTGCGTGTCGCCGCTACGTGTTCGCCGCGCAGTGGACAGGCTTTGCTGCAAGCTCCTCCCCTTGGTGTGTTTGCGTGGCGTTTGGTGTTTGAATCGGGCGGCCGGCGTCGCGCGCTTCGACCCGCCATCCGTCCACCGCGTTGCGTCTGGACTTCATGACCTCATCAGGGCGGTCGGTGAAAGTGCACGGCCGTTAAGTCATGCAACAAGAGTTATTGAATCACTGGGTCGATAAACAAGGGTAATTGCATCCAACGCGGATGTGCGCCTAAATAGGCTGCCTCAGGTGCACCGGCAAAAACATTCTGGAAGGAGGAACTCAGCGTTTCGTCTTCCATTGGCGGGGTTGAAAAAAAAGAAAAAAAACTTTCATTAAACTAACCCCGAAATTTTAATTACATCGCGAGCACTGGAGGAAAGATTTTAATTAAATGAAGCCCACGCTTTTGTCTTGGTTACAGACTTCTTTCATTTTCTTTTTGCTTTTCGCTCTGTGGCCCGCTGTTTGAAACAGTTTCACTCGTCTCCTATTTACTGTTTCACGCCCTGTGGCCCCGAAACATTTATTGGACATTCCTGACGTCTAGACCCTTTGCTCTTAAGTCCAGTTGATTTATGTGACAGCGTTTTCCCCGTTCATTTCTTTTAAGGGCTTTTTTTTTTTTTGGCTATGTCGCTGCATTTCCCGACTTTTCCTCGCACGTTGTGACAAACATTTCGTCATGGGACCTTCCTTTCGACGTCGCAGAGGTCTGTGCCAGTTGTCGTGCGCGCTTGTGCACGATTCAAGAGTCATCCATATTCCAAGAATTGATAAATATATGCGTCGCTCTGGTTGAAAGCAAAGATCAAACTTACTCTTTGCGGCAATTCTCCCCCGAGCAGCTGTCTGAAATACCATCCTCAGATCTGTCCCGCCCATAGGGCGCACTGCTTTTAGTGTAGATGACTAGGACAAGAAGATCGTCTCTGCAAAAATGTCGAAGCTAATTCACACTATCGCGTTGTAATAGTGGCTCAGAAAATCTTTTTGCTTTTTGTCTACCTCTCTCCGATGCGGAGCCTACCGCCGGCTTCTCTAGGGGATTGGTTCATCATGTGAAGCCCCCAGGGCCCCGCATTGGCCGGCGGCCCGCTTGGAATGCCAGATGGGGCCCGGCCGGCTGGAGGGGGAGGGCGGCCAGAGCGGCATCTCTCTCACGTCCCATCTCTGACAAGTGTCAATTGCATCGGTGAACGTATGGGCGTACCCAGGGTGGTAGTGCTGTCAAAGACAGGACTCTCAGGCTAGAGCTGTCAGAGTTAGATCTCTCAGGCTACCGCTGTTTAAGACAGGACACTGAAGTGTCTTCAGCTGTTAAAAGTCATAAGCGAATTATTTTGATAAGGAAAGTCTTGGGACGGTGGCGCTGCAGGAGTGTTCCGCCGCTGTAAACATGGAGGCGCTCTCGGCTCGTCGCTTTGACCTCCCGGCCCGCGGCTTCCTCTGTGGCTCCGTTTTACGGGCCGCCGATCGAAACAAGTTTTCGGCACTTTGGCGGTCATGGTGCATATTTTTAGGAACTGGACTCACATCGCACGCACGCGCACCACCGCTTCAAAGTAATCAAATGTAGCGCCAAAGCCAAGCGGCACACTGTCAGAAAGGGAGAGCAGGTTTCCGTGCGTTTCCGTCTTTTCGCCCGCTTCTCCACGCTGAGGTTGACTCACTTCCGGCGAGTTTCCCTCCGTTCGGCGGCCGTGGGCGACGCGGCATCCTGGCCACCACCGAGGACAGGACGTCGTCGGCGTCCTACGTCATCCGGTTCCGATCCACGCCGCACACCTAGTGCGTTACTACTGAAAAATAAGAAATTTAATTTTGGAAGAAGACGGACATTGCTGACGCTTCGGTTTGATTATCATGCGCCTTTACTTTTGCAGGGTAAAACTTTATCCGGTGAAATGCAAGGGGTTGGGAGGGTGCCCAGGGGTGGAACGCCCAGCTTCCAGGGCTGGCGGGGCTGGCGGGGCTGGCGGGGCTGGCGCGCGCTGGGAGGGAGGCGATATGCTGAGCAGTTTTGCCACTCTGTGCGCACAAACAGGGGTCCGCAACCCCCGCACCCCACCATGTGGGTCCTCCATGCGTGCTATCCACAAAAAAGACTTTTTTTTTTTCCAGCCGCAGACTCCTTTTTTTCCTTCATAGCTACACTACGCGCGCACACAGCACCCCGCCGCCACCACCCTTCTGGAAAAATAATTCTCCCAAGGACCAACCGCCAAATCCAATGCCACCGCATTCTAGACACATTGCTCTCTCTCTCTCTCTCTCTCTCTCTCTCTCTCTCTCTCTCTCTCTCTCTCTCTCTCTCTCTCTCTCTCTCTCTATCTCTGCAGTGCTCGCGCTGAAAGCGGTGACGGGGGGACAGCAGCCGACGGAGCTGCGTCGAAGGCCTTCTCAAGGAAGCCGGCTGCAGATGCAATCTGCCAGTAGCTGGCTGCTGCGGCGCTGCAGCTGTTTCGCCGCAGGCATGCGCAAGATACCTGAGGACAATAGATACCAAGGCATTGCAGGCGCTTCTGCTGTGGTGGTGGTGGCGGCAGTGCGAGGGTCCCCAGGGAGGGGGAGGGGGGAATGCACGGAGAAGGGCTGAAGTGCCGTAGCGTGAATGCCAGGCAGCCAGCCCAGCAGGCAGCCAGCAGCGGGGACCAAAAAGGTGCTTTGGGACCAACCCTACCAGCCACTCAGAGCTAAAAATATGGCGGTGACTCCCCTCACTTTGGATTCTTTTCGACAGAGACACGTGCCCGTGATTCCCCCGGTTAAAATTACTCCTTTTTTCCAGAGTCCAGATTTTACTGGGATGCGATTTCAATGCGCGGCACGCATGCTCGGCCCATTTCTCCGTCCCGGTCGCAGCGTGCGGGAATCGGGCGAGAAATCGGTTCGAAGGGGTTGGCAGCATTGCAATCCAGCCGGACGGCGGGGCTGACAGGCAGCATGTGTGACGTGCGCCATGTTGTGCTGGCAGGGCCGAATGGCACTGGGGAGGAAGGGTTGCGGATCCAATTGCTCATTCCAGGGCCCAAACTCTGCTGCAGGTCTCTGTGAGGCCCGACTTGGCCTGCATGCCTCCATGCAAGGCAGTAATAGCACCCCTGGCACTTTGCGCAACGCCACGCCAGGCGGTCTGATTGAATACGAAAGGGGCGCGAGGCGCAAGATGGCGCCCACCCTCCACCAGCCTTGCTGATGTTGTTGTTGTTAGTCGTGTAGGGCCAGACTGTGCGTTGAATGATAATCAACTTGCATCACAGACGGACTTTATTCTGTCCACTGTTGCGTGGCGCGTCGCCGCTGCTTGATGCCTTGCAATTTTAATTTCGTTCAGCGCGAAACGTAATTAGTTTCGAATGGAGCGGGAGGAAGGCCGCCGTCTCGCAGCAGCGTCGCCCCGCCCCGCCCCACCTCGCCCCGCCACGCACCGCCCCGCCACGCCCAGCACGGCCCCACCCCGCCTGTGACCTCATCAAACGGCCAGTTCATGCACTCCGCAAGAAAATGTTGGTCGAAAACCTTGAAGTTGTTGTCGGTTTTAATTTTCAGGACCTTCAACAAGTTTCTTTGCAACCAAAATGTCTGGAATCGCACATTCGATTCTTTTTGGCGCGCAAAGAGCTCTCAGCTAGGAGGCCTGGCGGAAGGGGATGCCGGAGGGAGGCATCGCGCGTCGGGCGCGCCGGGGGGAGGGGAGGGGATTCAATTTCCGACCGATGTTTGTTGAAAGCTAGCAGAACGGTGTGTGGCGCGCGGAGCGAGGGCGACAGACGCTGCGGACTAAGCCTCCAGGACAAAAATATTTTTTCGTCATTTTTTTTTCAGACTGGAATCTCTGTATTTACGTCTAGATTTATTCAAAAAATAACACAATGTGCGTGAGAGCTGGCAATGCGAGCTCAGTGAGGAAAGGGTGGAGCGCTGTGGTTTGGATGGGGTGGTAGGCGAGGGAGGGCGAGGGAGAGGAAGAGAGGAAGGGGCGGGAGGGGGGCTAAATGGATTAGTGTTGTGCATGGAGGTAAAATGCCCGGCGGATAAAAGCAAGCAGCAGGGGATTTCATGATTGGCGCTGGCGTGGTGTGGCGTGGCGTGTCGGGGTGACTTGCAGGGGGCGTAGTCTCGTGGGGGTGGCGGCGACAAATACCAGCCAGTGCGCTGGATCTGTAAATTCCTCCAGGCTGTCTGCAGAATGGCCACATGGAGCCGTCCGCACACACAATGCCCTTGCAGCTTTCTCTTTCCCACCCTGTGCACAGTCTGTGCAGCCTGAAGGTACGGTCTCACCGGCAAGGACAGGCATCTGGCGCGGCGGCGTGGTGCGCATGCGCTTCTTCTATCCCTTATGTAAATGTTATCGTTCGTTGCCCCGACAAGGACTGGCCTGCTGTTGCTGAATCATGCGGCCAGGTCCGGCCAGGGCCAAGCGCTCGAGGCACCCCCACCCCCACCCCTGCCCTCGCCGGGCATTTGGCACATGGCTGCCGCCGCCTGCCGCCGCCATGCTGCTGTTGCCGTGCGCGGCCCGCTAGCTCGTGCAGTCGCCGTCCCCTGTCACCATCCATACTCGCGAAATGTGATTCAGTAATCCGATCTCTCCCCCAAGAGCGGCAGCGGCCAGCCTTCGCGTCCAACAGAACAACCGCACCGCCTCCCTGCTGAAATATACAACCGCAACAATAACTTATCCTTCCTTCTCCCAGTCCACGAGTCTTCTAGTTTTTGACCCGTCTCATCCAAGTCGTCAGCGCGTTTTTGTCGGCCAGCTCCACGTTTACGACCCAAAGATGGGTGGCCGGGCAAACAGAGCGCACCGAGTCCAATAGAACATGTCACACTTTCCCGTGCACTACTTTCACGTGGGGCGGGCTCATGTCTTGAATGGAAATCAGCGTGTCGCGGACCAGAGAGAAAGAGAGTCAGGGGGCTAACGGTTCGTATGAAAGGATGATAGGCTAATGCGCCGAGGCGGCGACGACGACTCCAGGTCAAAGACTCTACTCCACTTTGTTTACGGTAAATATTTCCTGTGCGAGCGGCTTTTCCTTGTCGAAACCTCCCAAGCAGCGCGCTGCAGCGGCGGTCGGCCTAACGGGACGCTCTCCTTCCATTGAGAGCCGCGCCGCGCCGGCGATACTCACTCGATGTACCGCACGTCGTTACAGTTAGTGCGTATACACACTTTAAAAAAAAAAATCAAGCCGTCTCTATTTATCTGAACGAATGACGAATATAAGGGAGGGGCAAGAAAACGTATTTGGTGTCTGCGAGTGTGCGCAGTGCCGCGGCGCGGCATAGCTGAGTGCTCGGCATATGGTACCCACTCTCACGCGCCGTGCATGTGTGTGTGTGTGTGTGTGTGTGTGCATGGGGGTCCGTGTGAGCGTGTGTGCGTGAAGTCTATCGGCCGTGAAACCCTAAACACTCATCGCGGGCATTCGGCCGCCACGCTCGTATTTCAAAAAGCGCCACCGCCTCAATAGGGCAAAGTCAAGAAGGATGTGACAGATTTCTTCTGCGACAATAATCTTTGTGTTCCTCGCTCCCCTCAGGTATTTTGAATCGCCTCCCCTGCGTCCCTCCGGCTGCGTCCGAGGCCACTGCCTCATAGATGCAACCCAATACGTTCCGCACGCGTCCCGCAGGCTGCATCTTGTGCTTCCCTCGGTCGGTCTCTCTCCCGCGTGTGACAGAGAGGTCCCTGCCAAGCGGAATCAGTCTGCCGCCTTTGTACGCGCAGCGTCGCCATTGGCCCCTTGCACCGTGCATTAGGATTAAAAGCGCCCGCCGAAACGTGGCTTTTTTTTTTCTCCTTGCCGCGCCTCGCGGCGCATCCCCGGCATTGGCGCGAGAGACGTTGGACCGCTAACGGGACGTGAAAAGACCGTCCGTCTCTTCCAGCCAAATGGAGACGTGGCCGAAAGCGCTCTCCGCGCCATAAGCCTCGGCGGCAGCAGCTGGGATGGAGTTGTTAGCCGAGTCACATGGTTTCTCCATCGCTACCTGGCGCGCCGAGCCCCAGCCGCTGCCTGATTCCGGGGTCCGCTTTCCACGCTCTGTCTCTCTCGCACTCATGGGGCGTTCCATAGTGGTGCGAGAGAGACAGAGCGAAAGGACGGTTCGAAATCAGCCTGCAGGCCCCATACAGCCCCGCGGCCGCCCCCGGGGGGCTCCGCGGCAGTCCTTTGGCCCCACGGGTCCAGCCAAGCGGATCCGGAAACCCGGCGAGAAATTTGCACACCAGCCCTGTTTTCGTTTGCCGGTCCTCTTCTTCCTTTCCTTTTTCGTTATGCTGAGTTGGCAACTCTCCGTCTGTTCCAGAGGCTCGCTGCCGGCGGGCTGCCACCCCCACCGCCGCGTGAGGGCGCCTCCAGGGCGTCGCTCGCGCCTCCAGGGCGTCCGCAGCCCTTCTCCTTCAGACTGGAATGTGTCAGAGCTGCCGCCGCCCTGGACCTTCGAGACTTAGCCCGCCTGCAGCTCTCTAACAGGTAACTGAACATCCAGGCGGCGTTGCCGACCAGTCAGCCATGCAGGTGACTGCCTGCCGCGAGGGCGGCTGACCGCGGTCACAAAGCTGGTGACGACGCGGCTCCAGCACGTCGTGGGCTCACTCCAAGACGGTGCCTTCGGCCCTCACCTCCGCGACGCTCCGAGCGGGACGGAGTGGTACGGAGCAGCCATCTTTCTCGGCGTCAGCCTGCGACAGCGCCACTGAATGCGCGGTGACGTGTTCCGATGGCGGAGCGTGCGCGACGCGTCCTTGCCGAGATGCCCTTGGTCACCACAACGCCGTGCGCGCCCCGCCTGGCCGGCCGCCGCCGCCACGCAGAGTGCAGTCAATTTCAGGGAATTTCCAGACGAGAACGTGACCGCGTGACTCGGGCGCATGGTGCGCCATATTGCCACACCGTTGTGAGGGTTCGTTAGCCCAGCAGCTTCAATCCAACCCCAATAAGCTCGCGTTCTTTGGCAGTCTCCCGCTCCGGCTGGCAACTATGTAAACAAATGTTACCATTTCTGCCCACAATTTTTTTTTCCCGAGTAGCCGCGAGGGGCGGGGCGAGCTCGTTCGCGGCTGAAACGTGCCCAATAGGCTGCTTCGGTTCGTGCGTGCCTGTTCTCAGCGCCTCCTAGAACCCTGACAACAAATTCAACCTGTCAAAGCCGAGCCACGAAATGCAAAGAGGCTCTCCGTCGTCACTCCGTAAGCTCTCAGGGACTCTGGCACGGCGTCCCGCAGCGCTTTACACTCCGATGGCAGACACTGCATTATGCACCCCGGCTTATCTACTTACTTCTTTCGCATACCTTTAACAAAATGCGATTTTTTAAATAATTTTTTTTTGTTTTATTATGACGAAAGGGGCGATGAAGAGGTGACAGTGTTGTGATTCCGGCCGCACGCGGCGCCAGCGCACGCGCACGCTCCACGTCCGCGCACGTCCAGGCAACGCCGGTGGTCGCCTGGCACTGCAGGCACTGCAGCACTCCGGCACGTTCCTAATGTCTTGACGATGTCAATCCGGATAGAAAATGATTTTTCTTCAATCAACGTCGATGCTAGGTTCAAATTTCCTGCTGGTGCGGGGTGGCCGTTTATTTGTGGACAGGGAAGAGGGCATATAACACCAAAAGGCAGAACCATTTGTAAGGGCATATTTTTCTCTGATTTCTGTTGCAGTACACTCGGACTAAGAGAGAGGCAGGCGAGCGATTGAGTTGAGCAGAACGATTGTTTCTTTTCGTTTAGCAGCCACGTCTAACTCATACTACAACATGTACGGGGCACGTTTGAGGTAAATTTTATTTTTAAGTAACGCTGGCTTGAGGGTGGAAAAAATATTTAAAAAAAAAAACAAGAAAAAAACTAACCTGTGAGTGTAACGCAAGGGCTGAGCACTATGCAACTCGGTTAACATGGACATCCCGCATGCCGCACTGGGCACACACCCCTGCTTCTAACTCTCCTAACCCGATTGTCTAACCCGCGACTCAGATTCAAAGTCAGGAAGTTACAAAACTAACAGCTGAAGAGGTGGCAAAAGACCGAGCGCGTGACCTCCTTCCACCTGCCGCCACACCCCATTCGATAAGTTCGACTTTCTTCGCCGAAGAAGAGCGCCCTTTTATGGCGCATTAAAGTCTTGGTGTCAGAAAGGCGCACGCGCACAATCGAGCGACGTGACCCTGCCGGCCTGCCGGACAGTCGTAAAGCCCGCCAATTGCATCCATATTCCACCGATCCCATTTTCGGGTCTTTATTCGCCTTCGGGGGATAGCGTGTGCGGACGGGCGCGTGCCGGGCGGCCCCTGGCCCGGACTGGCTGCCATCCTGGCCGGGTCTCGGACCTGTGCCCGGTGCCCCAATCATCCAATGCCAAGTTCGTCGCCGTGATCCATCCCCGGGCCAGCCGCGGGGTCCCTCACTCGCATTTGCATCCTAACGGGTCCGTCCTTGAGAGGGCCACGAGACGAAACAACTTTCTGGAGCCAGGCCGCAGAGGATGTCGATGAACCCCGGCCTGGAAAAGCGGCCCGCTTGGTATCACGGCATCAAGGGTTTCTTTTAAACATCACCGTGAATCCGGGAGATGCCTGCCCGGGGCGGGGGAGGCCTGCTCCGGCGGGGACATGTTTGATGCATATGTGTGAGTGGGGAGCCGTGGGGACAGGGCCGCCGCCTGCGCCCTTCTGAGCCTCGGCTGGCTGGCTGGCTCACACGCGCCGCGCCAGTTGTTGATCCCAAGCGTGTTTATCCTGCAAACAAAAGGGAACACAACACAACACACACAGACACACACAGCGGAGCATGGCGTCGCGGGGGTGGTGGCGTCGGCGCCGCGAACCAGAGTCCGCACCTAAAAGTGTAGCCCGGAAGTGGGACGGGTCGGTACGGGGTATGCGAAATTGTGCGGCGTCGTCCGATAAGATGCGCGAGGCAGCCACGTGAAAATGCAATTTCCTGGCGGCGCTGCGCGCTGTGCGCCCCAGCCTCGGCGCGGCGCGCCCCCGCCCGTGGCGGGTTCGTCGTGTATAAATACACAAGCCGTGGGCGTGGGCGTGTGTGTGGGGGGGGGGGGCAAGCGCAGTTCCTAAATCTCGGCCTGCCTTCTAATTATTTGTCTTGCAACTCGGTAAGCCCGCGCGGCGCAGTTAGTAAAAGCCGCGGGGCCGGAAAAAAAAAAAAAAAAAAAAAAAAATTAAAAAAAAAAAAAAAGGTCTGTACATTTCTGACTTGTTTCCAACCGAAATTTTGTGTTGCAGGTTGCCCTGCAGTTTCTCTCCGGCAACGCTGGCTAGCATCCAAGGTAAGCGCTGCGCCTTTTCGTGAAAATCCCTGCCGATCTTTCCTCCTCCGCGTTTCTTTCCGGTTGTCGCGCCGAGAGAAAGCCGCGGTCCGTGCAGGCATCGCTCAATACGGGTAATTGTCCATGGCGAGCCCCTCATCGGCGCGGCACTGCAGCGCGCGCCGATCTGGGTCGGGCCGGCCGCCAGTCGGCCAGTGCTCTATGGCAATTTGCTAGGGGAAGGAAAAACACTTCCTTGGTCCGAGGTTCCGAAGAAACAAGCGGCGGAGGAAAAAAACGAGGCAGGGATTTTGTTGAGCGGACACTTCCTCCGGAACGGAAAGAAGTGAAGCCCAAAAGAATTGGACTTATTTTTGCACTTTTTATTTTTTAAAAAAATCTGCTGCTGTTGGTGATAATCACAGAGTAATGCACTGAGAGGGTCGGTCGAGTCACTGCGACCATCCGAAGGTTGTCAAGTCACACTGCCGGTAGAACAGAGCCGCATTTCGTAGCGCCTCATGCAGGCTCAGGAGCGGGGACCGTCCGGAGCATAATCAGATTCAAACAATTACTGCGGTAGGTGGTGCCACGAGCGGCCGTGCTGTGTTTGCCATTCACAATTTCATAGTCGGCTGCATGAATTAATCCGAACGGGAAACAGGGGGCAAGGGTTTGACAATGACAAAAATAAAAAATAAAAAAATAAAATAAAATAAAAGACAGAAAGAGACAGAGGGAAAGGAGAGATGGCGTGTAATTACTTGGGATGGTTCTAAGATGGCGGAGGGAAGGTCTTCCGAGCGACTCCGAACGTCGCTTTCGTCGCTCTGTCTTTCTCGCACTCGTGGGGCGTTCCTTGTCGGTGGGAGAGAGACGGAGCGCTGTGCTGAGTCAGCCTGCTGGCCGGCCAGGTTGCGCGTTAGAGAAGCCCGCGAAGCGTGTAGCGGGGGATACTCTCGCCAGGCCAGCGAGCGCGCAGCTTCCTAGAATTCCTCAGGCAGTACCCTCTCGAAATAGACTCTCCGCCGCCCAGTCTCTCACCTTTCCGCGGCCTGGAAAGCCTCTCTGTGTCGCCGCTCGACTGCCAAGCCGTTCCGAGAATCAAACTCGGCTTCCTTCATCAGCGCCGTGTGTTATTACGCCAGCAGGCTGAAGAGCAGCTCCCCTATTCTGTCGCACTCACAGGTCGACCCGTAGGGTTGCAAGAGGGACAGAAAATGACTCTCCAGAATCGGTCGGCGGGCAAGAAGTACATTTTCTTGATACACATCATCAGGGCGCTCGGCCCCGCCTGCACTGCCTGCAGCAAGACGCTTACTTTTTCTTGCTCTTGTTCTCTCTCCCTCTCTCTTTCGCTCCCTCCGATTTTCGCGTGTGTGTGCGAACGGAACGCCCCGTCTCCAATTACCGCCAATCATGGCCTGGCGGCAGCAGCAGCAGCACGACTGGCGAGCGGCGACTGTCCTGAAAAAAAGAGAGGGAAGAGACGGCGACGGATTTAAATTGTTAAATTATACTGATTGAAGCCGTGCGTCTGGGTGGAGCAGCAGTCCGCGCAGGAGCAGGGAAGCACGTGACGGCTGGCACAGGTTTACCTGCAGAAAAAAAACAAAACAGAAATGATTTTTACAGTGGAGAAGGGAAGTGAAGCTGCGGCGCTGAGCTACGCCAGGATCAGTAAAGCGAGCTAGAAGGAATCAGGCCGCAGCTGTTCCAGTAAATTAGGCTTTCTGTGTCGCCATCATTGGCACGGCCAACCAGAGCACAGCGTCGAGCCCCGCACCGCCCCGTACCGTTCGACGATGTCGTCCAGGACTGTCCCAGGGTCCGCGGCCAGTAATCACAGTCGTCAGCCCCTCTGACTCCTCAGACCCCTCAGCCCCTCAGCCCCTCAGACCCCTCAGACCCTCAGCCGCTTTGCTTCAGACACGCCGCTCCGTTGGCCCTGCTGGTCAGTGCTCCGGGCTGTGGCAGTCCCCATTGCCGGAGCAGGATGCAAAGTTTGCGCGCACGCGGCGGGCACGGTGGGGACGACCGAGGGACGGAGAGACGAGGAGGGAGAGGCGAGGGGGCCGCGCCGTACCGGTTGGATGCTCGTTCCCAGGGGCACCTCCAGGCTTCCGCTCGGGCCTTATTCCTGCCATGTGCCCTGCCTGGCCCCACCAGGTCGTGCCCGGACCGAACGCTTTTGAAACGGGACACCCAGCCTCCCCCTTCCCTGATTGGTGCGACGGGCTCCCTGCGGTCGGGGCGCTCAGCCCGCCGGCCGGCAGCACGGCCCGCCTCGCGCTGACGGGGACGTGCTTGGGGTGGCCGTAGGGACGGGCGATTTTGCGATTAATCGCAGGTGCGATGCGATTTTTTCAAAAAATCGCGGTGCGATTTCGGTTTTTGAACCTCGGCGATTAATCGCAAAATCGCAAAATCGCAAAAAATCGCACAATCGCAAAAATCGCACCGCGCACTGCACTGAACGAGGCTAGCTGCACACTAAATTGCTATGTAATTTTTTGTGCATAGCTTTGAACGAAATTGAGCATACGTTTGGAAATGCACGAATTCGTGCGTAGCTAAGCATGAAAATGTGCATTGTTATGCTGCACCACGTGCGTTGTTGCGCACAAATCTGTGCATTCCACGCGGATGCTCAATATCGTGCAAAGCTATGCACGAAAAAACTACATAGTAATTTAGTGTGTGGCGCGTGTTCTCGGTAGTATTTAAGTTTTGTTGCGTTTTTTGCAATTTTTGCGATTTTTAGCGATTTTGCGATTTTTGCGATTTTTGCGAATTTGCGATTAATCGCATGAGATCGCGATATGTGAGAAATCGCAATCGCGATACTGAAATTTGGAAATCGCCCGTCCCTAGGTGGCCGGCGGCTGTGAATGACGTCTCGAGACTTGAGTATTCGGTGACTGGCCGGGGAATCGCGCGGACGCGCCCACGCCCGCTCTGCAGACGGAGGCGTGCTTGGCGTGCTCCGGGAGAGCGCGGCGGAAACAGGGAATAGTAACAAAGTGTCAGAAAATGGGCGGCTTGGCTGGGCGGCGAGGGGCATTCAAATGAAGCCGGTTGGCTGGCCGCCTCGCACTCAGCGCCGCGGTACGGCGCCGCCCTGCTGGGGCGGGGCGGGGCGTGGTGGGGCAGGGCGGGGTGGGACGGTCGAGCGGGGAGCGCAGGGCTTTTCCATCAGAATTTTTATTCTAATCGACTCGATTCCTATTCCAATCGGATTCCGGGGCTGAGGAGCAGCAGGCACGCAGGCCGCGACGGGGGGACGTTTAATAAACTACAAGAACGTTTGTTCCCTCTTACTCGCTCCCCTCTCCTGCACGTAGCCCCTTTCAGCAGACCCAATAAAAGGAATTGATTCTATCGATTCAATGAAAGAAAAAGCCCAGCAATCCCTTAAGCCCCTCCCCGGCCAACCCCAGCGCCTCACTTTCGCCTATCTCCTTCGGCCAGACGGGCACACGCACACACACTCACACACGGACACACACACTTGCACGCGCACCACGCGGGAAGCAATATTCCCATTTCGGAAAAAGCGCACAGCTGCCTCTATCGACTGAATAATCCGGCGTGGCTCTTCGGTGTCGTCATCGGCGGACTTTTGCTGCGCGTCGAGTCGCTGATAACAGGTGTGGCGGCGGGCGGGCGCCGTGACCGATCGCCAAGATGGCCGCGTGGGTCCCGCGGCGTGCGGAAGAACACCCCGTGAGTGCGAGCGAGATGGAGCGAGGTCCAGCCTCGCGGCCCGCTACGGCAATCAGGCAGGGACGCTGCAATCAGGCGGCCTAGCCGGGGAGGCGTTCTCGGAAGCCGCGCGGCCCGCCCACTTCACCGTCAGACACCGTGTGGCGCTGGCCGGGCTGGCTGCCGGGCTGGCTGCCGGGCTGGCTGCGGGGCTGGCGCCAGGCGGAAGCAGGACTAATGGAGACGTTGCCTCTCCGGAAGTGAAAGGAGCGGGGCGGGGCGGCGTAGGGCAAGGCGGGGCGGGGATGGGCGGGGCGGGGCGGCGGCATATCAGGAAGAGCGCTGCTTCGTGCTGATATCGAGATGCACGCGTAGACAGCATCATCCTGGATAGAGGGAGCACCACACCAATCAGTGCACCCCACGGCAACATTTCGTAAATGACTCTTTGGTGGGAATTTTTGAATTTTAATTTAAAAAAAATAAAAAATTATTGAATGTTTATATGTTGAGGTTGTTTTTGCCTCGGGCTTATCCCTTCCCCCTGTCCTCATTCCTCTTCGTTTTTCCGTGCACGAGTGTCTGTGAGTCGGCATCAGGTCGGCCGTCGCCTGATCTCCGTCCGCTCTTCGCCGCAGCATGCGTCCAAGGCGAGCCTCGCGGCTGGAGGTCGTTCCCCCGGCAGTCTGGCGAGCGTCCCCTTTTCGCCCTAAGACGCAAGGCCCGCGCCGAAAATCTGGCAGTCAAATTAGCTGCGGCGGGAAAGGCGTCGGGGGCTGTTCCGTCCTACAGTGTGTGCAAAGGGTGAGGAGAAATCTTATTCACGCCGTTCAGGCGATTGCGTATGCATATTGCCTAAGACGACTGACTCCAGAAAAAAAAACTTTTCTCTCACGTGATTTGGAGTTAAAATTTACGAGGCGTGGCCAGACAAAATAAAACGTAAACAGAACAAAAGGTCAACGGGTCGGCCCCACGCTTTTTTTGGGGGGGGTCCCCACGATTAGGTTTTGGTTGAGGGACAATTTTCTATCCCTTACCTAATCAAAACGGCAAAATTATAATTAATTTTTACAACGTTACGCGTGTGCACTGAGAAATAAACGTTTTATTGAATCAAAGACCAGTCTATACAGTGGTTCTGAGTTTCTTCGGAGTCAATGTACCTGTTCAAAGAGAGCGAATTCATTGTGCAGTCTTAGAACAGTGTCCCGATCCACCATTACTGTAGTTTCAAGACAAGTGCACTCAGTAAAAGTTAAAGTTTTTTGGGTTTTTTTAGAATATTAAAAAAAAACAAACAAAAAAACAAACAAACAAACATTGAATTTTTTTTTTTTGGTCTATGCTTTTTCCCGTTGAGTGGGGCCGCCGGCATGGTGGTCGGGGACGCCCCTCCCCTCCATAGCAGGCCCCTCAAAACATAAAGAGAGAGCACGCTAGAGTCTCTAGGCCCTGCCGAACTCCGAGACAAAACGAGCGCGCGTCGCTAGTTGGACACTTCCTGGTGGCGACCTCATTGACGGCAGTCCTCGTTCCCATTTTCTTGCTTGTGCCTCGAGAGGCCCGCGCGTCTTCGCCGCCCACCCCGCCCCACCCCGCCTCGCCCCGCCAGCCATGCGCGGCGGCTCCTCCCCCTCCGAGCCTCAAAAGGGCCGCGCTCCCCTTTTCTCGCATAATGTAATGGCGAAATGATATTCATAGGGGTGCAGCAGCTCCACTGGCGGTTCCGCCGCGCGCCGACAGATGTCGCCGCGTGCTACTGTGCTTGCAGCAGGCTTGCGGTCGCGCGCGCCGCCCGGTAGGAGGAGGGCGAGGAAGCGCGGCGCGCTGCAGGTGAGGGAGGCGACCGTCACGCTGGATGGGAAATCGCGCGCGTCCTTGCTTCGGCCTGGACTCTCAAAGGCCCCTTGAGGAGAGCCGCGAACCGCGTCTGCCTGTCCGTCCAACCCGCCGTAGCCCAGTACCACCTTTCCGCCTCGATTGTTCTCGCAAGACACTCTGCGACATCGCGCGGGAAAGCAAGCAAGCCGCCTACTTCAAAAAAAAAAAAAAATAGGCTAGAAATGGAATCTACTTTTGAGCGTTAGAAAAATTGGAACAGTCTGCGAGAATGTTGCGCAGTCTCGATGATGAGCGAGGTAAACACAGCTTTGTCCCGCGCTCCCTGTCTGTCTCAGCGTGAATCGCGCGCCGGAAATTTATGGGCGACCCTTCCTGCTCCTTTCCTGTCTGACCGTCCGTCCGTCCATCCGTCCGACTGCCTGTCTGTCTGGCGTCCTGTGTGTCTGTCTGTCCACCAGTTCGTCAGGTACAAGGATGTGCGCGGCAGGAGCACCGCCGGTGGCTCGTACGTCGAGGCCGGCCCCATCCTTGAACGGGGCGCGCCGTGCCCCGCCGCCGTGCCCCGCCGCCGCCGTCTGTACGATCCGGAAGTACCACGCGATGATTGTGCCATTCCCCGAGCCGGGCGCAGTCGGCCAGAAAATGCGACGGCAGCGCGACAGCGCTCGGCAACCTCCGGGTCGAGATGGCACAACAAATTGTGCTGCAGGGTGGTGGCCGGGTGTCGCGGTGCGCTCGCTGGCGGGCGCTCCTAGACCTGAATTTGTCGAGGCAATCAGCATCGCGGAAGCGGCGCGGCGTCGGTGCGCTGCCTTCAAAACATTTTTTCCGAGATTTTTTCTCTACTGCCACCACCCTTACTCTGTCATAATCAAGAAGCTCCTTGTCGGTGTAGATTATTTTTTTCCCCAACCTGTAACGGTATCTAGCATAACCTTAGATCGAGCCGCCCTGCCGGGACGTGCAGCGAAGGGACGATAGGGATGAGGACTGAGAGAGGCAGGCAGCGGTGGGAGGGAGAGGGAAAGAGAGGTCGGCGGGGTAGCAGGGCCATTACGCAACAATCGAGTGTCGATCAATGGGTTTACAGCTTCACTTTCACCGCAAGGCGCGTCGATAGGCACGACATAAACCAAGACAGGTAGCCTCATTGAAACGTTGCCTGATTTATTTAGCACAAATAGTAAACTGCTTTACAATCTGAGCAGTCGAATTCGACGCAAATGACCTAGTTTGGGTTTATAGCGTTGGCCGTAATTACCATAAAGCGGTACTTATGTTATTTTCCGATCGGGTAGTTTCAATGCGGAGCCGTAAACGAGGGCCCCATTTTTTTTTGCCCCGCCCCCGCCATGTTCGTGTGTGCCTCCTTCTTATTATTTGTTGGGCGTGACATTTCCGAGGGGGTCATATTGACATGCTTTTACTTTTGTTTTCACGCGCGTTTATGGGTCCAGGCGGCTCGGCTCGGCACGGCGTGGCGCGGCGGTCACAATGCTCCCCATTGTACGCGGTGCGGGGGCGGCAGGCGGCGGCAAGGGGTGAGGACACGTCGCGGCGCGCCGGGGTTGGGCCGCCGCTGCGCCGCCGCTGCGCCGCGCTGGCTTGGGCCCTGCCGTACCGCGTCCCGCTGCGCCGCGCCGCGAGCCGAGCCGAGCCGAGCCGCCTCCGCGGCCACCGCGGCCGCCAGGTCACCGCCGCAGCAACACCGCCAGCGCGGCGGTGGTGGCTGGCCGGGCTGGCCCTACCGCCGCCGCAGCTCTGCAGGCCCGAGCGACGCCACCCGCCACGACCCCGGCAGCCGCGTCGGCGCGCCGGTGCTCGTAGTTGGAGATTTGGCCACCAGAGGCCGACAGCGGCGCGGCGGCGCACGGCAGCGCTGGCTGTGGGAAGGCGAGGCGGCCGAGGCAGTCGTCACTCGACTAGGCTCTCACTCGCTCACGCGCGCATTCGCTCCGCGCATCCGCAAATCCGTTTCGTGCTCAACGTCGTCGCGGACCTCGCGTGCAGTGCGTGCGCGCGCGCGTGTGTGTGTGTGTGCGTCCGTGTGTCACGTCAGCCTTGTGGATTATTCGGCTTCGGACAAAAACTATTTTTTCTGTGCGCCGTCCCTTTTCAAGGCCACTCCATGTGGCGAGTATTGTCGGTGCTTGTGATTGTGGGGGAGTGAGAATGAGCGGCGGGGCACAAAAACAGTGTCATAATTGCCCGGCAGTGAGTGCAGCGAGTACAATGGAGGCCACGGCCAGCTAGGCGAGCCCCGTGTCAGCCCCCCCGGCAGGCCTGGACACAAAAGCGGTGAAACTCGGAACCCTTTGGAAGGGTTGTTGCGTCGCATACCTGCGCACCTACCTGCAGTCAAGTGACTGGGTGAACCCTGAACGAATCGTGCAACCGGTGACTGGTGCCAAAAAAAAAAGTGCAAACTGTGATCTTCATCATCAGCAGCATCGGGTGCTGTAGAGAGTGCCGCTAATCTGTTTGTGCTCCTTCTTCTGTTCCTTTCCCTCCCCCTCCCCGCCGCCGCCTGACGTCCATGGCCTCGTTCGCCATGGTCGCGCACTGAACGCGGTGCTTTCCGCTACCCGGCATCACCATCGGCGACCTGGTTGTCACGGACGTGGCTGACGTGGCCGGCGCCACGTTGTTCGACATCCCCAATGGGGGCGGCCCGATGGGCGCCTCAGCCGGGCCTGCCTCCGGGGTGACGTGGTGGGCCATGATGTCGGGGGCGCCCTACGAGGACTCGCCGCCGCCGCACGCCCTGTCCACGCCGGTCACCTCACCCGGACCGGTGGCGACGGCGGCCGTAGTGGCGCCCCCGCACACCCCATCCCTCGGCGGCAACGCGTCGTCGGCGGCCTCGTCCGCATCGCCGCCCACCTCGGCGGTGCCTCCGCCCCCGACGTCGTCGGCGCCCGCCGCCCCCATCCACATCCCGGCCAAGCGGCCGTCCACCGGCGGTGGCTACTCGGACTGCGGGGGCGGTGGCGGCGTCGGCAGCAACGACTCGTCGTCCGTCATCCGGCATGGCCACACGCAGCCCTGGAGCTACCCCGGCGCCGACATGGAGCAGCCGCACTACGGCGCGCCGACGTACTACAACCTGCCGGAGCAGGGCAGGGACTCTAGGAAGGCGGTCTTCTGGTCACCGGCGGCCGCCTCGGCCGCGCCGACGCCCACCCCCGAGTACAAGTACTCGGTGACGGCGGGGGGCGGTGCGCCGGAGCAGCCCGGCTTCCCCCAGGCGTGGTGCAACTACCCGGCCTACGCGGCGCCCCGGCACCACGCCGAGGCCGCACACTACCTCGGCGGCGACGAGAGGCGGGGGATGGACACCACGGCCTTCTCTAGCCACGACTCCTACTCCCTGCGGAACTACCAGGAGACGGTGCCCGCCACCACCTACCCGCCCCCAGGTCAGTCTACAGGTGTGTGTCTCCTAATCACTTCTTCCATTTTCTTACTAACTTTTTCTGCCAAGTCTCTTCTGTCTCGTGTGCATGTACTGCTGTGTAGAATAGAAATTAAAAGTGTTAGTGAAGTAGACGTGAAATAACCACACGCCAAAAGTGGCAGTGCTTAAACATTAATTAGTGTAACGCAACCATACCTAATTGCAATGCATGTGTTGCCACTAGCAAATCTTCAAGGTTTTATTTAGTGATTTGGTGGTCCTTACGTCTGCCTTTACTCTCCACTTGCTTCTTGCTTGCAGTGTGACTTGTCAGGCTGTCCTGAATAAGGCTCTTCTTTTCTTTCGTCCCCTTTCCTTGAATCAAGCGCCTTTTCGATAGCTAATTAGCGTCTAGTAGTGTCGCGTAGTGGCCGCGTGTGTGATGCTGAACTCGCCCCCTCCCCCCGTGATTTAGAGACAGCCTGACAGCAGCGCCCAGCCCGCCGGCTTTATGTTGTGGTGGAGGGGAGGGAGGGTGCCAGGCAGGGCGAGGTAGCCCGCTGTGGCACTGCCGCTCTGCCGCTGCAACAGCACCAGTTTGACCTTTTTCGGGGCCCAGCGAGGCCCCTTTTGTGTGCTATCTCCCTCAGCCGATCGTGTCTGACGGCGTAGGATTGACAGAAAGTCAGAGACTCTGTCCTATCCAGTGTCGCCTCCCTGCTGTTGGCCGCCCAGGCGCAATCCTAATGAGATGGGCCTCGCTAGAATTTAGCAGCGACGGTTGTTGTCTTCCTTTTTTCAACTTTGTTTTTCCTCCTGGAGAAATTTTTGGTGGCAAGGAACGTGTCGATCGACAGCCATCGTGTGATCCGACAAGTTACAGCAGCAGTCGCGAAAATGCAGTCGTCAATAGCAACAGTCGGGCCGGTCTAGAACGGCACACTATCGCATAAATTGACCCAAACATTGTCACAAATTCGCACACACATACGCACACACACACACTCGGACGCCAGGCAGTCGGATGGCCGTAAAGTAGGTTGACGTGCCAAGATTGGCAGAGGGTACGTGGCACATGTTCCCACAATGCAGCTCTGAGTGCAGAGCGAATGCCTCCGCAGGCTGAATGCAGGCAGTCTCCGTCTCGCTCACTCCTTCCCGCGGCGTGTCGTCCTTCCTTCTCACCTGCCGGCCCACTGTGCCGCGGCTCGTCCTCCTCCGCGAATGCAGGCGCTGCCGAGCCCCTCCCCCTGTTTCCCCTGCAGCCGCTCGTTTTGCGAAACTTGATCGACAGGAATTTTCGGGCGAGCGCTGCGCGCCCGAGGATTCGCACTACATAAATTACGCTTTAGTCGATAGCGCTGCGCCGCGCTGCGCTGCCCCCTCCCCTCGACTCCGTCCTCCCCTGTCTATAACTTACGCTTACTCCTGTCCGGCCTGTAAGCCAAACTTTAAACCGGCGACCGACTTTAGCTTCCGCGTTTCGCAAATTGAGACATCTGGCTCGCGGGGGCCGGCTGGCGAGCTGTCATTCAAGGCGTCGCCCCCAAAAATCCGTTTCAGCCCAATTTTTATACGCGAGCTGCCGTGAATGGAGGTGTAGCGCACTGTAGTACGGCTCGGGGGGGCGTAGTAAAGGGTGGGGGCGTCCTATTGTTATGGCGTACTAAATACACCTTTATTACGCAAGGGCGGTGCGCATGGTCTGTCACTGACCTGCACATCACATGATGCGAACATCACGCAACGGCCGCCTGTCCACTCGTCCGTCCGTCCGTCTGTCTGTCTGTCTGTCTGCCAGTCCGTCCGCCTGTCCGTCTGTCGGCCCGCCTGGCGACCTGCCAGCAGCGGACACCCGCTGCGATTCTGTGCCTTCCTCTTGCGCCTCTGTGGGCGACCGAGACAAAGTTTGAAACCCTAAGCGAACATCCATTTGCAAATCGCTAGTAATTTTTCCCCGATTTGGTGATTTTTCCTTCCGCTTTATTTCCTTCGTACATTGAGCAGTTCTCGCTTGGCCGTCTTAGTATTTCGCCACTCCAAGCTGTGTTCTCTGTTGTTACGCTGGCTTCATAGGTGCTTTTGGTGGAATAATAATGGGAGAGGAAAAAAAACGGCAACCTTGGCGTTGCCTTGAAGGACTTTGTTATTATCGCGGCGCCAGGCCGGGCGCCTTGCATTTGCATGGACTCACATGAGTGGCAGCGTTTTCCAGCGGAGGGTTTCCCTGCCGCGCTACATCAATGCAGATAGGGCAGCGGGCCTCGGACAGACGCAGGCCTCATCCTTCTTCCCTCTCTCTCTTTGTTATCAACGGCAATCTGTTCCGGCCGGCCCCGGCCGAGTGTGTCAGTCGACGTCAGAACCCCTTTGTACTATTTGCATACGGATGGCTTTCCGCGACGATTCTTTGAGCTCTACCCGGACGAGCTCATCTGTTCCTACGATTAACATTCATACGAGCCGCCGCTGCCGCCACGCCGCGGACCGACGGCCGACGCGGTGACACGTTCGGGACTCGCGACCCCGTTCCGAATTTTCCCTGAGGTCAGAAAAGCGCGGAAAAGCGCAAAGCACCGCGAAGCACACGCGGCGGCGCGTGTTTACAAAACACACGCGAGGCGGGCGTTTACGCGGCTCCGCACCACGTGGTGTCTGGCTGTCCACCTCCCCCTCAGACGCGTGCGGCCCCGCGGCCCGCCACCGTAAAGACTGCTTTATGGCCCGATTGAGCCTGACTTGCCCGGCGTCAACAATTTAACCGGCCGCTGCACGCTTCGGTGCCAATTCACCGTCAGCTGACTGCCACCTACGCCGATCAAAATACCATCCACTCGAAAAAATAAATAAAAATTAATTGAAAGGATGAAGACATAGAAGGCCGGTGGGTAGTGTCTGGCTGCCGCCGCTGCCGCCGCTTACTGCTTTGTGGCCTCCCGCTGTCTCTGTCGCACTTTTCTCACTCTCGGTTTCAATTGCGCCATCCCGCTCGCACACTTGTTGCCAGCCCGACGACTGGACGAAAGGGACTCTTTTCTTGCCGTCCCTCGGTCGATAAAAGTAAAGGCAAAAAAAAGAGAAGGAAGCAGTCCTATTTTTGCCTGAGTCCGGTAGCCACTGCGCGCTTATGGGTCAGACCTTATCATTTCTTCTTTTCTTCTCCTTCTCCTCTTTCCTCCTTGCCGCCTTGAATCTTGACTGTCGAACCTTCAACCTGCCACACCTCCAGTGTGTGGGTTGGGGTGCCGGCGTGCGTGAGTGTCTGCGTGTAAGTGTGTGAGTGCGTGCCTGCGTCCGTGTGAGTGTGTCCGTGTGTGTTGGGTGCCGTGCTAATGGCCGTCGCCGCAGAGCCTCGCTAGTTCCCCGCGCCGCCGATAGATGTCGCGGGGATGTCTCCTCGCGGCCGTTCCCCCCTCGGTTGATCGGTGTCGATGATGACGAGGGCCAGGGGAAGGCGAGGGGGTCGGGGTCGTCCGTATCACAAAGTGCTGTGGGTTGGACCCCAAACTGACCCAGACTTGCCCTTCTTCCTGCCGCCTTTCTCTGTGAATAACTTTTGTCCCCGATTCTCCCGCAGCCAGTCCTTTGCTTTCCTTCAGCAGGTCGCGGGGCGCCATCCTTTTGTCTGATTGTTTCTCGACTCTTTTCTGCAAAATTTAGCCTTCCCTCTCTTTATTTATTTATTTATTTATTTATTTATTTATTTATTTATTTATTTATTTATTTATTTATTTATTTATTTTTTTTGGGGGGGGGGGGGGGCTCTTTGCACATTTTGCTTCATCATGATGCGCTGTCACATTTCTTGCTGATGGTTCCCCCTACGCTGTCTGAGCGAGGGAACTCCCTTCTTAATCTCTCTTTCTCTCTCCGTCTCTGGGTCTAGTAATCGAAGCTCGCATTCTGTCCCTCCCTTTTCTGTGGCAACAATCCAATTAGGTAAATGGTATCCAGTGTCTTCTCAAGCGGGGATGCCCATCGTCTTTCTCCCCCTCCCTCTTTTTGGGGCTCATACATTCCCGAACATTACGGCTCTGGGCTGAGAGGCGTGTTTTGGTTTAAACCTTTAAAATGGGACAGCGCCAAAGTGATTGTTTCCTTAGCTGTCACAGGTCAGTAATTAAGACACCTTCAAAATAAAAAATAAAAAAGTTTTTATTTTTATTTTTCTGAGTGTACTCGGTGTCCTGGGATCCAAGCGGCTTCCTGCGCGGGCTTTGGAAATGCCGACTGTATCCTGTTTCCCCAACCGGAACCACTTAGCCTCCAGGCGAGGCGACACGCCAAAAAATTAAGATTAATCGTGAAGTGACAATTAAATTGAAACATCTCCAATTGAGTCTGTCCGCAACTTGTGAAAAAGTGGCATGCTCCGTAATATTCAAAGCGTATTCGTTTACCCTGGCCTTGCCGCATCAGCTGTTCGGAAATTAAAATGCCCGATGAATATTTCGTTTTCCGGACACGACTTTCCATTTCAAATTTCTCATAGCACCACCTGCATCCCACCGCGTGGTCAAAGTGACATTTCGCAGTCATTCGCGTGCAAAGGAATGCACCGGTCCTGGCGGGTGAGAGGCGTGGAGGCAGTGGGAACAAGGAAAGGAATAGTGACGCAGAGAGAGAGAGAGAGAGAGAGAGAGAGAGAGAGAGAGAGAGAGAGAGAGAGAGAGAGAGAGAGAGAGAGAGAGAGAGAGAGAGAGAAGGGAGAATGGGGGAGGGGCGGGGAGTCTGCGGCGCTCTCCGCGGGCCTCGATCGTAAATAAGAATGTTGGAGAAGGACGGACGGGGTGGGGTGGGAGGAGAGAGAGCGAGACAGGAGACACGACTCATTGGCTGCGTGTCTGCGGCGTGGCTGGCCGGCCTATGGGTCGGGCCTGTGTCGGGTCAGCCGGGTTAGGCGGAGCTCTGCGAACGCGATGCAGCACAACAACAACAACAACAGTTAGGCCCTGCGGCTGTTATTCAGAAACTAACTAGCGTGTCCCCTACTTGAGCAGTTCCCGGTGCGCCACACCCAACCCCTTCTTCTCCTGCATGTGGGAATGCTTTCCATGAAATGAGTTTTGACTGACGTCACCGTATCGTGTGTTGCAGGTTCCCTGGGAGTGACCTGCGGCTCGGGGCCCAACCCGCTGGAGTGGACGGGTCAGGTGACGGTGCGGAAGAAGCGCAAGCCCTACTCCAAGTTCCAGACGCTGGAGCTGGAGAAGGAGTTCCTCTTCAACGCGTACGTGTCCAAGCAGAAGCGGTGGGAGCTGGCGCGAAACCTCAACCTGACGGAGCGGCAGGTCAAGATATGGTTCCAAAACCGGCGGATGAAGAACAAAAAGAACTCGCAGCGACAGGCGGCGCAGCAGAACAACAATTCGAGTTCGGCGAGCAACAACAACCACCATCATCACAGTAATCACCACCCCGGGCACCACACGGTGGCCGGGCCCACCCACCCCACCAACGGCATTGCAGTCAAGCATCATCAGTGACATACGCCTTACCCTGGCGTGGGGCACGGCTTTAGCCACCCACACCAGGGCATGGTGTCGTAGAGCTGCTCGACTACCCGCGAAACGAAAGAGCCGGCTCTGGGCACCCCAGAAAGGACGTTTGTGACGGCCAGCGTCACCACTCTTATTTATATGTAGTTTGTCATTTCGAAACTGAGTACAAATAATAGTGCCGGTCGCGGGGGCAGGGGCGCTAGGCCTTCCCCGCCGCGCCCCATTTAGTACTTTGCTGCCATCGGTTGCTGCGGACACGAAGGAGACTCCGTACGAGAGATGGACTCGAAAGGGATGTTATCTTTTTCATTGTGATTTTAGTCAAACCCATTCATACCAGTGTTAATTATAAGACGATAGTATTATTTGAAATACTGTATTAGTGGTTGTAAAGGTAAACTAATGGAAGGACACGAAGTATGTTAGTTGAGAGGTGGAGATTAGTGTCTGTTACTTTACTGACCTGTTTTGTTTTATTCTGGTTATTATCCAGCACCCTCAAATGTGTGTGTTGTTTTGTTTGTTTTTACTTTTCCTTCCATTGTTTTTATTAAAACTGAAAGAAATACCAGGTTTGTTTGTTATGTCCTGTATAAATTTGTATTTAAAAGTAAATCTACCCTAGTGAGGTAGGATATATGAAAATACTGGTCTGATATGTATCACTACAGTTTTTAAAAGTATGTGTAAAAACCGGCCATTTTATAAATTGCAATTTGAATTACGTTGTGATAATATGCGTGTCGGAGATGGCGCTGTATTCGTGTGTGTGGATTACGGCAGGCCAACACATGGTGGTTTGATCATAGTCCAGACAAAGAAAATAGTGACATTTCGAATCTTAATTGGATTTTATTCCTTAGATGTTTTATTTAAAATTGTACGTAGTAGGCTACTAATAATGAACCCAACGATTCGGTTGTAGTTTCATAGTGATCTCTCAAGAGCACGTTCTGTTATATGTAAAGAAATTAAAGCAAAATCTTTTATCTTCATTGAGTATCAATTTCTGTTATTCTAGTCGATTTTATGTTGAACGACTTTTTCAAGCAGAAAAGAGAATTTAAGTACATGCAAGTATTCCAGTTACTGTTTCCCACAATGTTTTGCTTCTGGGAAGGCGGCTGCTTTGCCGCTGCCAGGTGTGCAATAGCTAAGTCCTATGTAGCCTAGTGTACATAAGTGCGTCATAGACTGTGATCAGAATCTACTAGCTCACATCACCGTGAAAAGAACTCAACCATTCGTTGAGTGCGTGAGTGAGAAAGAGAGAATGCTAAAGGGCATCGGGTCCGGACCAATAAACCATTTGCAGTCGACCGTTTTTGATGAATTGCTACTCCAAGGTCCGCTCTGTTACCACTATTATTTTCTCTGCGTTTCACAAAAAAGAGCAAAATTACTTGCAGTGGTTCAGCGGACGGATGTGATGCCTCTGAGTGCCTGTGTGTGTATGACTTATGGAGTAAATGTATCTATGTGTGTGTGAGTGAGGGAATGACTGCGAGCGTTCATGTTGATGTTTGAGTGAGAGTGTAAAATCATTCGTAGAAATTTGTCAATGGTTTTTGCCACTATAATACAACTTTATTAGCCCTCTACGTTCAATACGCGTAAGAAAAAGTAATACTCTCATGTTTGAAAAATCGATTTAAAATGTCTAGTAAGCCATGTCCTTTTCTAAGTTCGAAGTCAATTCTTTCTAACCCAGTTTTACAATCCCCTCGTTTATTTCCAAGGAAAGAGTACAAATATATAAACAGAGGAAGCAAGTCCTGGGTGAAAAATAATGAAAACTATTCTCAAAACGTGAAAATTTCCACTTTTAAAATTGAATATTTTTATCTAAACTCCTCTCATTAAAGATATGTCAAAATGTACATATAGCTCTGGCTTACAAGTAAGGAATGGATAGCTATGCCAACAGGTTTTGTAGCTCCTATTTCGATGTTCTGTGCGATAATTTAGTGTGAATACCTAGGAAAGCTCATAATAAGTCATTCTAGTATTAAATAATTTTCACACTATAATTCGGTACAGAAAATTCCTTGCGTACTAGTGCGATAAAAGCGATAATTCTTTAACCACACGCACCTTCTGGAGTGACTGAAGATAACCCGATCGCGGCCCGCCAACGTTGCATGTGTAATAAAAAAGGTTCATCGTGACTTAACTACCCTGTACTTATCGCTTTTAAATTTGATCTCGAAAGATGTAGGTTGCGATGTAAGTGTTTTGGAATTATTTTCAAATCAAATCCTTCATGGGATTTTCTGAAGTGCCAAACTCACTAGAGTGACGAGTGAGACACCACTCTTTATTGAGAAGTTTACGATCAATTATTGCAAGTTGGTGAGCTGAGTGCACACCTCAGTAAACTCAGAGGTCTTGTTAAAAACGTAGTCACTTTCTTCAGCAATTTATTTTACATTTTGTTTACCGCCCGTTTTCTTTTCGTTTTGATTCTGTTTATTGTACCGTACCTTCATTTTGTTCTTGTGTTCATATAACTACTCTTTCCTATCCTGAGGTACCAAAATGTTGCTGTTCAAGGAGTGGAAATCAGTGTATATGGTGTAAAGAATTTTCGATGACCTAAGCTTTAAAATTTACATTATTTTGTACTTGAGTAAATGTGTAAAGTATGTATTTTACTGCTGTTTAATCCCTCTTTTGTTTGTTCAAAGTACAGTTGACGTTGTGCATGTAGTTAAGATTCTTGCTATTAAAGACGATATTATAAATGTACTGAAAGTCCTCAATTGTGCATAACAATGTTTATGATACCTATTGCATTAAAGTATTGTAGGTATCCTAAAAGAGTAAGTCACTGTTTTCCATTTATTTCCCCACCCCGTCACAATCAACCAAAGACAACACACAAGCCAGATCAAAAATACAAAATAGGAACAGTTGCGCACTTTTTTTCACATAGGGAAACCAAAGTGATCGAGAGGGAATGCCGCCGCAAGGGAGACGCGCCTCGCAGGAGAGAGAGAGAGAGAGAGAGAGAGAGAGAGAGACGGGGAGGGGATTCCGGTGGCGTGCGAGACGGAGAGATAGACACACAAACACAGACAGAGAGACGCACAGACGAGGGGCCGTCGGGCGATGCTGGCTCGGCTCGCCGCGGCGCGGTGCGTCGCGCAGCAGCGTCCCGAGCTAGGTAGTTGCTACGGCGGCCGCCAGATGGCAGCACCAGCAATGGCGTTCCGAGCGCGCGCCACCGGCGTCCGCACAAGAAGTACCAAGAGATGGAATCCGAAGGTCGACACCTCCAAGGGGTAAACGCTCACGGACAAACATTTTTCTGAAAGTACTTCTCGTTCCGCACCGTGCATAATGAAGTAGCACGCAGGCAGGCAGACGATCCACACACAGAATCAGTTGTTGAAAACGGACTCGCAGGGCAGGCAAGACGGACAAACAAATGCGATGGAAACGCGCCACCAGCGTCAATTTTCCCAATGTATTACAATCTCCCTGGCCCTGGCCCTTGTTCTCGTGGAATTGCCTAACCGTGTTTGGCTGCATGTGCGCGTGCAAACCATGCAACCCCTCCGCGGCCCCCACCCCCAGCCCCCGGGCCCAGCCGCCCCCACCACGCGGCCCTCCCCAAGGTCCAGCGCCTCCCACCCTCGGCGGCAGGGGTGGCTGGAGGGGAGGTTTAGCGGCCGCCTGCCAATGCGCTGCTGCCACCGCCACCACCACCCCCTCGCGCCGTGTTTCGCCGCGTTTCGCGACCCATGTTGTTTCTGCCGCCCCTTTCGACTCGCCCTCTTCGCTCCGTTTCTCTTCAGATTTTCGATGATTCCTGTTCTGGTTTTGTTTCCAGTATTAATTTTAAAAATCTAAACCAGCTCTCGCCGTTTACAATCAAAAATTTTGCTTGGCTGAAATTCACCGAAATTAATATTGAAACAGAACTTTGTCATTTTCCTCAGGTGCATTTAGGACATTTGTGAGACTTAACTCTAAGGGAAAAAAATCATGCCGAATGAAAGATATTCTGCCGGCACCTGTTCCGTCCTGTGTCCACGAGCGTCCGCCCCCGCGGCCGCCGCGCCCCGCGAGCTGCTTCCGCCGGCCGTCGCGAGGGGGCGCTGCTACCAGCGCGGTGCCCTCCAGCACGACGGACTGGAGGCAGCGGGACGTTCGGCGCGCCGAAAGGACGCCGTCCGCTGTTTGGCCGAAAGATGGCAGCACCAGCCGACGAGAAGGGCGGCCAGAAGGGTGGCCTTGTCTGCCGCGAGCCACGCCGCGCTGCAGAAAGCGCACCGACAGACGGACCCAGTGAAAGGTACCATTGGTTGCAATTAAAATGCAAGGTTCCTCTGTCTTTGACTTTCAGGCGTGGGTACAAGATAGTCGATGCCTGGTGCCAGGTGTACTTGAGATTGGCCCACTGCCAATCTCCTCTTTTTGCATTTCTTGATGCGCAACGACACGCGACGAGTGGAGAGCGACTACAGCTGTGCGTTCGGGTTCAGGTATCCGTGCAAATTAATGAAAATTTTTTATCGCATGGTCTTTCCTTCCATGCATATGATTGAACGTAAAACTAGCTGGACTCTTGACGCCATCCACGCATTTTCAAAGCTTGTGACACAAGTCTTTATTTTCTACCAAAAGCACGTCGACAGTATTTGGCCGTGTCCCGGACTCGCGGCGGCTGAGACAGACGCACGCTGCTGATTGGCCGCTGACTCACGCACGCTCGTAAAGAATATCATTTTGTACAACACGCTGGATTGGGGCCCCGCAGTCCATGGCCAGCGCAGGGGGGGGGGGGGCATGCGTGCAGACTCGAACCGAGGCGGCACGCTCGCAGGCAAAGCAATCGCCTTGAATTTCCACACCAGGGGCACCAGTCGACCAGAGAGACCAGTTGTACGCTAGGTTGCCTACCTACAGAAGCGCTGTGGTCCAGTTGCAGCCTGCGCACATGGCTCCCGGTACACGGTCCCGTGCAAACGGTCAAGGGAAGTGATCCACAGCCGCTTCCCGACCCCAGTCTGTGCCTCTGTCCCACGCAACCTCCAAAACGCTTGGAAACGCTTAGGGTAGGCCGGCCTGTTACGCTGGGGAGTGTTGCGGGCCTGCCTGCCCCCAGGCGCTCCGGCAGACATGCACCGGTGAGGGTCAACACGCCGATGCACACGGCTTAATGCAAGAGCGTGCGTGTCTGTGTGTGGCACGTCTGTGTGCGTGTGTGCGAATCAAAGGGGCCTGCCGGCCAGCCTTCCTGGCGGGCCGTGTGTAATGTGTGCGTGTGTGTGCACGCGGAGTATCTCTGCCATCACACAATAGTTAATGACCTCTGCGCGTGGGGTATATCCCGCATGGAAGGTCATCACTAAACACACAGACGCGCACACACACATACAAACGCATTCCTTTGAACGTCTTGGCACTGCGTGTGTGATAGTTCTAGGAGTCGGCGCTAGATAGCGCTGCGGAGGGTGGCATAGGCGCACGTCGACACGCATCGAACCCTCGTCTCGGGATGACTTTTATGGAAGACCCTCCTTCTGGACGTCCTGGACGAAGTCCTGGACGAGGTTCCTGCTTCTCACTCTAGAGGGCGCGTCGGCCGTTTCGGGGACACTATCATCATCTTTCGCGCCATGCGTAGCAGTTTCTGCGGCAGGGAGTAGCGACACGGAGGCGGTGTTCAGCTGCAGAGGGAACGCTTCACGCCCGAGTTTTTTTACGACTAAGAGTTAAAATATATGAAATTAAAATCACATTGAATATAACTTTTGTTTGGCTTGGATATTGAGCCAGACCAAAATGTTCAAAAAATAAAGTACTGGGTGGGAGGAAGCTTAAAAGAGGGGTTCTAAGATGAAACTTCGGAAAATTTTCAAAATCTTACCTTCGGTTAATTTGATTCGTGAAAAAAAAAAAAATTGTGCTTGATGGAAACGCCGCAGGTTTTTCGACGACAATTTCAGGCTTCCGCCGGGTGCTGTCATGGAGACTTGTGTGCAAGGGCCCATTCCGTTCCGTTGAGAGAAAACTCTCAACAATGTTCACCGTTCTCCGGTGGTCCCACTGCCTGCGGGTTGTCTGACGAACGATTCCGGAGGATCAACCCGTCGCTCTGTCTTTGTCATACTCATACGCCATCCCGTAGGACTGTGAGAGAGACAGAACAACGGAGCGATCCTTGTGAATCATCGGTCGTCTGCCAACGGTCCTCGCTTTCACCGACTCCGAAGCGTGTCCATGGCGGTCGCGTAGCGGCGAGGGGGAAACAACTCGAAATTTTTGTGTACGTCTTTTAAAATTTCTTGAAATTTTTAGAATTTTTTGAAATTTTTAGTGTTTGGGTATGGGAAACGGTGTTCCGGGGCGCTGGCGATCGTCTTTAACTAAAAATAAATTTTAAAAATGGAACTCTACACCCCCTCCCCAGTCTTAATGGGGAGGCCTCCTGCTTTACTTCGGTGTTCGGGATGGGAACCGGTGCTATCAGGTAACTGGGGTTAATCCCGTCGGCGACTTCGATATCGTGCGCCGGGGGACCCAGTAGGACCCGAGCCTCCGACACGGCTCAAAAATGGGCAGAGTAGAGTAAGGCAGAGACGATAGAGAGACAAAGAAAGAAAGAAAGAGAGAGAAGGTTTAGTTTTGTGAGCTTTCGTTTGCGCAGGGTGGTCGGTACCCACAGTGGTATAAATAAAAAATGGAACCCTACGACCCTCTCCCTCCCGCAATGGGGTTCGAGCCGCCTGCTTAACTTCGGTGTTCGGATGGGAACCGGTGTATCCAGGCTTTAACTGCTACCGCATAGTTCAGCTTCTGTAGGACCGCTATTGCCTTCCACACATGAAGGACCGCCGATGAAGGCAGCCGGCGATCGTAGGGTTGAAGAGAGAGGACAGAGAGACAGAGAGTTAAAGAGAGAGACAGAGAGTAGTTTTGGGAGCTTTTGTTTTCGCAGGCTGGTCGGTACCCAAATGGTACACCCGCTGTCCGGCGCTCCCAGACCCGAACATGCAGTCAGTGGGCCAGCTTCAAAGGACTTATCAACTCCATCCGACGAATCGGAATGGACCCACTCGCGACCAATCTCGAGTGGCTGACTCGATCGGGGATCGAACCAGTGCCGAGGCCAATCCGCCGAAGCGGACTGCTTTTTAGACACCCGGGTGTAATGGCCTGGATTGAGCCTAGACCACTACACCACCCTGACTTGCACGTCTGCCGAGTGTTGGACGACGGGTTTGAGTCGCAGTGGGAGGAAGCCACCCGTAAAATGAAAGGAAATTCGGGGATTCGATCCCCGGACCTTACGGTCGGGGTCGGACGCCTTTACGCTCTCAGCCACCACGGCTCATGTCTGGAGCCGATTGAAGCGGGCTCTTGACGTGATGATGAGCAGCGGTCAGAGAAAAAAGTTGTGAAGTAATAAGATTTGAACCGCCGATTCTCGTACCGGGAAACCGACGCATCGACACCTCCAGCCACCACGGCAGATAATGGAAACTGCGCATTGCTGTGACTTCGAAGCACACTGGGGAGGGCAGTGAAAAATAATAAATGTTGGGTCGGTCCTGGCAAGACAGTTTCGTGATTTTTTTACATAAATCATCAATTTTTTTCAAATTTTCAAAAAAAAAAATTTCAAATTTTTTAAAATTCTTTTAAATTTAATTTTTGGTGTACATGCTTTTGGCCAGTTATTTCCCCTTCGCGTGGTGGTGTCCCTGTCGCTCCGTTACGCATGCGACCGATGTCCTCACGAAGGAAGGCAAAGGGCAGCCGACGCGGCTGGCGAGTGGCGCTCCTCGGGGCTACAGGGCCCTGCGTGCGAACGCTTCGGGTTGCCCAAGGGTCGAGGTAATGCCTTCTCCGCCCTCTTCGAGAGCGAGAGTGGAGTGGAGTAAACATTGTTCTAATTAAGCGGGCCCCGCTGACTCGACCGCCGGCGACCTCTGGCGGCCACGGTGCAACCCCCGGCTGATCAAGAACCAACCCCCACGGCCACGCAATCCCCCAGCGCGCAGTCTCCCTTCTCTCTCTCTCTCTCTCTCTCTCTCTCTCTCTCTCTCTCTCTCTCTCTCTCTCTCTCTCTCTCTCTCTCTCTCTCTCTCTCTCTTCCGCTTTGCTCCACTCCCCTCCACACTTGTCCTTCACCTCTCTGCACTCACATCACTCACACACACGTCAGACCGGTGAGCTGTGTGCGTGTGAAGGTGCGCCCTCACCCCCACCCCCTTCTCGTTCTCTCCTTCTCTTCCCCGTCCGCCTCCCCGTGCCGGCGGCTCACCCCGTCTCTCTCGCACCCACGGCCGGGGCGGCCGGCTCCACGTTTACGATTGGGGGAACGTCCGTCCGTCCGTTCTTCGGTATAAAGAGAGGCAAAGTGTCCCTAAAACTTTTACAATCGCCATGGTTGATGGCGTATCTTCCAATGCACGGAGCCCATAACCTAAGATGTACCGCGCGCTGCGCCTGCCCGCCCGGCTGCCCGGCCACGGCCCAGCTCCACCCGCCGGCAAGGACCGCCCCTTCCACGTGTGCGCCTTGCAGCCTCGCAGCCACTCGTTTCCTTGCCGCCGTCCTCGTTAGACGTCAAAACTCGCGCGCAGACGTCGACGCCGACGTCACCGCTGCGCCAACGCCGCCGCCGGCCGCGCCGCGGACGCCGCGAGGACGCCGTCGACGCCGTAGGCTAGGTCGGACATGGGCTGCGCTCCGCGGGAAGCACACCAATCGACGGCGACCTGGTGCCACTCTGTCTGTAGGACCTAACGCTTCTTCTTGCTCTTCTTCTCCCACAGCTTGTTGCTTTGCCCACCACCCACGTCCCCGTCGGCCGCGCGCTCCATTGTGTGCTTCCCGCGTCTTCCTCACCAGCTGTCATCGCCGAGGTGCAGCGCCCCGTGGCTGGCGGTGGCCGTCTTCACCTCGGCGGGGCGCGGGGCTCTAGGCTGCCCCCTCCATCTGCCCGCTCCCGCCCCCTCCCCCGCCCCTCCCCCGTCCACCCCTCTGGCCGTTCTCTCTGTCCTCCTCGTCCTCCTTCGCGCAGCCCGGCCGCTCCCCCTCTACTTCCCGTCGTCATTCGGTAGTTATTCTTTTATAGCGAAAACCGAGGCGGTTCCCTTCTGCTTCGCAAGTCAGTCAAAGTAAGTTTTCCCCCGTTGCTCATGAGTGTGACACCACGGGGAGTGAGGGAGTGCGTACCTGTCCGCGGCGCAGGCTGCGTCCACGTGATCCTCGTCACAGTTTCGTCAACCCCGTCGTCGCGGACGGAGCGCGCCGCGTCGGCCGGAAAGTCACCCCCGCGTCGTGCGTTCAGGTCTCCGCCGCAACCGCCCCCGTGCCGACAATGCGTCCGCGCGCGAGTGTGTGCCTGTGGTGTATGCGTGCGTGTGTGTGTGTTTGTGAGAGGGCTCAAGTGATTTTGTTGTGAGCTCGACTGTGCTTTGTTTTATTTTGTTTATTTGTTTGTTTGGCCTCGGAGGAAGTGCATAAGCTAAAGCAGCTGCTTACATTTTTTTTTCCTGGTCCCGAATTGCGCGTGCTGTGTGGTTCTGATGATTTCTGCAGTTTTCAAGCCAGTAGTCGCTTTGTTTTGTTTTCGTTCGCCTGTGAAGAAAGTGATAACAGTGCCTCGAATGTGTTACGTGTGTGTGAGTGGAAAAGTGATAGTGATACAGTGCTGCTCGCGTGATACGTGGAGTCAGCCAGAGTCTCAAGCCAAGCGTGTGTGTGTGTATGTGCCAGTGGCGTGCCCGTGGAGGAGACAGTGCTCCCTGTAAGGAGTACCTGTTGACTGGAGGGGCGTATGTGGCTGGCATCCGACACGCCTGGATGTCCCTGTGGCCGCCATCTTGGAAACTGCCGCAACTGCCAAGTGTCCGCGGAAAGCCTGCCAGGTGAGTGGGTGAGCACAAGTACAAATAAACAAACGGCCGCGCTGTGTACCGCAGAGGCAGACACCCCAAAAATGTTTTCGGAACAGAAACTTTGTGCCGTTCGTTTGTGGTCTTTTTCGGATCGGAAGAGACGGTGGGTCGATGACACTCGACATCTTCATAAACCTGGTTGCAATCGCTGCGATTTCATTCGGTTTTAAGCAAAAAAAAATCTGCCAGTTTTGGACGCCACAGCTGGGCCGGGCTCCACGGGCCGCCGCCATTTGCTGGCAGCCGGCGGCGCGGCCCGCCGGGAGGCCGCTCGGTGCCAGCTCATGCGCTCTCGCTTTCGCTCTCAAGAAATCGAACACACAACCGGCTCAAGTAAAATGTCGCTTGTTACTTCAGATAGTTGTCTTTGTCTCCCTCCCGGGGGGCGGTGGCGTCGCGCGGCTGGCGAGACGTTTCCGCCCTTGTCGCCGTGTGCGACAAGAAACCGTGGCACCGTGCCAGCGCGACAACGTTCCGTGTGAACGTGTCGGCTGTGTTTATTCCCGTGACGTTTTAATCTGACGCTCCTTCAGGTTAGGTTAACTTTGTATTTCATGGCCGAAGAAAAGGTTGGCAGCACTTTGGCTCTTGTGAACCAGTGGATTCTAAATGCGAAAACTCTGCAACCTTATGTTGCATTGTTGCTCAGAGACAGAGTGTTGCCATTGGACTGCGGCCGGAGGTCTGCAGTCGACGCTTCGTTGATTAATTGAGAACGTTGGAAACTTAAAGAACGCACGAACCATTAAGGCATGGTTCTGGCAGACAAATGTGCCTCGCATTCGTCACTTGCAGTCGTTTCACAGCGCAAATCGAGACATCATTTCTCTCTCTATGTCCGTGTGGGTGTAAAACACTGTATTTACATGCCTATGTCCGAACAATCTTTACACATCATGCTGAACGAAATCGTTCTATCTGATCCGAATGCCCCTTCTCTACCGCACCAGCCTGCAGTCCCCACTGCATCTGGCTCAGAGGTCAGAGCATTATCATGATTGGCTGCTTGGATACTCGTAGTCACAATCGAGTAATCGAAGGCGTCTGGCGCTGCGAATCGGTGCGCATCGCTGCACCGAGTGCCAGTAATGGGATGGGCCTTCCCTTCCCCTCGGAGGGGTGAGCCTGGCCGCCTCTCTCGGCCAATCTGCTGCGTGGTCATTTACATTCCGTCTCTGTTTTCACTGGGCCCCGCAGCCCAGCAGCCCTGTGCAGCCCTGCAGCCCTGCAGCCCTGCAAGCACGCGTGGCAGAGGGCAAGATGGCGGCGCTGGCTTCATCAGGCCAAAGTGCTGTGCTGTATGATCAATATGACAGAGGGAACGACACACAGCGTTTATAGTCAGTCGCAGTTCCAACGCGCGATAAAACCACCAGGGTGGTTGTTGTTGCCGTTGTTGTTGTTTTCGCCCCGTGGGGTTGGCAGGGGTTGCGCGCCGCCGCCATGCTGCACGACTATCACCTCACCCCTTTCACCTCCGGGTGCACTGCTGCTGCCATTTGTTTCGTACGCAGTCAGAACGAAAAAAAAAAAAACACTTTAAAAAAATAAACTAAACGCGAAAGAAAGAAAGTTACAAATAAAACAAGCCGATGCTGTCCCCAATTAGCGTTGTTTGATGGTGCCCGCTTCGGCAGTGCAGGGTGTTGCCCTTCACACGCTCCGCAGATCAAACACCTTTTTTTCGCTAATGGCGGTGACGCGTCCCGGTGGTCTCAACAGTCCCCTCCACGGCCAGAGACCGCCTCTTCGGCGACTCTGTGTATAAAGTTGATTATGCAAAGCCCCTCGAAATCATATCTGTCCGCGTGAGAACGTTTACATGAAACTTTGTTGCCGCGCCGCCATGTTGGTAGCCTGGCCGCCACTCGGAGTGAGTGTTTCTCGGAATAAAGTCTGCGGCCGGTTGATTGCCCCGACGGCGACCGCGACAATTTCGCCGTTTCTTTTATTCTGATCGCGTTGTGCTTCTTTCCGTCAACCGAAACTTTTGTAGCTTTTCGCACAGTGTCGCGCCTCTGCCGCATCATGTGCAGGCCGGACACGGCGATTCAGGGCGGGAGCGGCGAGCGGCCCGTTTACAACGCGATTGGAAGCTGTTGGTGGGGGCGGCCATTCGGCCGTTCTGGGTCGTTCTCGGAAGCTGGCCGTGTTCCAGACTGCAGCGCTGGAAAGTAGGTCAAGCGGCAAGGGAAACGATATGCACGGCCGGCCCTCTAGCTCCCTTCGTCCGTCGGGAAGACGAGCAAAAAAAAAAGATCCCAGTGTGGGGAGAAAGTGCGGCCCCGCTATTACCATCCTGGGTGCAGGCCTCGACACAATCACGCCAAAGGGTGGCCCCGTGTTTGGACTGCTGCATGTACACACCGTATACAAATGAGGCGAGGGGTCATCTGCCTTCGCGCCGACCCTTTGGCCACGCCGCGCGGGTGGCCTTCCCAGTACAAGTCGCACTGAATTTCTCCTGCCCAGGCGCTGTCTCAACACGCAGCCGCGCGTCGGACGCCCCGCGGTGCATTGGACTGCTGCTCTCGGATTCAGCCTTCACTTATATTGATCCCCCTGTGTGTGTGTGTGTGTGCGCGTGTGTGAGACGCCTCGAGTAATCTGCCTTGTTAGTTCCCAGGGCTCGCGGTGCTCGCGCTGTGTTATCTTGACAGGTAAATGTGCTCCGTGGCAAACGAGAACTAACAGCTTGTGGCAGTCGCAGATAAAGGGTTTCAGGCTGCAGCCGTGCAAAGTAGTCGTACACAATGTTGCTGATATGCCCGGCCGGCCGCCGCCGACCGGCGCCACACACTGCGCCCCGCCTCGCCGATGGAGGACTCGCAGTGAAGCGGGCGACCGGCGTCCCCGAGATCATTCGCTAGATGTGGCGCGGCCGGCAAAAAGCAGCGAAAATAAAAATGCAGTCGGTTTCCACTGGGGACCCACTCGGGCAGCCCGCGCTGCAGAATGTCACCCCCATGCGACTCCACCGCGGGCTCCACCCTCCACCCCTTCCCTACCCCTTTGCTACACCCCTTGTTACGATCCCAGGCACTGGCACTTGAGTGCTCAACGAGGGCATTACAACCAAAATGTTGCAACGGTAATCCCCCCGCCGCCCCCCGCCGCCCCCCTCCCCCGTGCTCCGTCTCCCTCTCGCATCCTTCGCGGGACGAAGAGGGAGCACATCTCGGGGTCCGGGCGTCCCTCAAAAACAAATCTCGGCAGTCGCCATGACGACGACACGCCGGAAGGAGGGCGTCGCCTCCGGCACGGGCGCCGTCGCGAAGGTGTCGAGGACCGCGTCGACGCCGCGCCACGCCTTCGGGCCGTGGTTCGCGCCCCGCGACCCCGCGAGTTCGAACCTGAGCAGCCACGCCGCGCTGCGCCACGCCGTGTTGGGCCGACCGCAGCCGGAAGACAGTGCGACAGAGAGAGGTGCGGCGGCCCGGGCGGGCGAGCGAGTCAGTCGTTGCGCGCGCCAGGCTGAGGAAGGACCTGCCGTGCCGTGCCACTCTCCCGCGGCTGGACAGGTGAGCGGCCACGCTACGCCGCCGGGCTCAGTGTTTGTTTGCGTGCATCGTGTCAACGAGCCCAGCGCCCGCAGATGCACCCCCCGCCTGGCAGGCGCCGCCTGCTACTCGAGGGCAAGTCGGTAACCACCCCAACCCTAAGGTCGCCGGCCCCACTTTGCTAAGCAGATTGTGCCCGTTGGGCCGCTCGCCCTGGTGTGTCACCCTGACTCCACGGGTTGTCAGGTTTTTTTTAATTTTAATTTTGTAAAAAGGAAGTTGATCTACGGCAGTTGATTTGGCTGCGCCGCCCAGCCGCCATGCCAGCCGCCGCTCTCAAAGGGCTAAGGACCGCCGTCCGCGTGACGCTCTGGTGACGTCATGAGCTCTGCAGCGCGCCGCCCTTTGAAGTGGCCGTGCTAGGCGGCTAGGCGCAGCAGGCTGGTTCCGCACAGCACTTTCGGCACGCTGTCTCTCTCGCACTAATGGGGCGAACCACTAGCGTGTGAGAGAAACAGAGTGACGGCAGAATTGTCTGGAACCAGTCTGCAGGTAACTGGCGTGGGCGTTTCCTGTTTCTAATTCTGCAGCACATGGCTTTATTACCGGGACTAATTTTTACTGCAATGCTGCCATCCTAGTTGAGTTTTAGTTTCGAAGTGCCGGCTATCTGTGGTTTTCGAATCGGAACGTCAGGTAATATCTGGCGCGAGGCAGCGACGCACAAGGTCGGCGGCTGAACGCTCTACAACAGTTGGCAACCCTGAACATGGAATCGGCAAGCAGAAGCTGACGAGGCCGGGCATTGCAAGAGTAGGGAGGGCAGAAACAATGGTCTCTGCCACATCTTTTCTGGGACTGTCCATGCAGCTGGTGGAAAATTGTGACGTCACTGACGACGTGCTAATTGATGTCATTTCATTCAACACCACGATTAAATTGAAGGTTTGCCACGCCAGTTCTGTTAAGTACCCTTCCAGGCAATTTATTTTGGATCTGTGTGGTGCATCACCGAATTTCTGTGCACCGGCTGTTGCCTTTCTGATTTGCATATCCCATTGACCCCTCTCCCAAGGGTTGCCGAGGGCCTCCTCCTTGCGTTACGTTGCCCCTTTCTGGGAGGGAAAAGGGAAAGTAGCTGGGTGTACCCAGTCACTGCTGCGTTGGCTCTCCGTGGCCATATAACGCCCGGAGTGCCACACGGCCCCAGGGTGCGTGCGAGACCGTCGCCGCCATCTCGCTCCCACGCGGCCCTGCCCCGCCCTGCCCGGCCCTGTGAGCTGCGGGGGCGTCCGGACGCGACCGCCAGGGGTTCCAATTCCGCGAAGGCGATGCCATCTCAGCTTCAGCCTCAGGAGGAGACACAGCTCCACCTTATGTGCCCTGGGGGGCCCCAGGCCGGGCCTGGCGCAGCGTGGCGCTACGCCGCGGCGCCGCTAGGGGCGCTAGCGTCGTTCCACCGCCTTGTTCTTGCCAACCGCCGCGGCGCCCACTTACCGCCTGCTACCCGCCGCCGTTGCACGCCGCGTCCAGTGCCTCCGCCCTCTGATAGCAAGCCGAATCACGATTCACCGCGTCGAGTGGCCTCCACGTCGAACCGGTAAGGCTCGCCGTCCCCGGTCGTCCCCGACCGCCACCCAGGGCTGTTGCCGGCCTAACCTCTACGCAGTGGCATGCCCTCTGTCGCCTACCTGTGTCCCTTTTACCAGCTTTTAGGGTTGCTTATTTAACCCACTTAAAAAACTTGATCATAAACAAATCAGCCTTAGCCGTGTCTTCCGCGGTGCGTCAATGGGCTTCCCTCGCATGGTAGTAAAGACGGGCGAATTGTTTGAAAGCTGACCGAAGCGTTCCCTTTTTTTGCGGTGCACCCGTAGCCTTGCCGGCGGTGCCGAGGCGGGACTCATGTGCATCCTGAACACGCGTGGAGTTGGCATCCCTGACCAGGCAGACGGCTTGGCAGCGTGGCGAGCCGTAACCGTAACCAACTCGCCGGCCGGCCCGAGTTGCGTGGCTTCGGCCGCCGCAGCCTCACTGCATTATTATCTGATGCTGCCGAGTAGCAGCGCCCCCTCGCCCTCGCGTAGCTGCCGGTCTTTTGTCAGTCGCCAACGGCGGTGACAAATTTTTTGAGAGACGGCGCAGTGAAAAAAGAATCGCGGCCGCATGCTTCAGACGAACCTGCCGCCTTGTTTTTCGATTCTTATTTTTGGAACTCCGGAGAGTGTTGAGCCGCTCGGGCGAGCCGTGCCGAGTCGCCACGGCAGCACGTTGCCGCGGCCGGCCGCAAAATGAGCAATAAATACACGTGCTGCGGCTTATCCAACCGGACGGCGTCGCGGTCGCGGCGTCGCGTAAAAGATTGGCCTCCATTCTCTGATATCAAAAGACTCTTGGGCAACAGCCTTTTCAGGGAAAGCCCGCTTTGTTTGTTTAGTCGACCCGCGCAGCCCACAGTTATAAAGTTATTTCTTCTGGAGCAACGGAAATACAATAATAATAAGGGCGATTTCACACATGAGGGCTGCCTTTGCGCGGCAGCCGGCTTGTGAAACGCAAAGCGACCCCCGGCATCCCCGGCATCCTGACAACTCTGATCTTCATTCCGTCCCACTGGACCCACCCCCTGCCCACCGCCTCGGTACCGATGTGCGTCTTGCGCGGCCAGGAAGGAAGGAAGCCTCGGTGGGCGTGAAAAATGCGGATGAGAAATCGCGCGGAGGGGTGGTCCAGCGAGCCACCTTTGTTGCAAGGCTACCCCCACCCGGCCACCACCCCCCGCCAACCCCCGCCACCTCCCGCCCCCACGGTCCACCGCCTCTGTAGACTCTCCCCTCGCCGAGGTGGATCGTAAAGTTGTCCTTAACACCTTCCCGTCCAATGGGGACGGCTCTCTCGGACCCACCACACTGCGCTAGCCGTGCCGCGGAGCTACTCTGCTACCCTTGCGGTCCGTATCCTTCCCCATCCTTCTCCCGGCCGACGAAAATCTGTTCCTCACTGCAATCCATCTCGTCTGGCCGCCACGGTCAGTTTGACAGGAAGGCTCGTGGACCGCGGCTGTGGCGGTGGAGCGCGCGTGTGTGTCCGTGTGAGTGCGTTTGAGTGACAACCGCCCCTGGTTCCACGTGTTAGGGTGCGTGTTTGAGTGCGTCTGTGGGCACGTCCAGAGTGTGTTTGTTTCCGTGAAGCCATATGCTATCAGTGCGTGAGACGGGTATGTACTGCTTCCTCCTGTCGCGGGTATCGGCTTTGGCCTGAGCGTTGGGCTCCTTGCTGGTTTTGATGTTTGTTTTCTTTTTGCAAGAGCTCAGCCCGAACATCTCAGTTGTTGCCTCCCTGGTTAGTCCCTTTTCCCGCTTTGTTCTTAATTTTATTTGTGATGGTAGTATGAAAAATTGCATGAGCTCACGTGAGCGATGTCATGCTGCTTCTCAGTTTCTCATCCTTCCCACCACCGACCGGTTCTGCTAATAAGAGAGATGAGGGATGTGGTGGGTTGACGAGCAGCAACAGGTGATTGCAACTCGGCTAAAGAATTTGTTTCCGAATATGATAATGCTCAAATTGCCGGGAAAAGCCGGTAAGTGACCTTCATGCTTGCCGCGATCATTCGGCCAGCGTTCTTAAATGTCAAGGTTTTGATTTTAAGGAGCGCATTTGAGTTGTTAGATGGATTGTGTATGTATTCTAGAGAAACTTCTGCACAAGGTTTTTTTTTTTTTTTTGTGGGTGGCTGCACGCTTTATATATTTGTCAAGTAAATATCCAGGTCATAGTATTGTGCTGTTTGACAAACGATGAGAACGAAATGTGAAAAGAAAACACACTCTTTCATTCAACACAGAGAGCAAATAGATCAGTCCTCGAAAGTCCTCATAGGGCAATTTACGTGTTGCACCATCGCTCGCTCCCCTGCTTCCGTATGCTGGCGACAATTCCGAGTTTTTAACCAAAGGAGGCTGAAGTCGACGCGGCCTGCCTTCCATGGCGTCGCGTCTGCGCTGTGAGTGCGGCTGCCGACGCGGCGCAGCGCCTGGCCGACCCTGGTTGGCTGCGCAGGGTCACGTGACTGCCACAAACATGGCGTGCTGCGCGCGCACGCTCTGCCGGCCGGCGCGCCGCTGGTGGTGGGGGCAGAGCGGGTGGCGAGGAGGGGGACGTCGCCTCGCATGGCTGTCCTAGTCGGCGGGGTGGTGTCGGGGCGAGGGGGGAGGCTTCGGGTCCCGCTTCGGCTCTGCCGGACGGGTTCGGTCGAACAAGTTCGGCTTCACCCCCACTCGCTAGCGTCCTCGCCCCGCCGAAACTTCGTGAGCTGTACGAGTCAGGGAGCGCGTTTATGCCTGACCCCGCAGAGAACTTCTCATTTCTAGTGTGTTTCTGGCTCGCAATGTTTAGTTTGAATCGGTTTCAATGCACCTGACTGCCAGTGAAAATCGCAACAGTTTTTTCGGCAAAAGTTCTGTTTGATGTCTACTGACCAATTTCAATTCGCGTCCTGGCTCTGTCCAGCGGTGATAGGATATTTTTCTAAATTTAGTCCGGTGATCAATGAAGATTGTAATGTCAGCAGTTTTTGAATATGAGTCCTCCTAGTCGAGGAGGTGGCCCACCAGCAGCTTCGGTGCGTTGTGCCGGGCTCATTAAAGCGGAGGGAGTTCGGCTGTCGTCCGCTAGGTGGCGCGCACGCTCGCTGATGACGGCAGACAGACAGACAGACGGGCACTCTGCTGCTGCTACTGCCGCGCCAGTCCCCACAGCGCCTTAGCTGAGGTTGCTGAGGCGGGAGCGGCCCACCGCGAGTGGCAGTGGCGCACTCTGTCGGCAGTCGCCGGAAACGCGTCGTCGGCCCCGGCTCTTGTTTTTTCTTGGTGTTGTTGGTTCTGAGGCTGCGGGGCGGTGGTGGCGGTCGGGGTGGCGGCAGTCATCATGTCTGCTGAGTGTTTGGCTGTCGCCCTGCAGATCGCAGCAGCGTCGCGGCGTTCTGGACATTCGGAACGCCCGGTGGCCTTGGGGCAGACCAAATGACTGGCGATTTGCGGAGCTGAGTAAGCTTCTGCGTTGAATGTTTCGTTTTTTGGACAGACACGAAACTTCAAAATTAAAGATAGATTGAAACGGTATCCTTCGGCTTGTGCTGCCTCCTGTTTTTGACGGTGCAGCAGAAGTGCTCGGCTGCAAGGGGTAAAGGTGATGAATAGGATGTGAAATGTGGCTCCACAGCAAAGGGTTCTGTGTCCTGTATCGCATTTTGGCGAACATTTCTATAAAAAGATATGAGCCTTGCTGTGTCTCGTGGGAGGCCAGCTATTTTGTTTTATGCTCTGGAGACAATTTTTGCCTCTGCCTATCCTCCACCTTTCCTTCTCCAGCTCTTTGTCGCAATCTCCTTGGCCCTAACACCCACCCTTGGTTCCGTTTTTCACAGTAAAAATAGAATGAAACGTCAGCACGTAGAAGGTACGCTCGTGATTGATTTATTCAAGGAATTTCATCTTCTCTTGCTTGTAACACTCACCCACTTTCGGCTTCAGCACTCACTTCAGGCAAGTCGAGATCTCCACCTATTTTAATCTTCCTTTTCCATTACAACGTTCTCAAACTTACTTGCATCATGCACTTCTTTATAGTTTTTCTTACCGTATGTAACCTTGCACCTGCCCGCCTACATGTACACTCGTTTATTTCACCACGACAACAGGGACAACAGCATGCACGCCAACTTTTTTTTTGTGTCTGCCCAGTTGCAATTTGCTTCCCCTCTCACGCCTCGCTGCCCTTGCTAGTGAACGAGGGCTGACGGGGGTGGCGAGCCCAACGTCGTCGCCAGCGCCCCGTGTGTCGCCTCCTGCTGACCGACGCCCCCGCGACGCCCCCACGACTCCCGCCATGACATTGCACGCTCGGAGGGTGATTGCTACAAGGGGTGAGGGTGGACACACACACACACACACACACACACACACACACACACACACAGCTTTTACGCCGTATCGTGCGTTTGCATGGCGCCGGCGCGCACCTGCCTTCGTCAGGACGGGACGGAGAGGTGGAGAGGCAGGTGAAGGGTTGCAGGGGTCACGGACGTGGGCCGCGGGGGGCGGGCTGACTTTGGGAGGAGCCACCTGGACACTCATCCCTACCCTGACACCCCACCCCTGCGGCTTAGCGTAAGCGCCGTTTTGTTGAGCCATAACGCGGGGGATATACGGCGCCGGAGCCTATACCGAGAACGCATCCAAAGTTGTGAGTTTTCCTATTTTACGATTTAGCATCCTATGAGAGGTTTCAAGGCACGCACACACGCGCGCACCGCGTGTGTTTTTGCGGGGCGCGTGTGTTGTGTGTGGTTTTAAGGTATAAATTTGAGTACCCGGGGCGTGGAAGGGAGAGGCGGCCGCGGTCGCCGCGGTGGGGTGCGCGATAGAAGAGGATACGACATACAAATTGCGGGGGCGGAACGGAAAGCGAACGACCAGGAGCGCGTATAGCGGGCCGTATAGCGGCCCTGTGGGGTAGAGGGCAGCAGGCGAACGCGGCGAGGAGAAGATGTACTCCACATACATAGATAGACACACGGCCTTCCCCGCAGAACCATCACCATCCGCGGCGGGTACAGACGGCCACCCCGACGCCCGTCCGGACGCCAGTCCGCAGCCGGCGCCGTCCTGGTCGTCCCGCGGTCGCGAGCTCCCGGCGCTCTCGGCAGCCTCGGCATTTTGAGAGTGAGTGTACCGTCGGAGGCCGCGACGCCGCCACTCTGCGTCTCTCGGCGTACGTCGTTGTCGTCGTCGTCCTCGGGTAAGTCCGCGCGTCGGCGTGCACGCGACTGGCTCCGGCGGTTGTGGCGGTCTGGGCCGCGCGCGGCATGCCGGGACATTATCCACGTGACCGCGGGGACGGCCTTGGTGGTGGGGGCGAGGGGCGGCTAAATGAAGGGCTGCGTGCGAACGCAACGCACCGCTGCTTGCCTGCCGCCATTAGCCACCCACCGCCTCGGACGCAGCCTCGGGGAGCTAATGGACGACGGCAGCGCGCCCGGCGGGGGCCAAGCATAAGCTGCAAGTGGGCTACGCTCTAGTTTTTGTTGTTGTTTTGCTGCTGCTGTTGTCGTTGTTGCTGTGGTAGTAGCTGTGTTAGGACGGTCGCGACGACCTGCAGCCTACAAGACATCAGTGCCCCTGCTGATTTGCCCCACCCGCTGCGTCCGGCTGGACTTTCTCCGCAGTGTACCGAAAAGCTTACCTCTTAATAAACAGCCGGGCGGCTGAATTAGGCAGAGTCGTTGCAGCGAACCTGTTGCAAGGTTAATGACGCCGCTGGTGTCTGCTCGCTTGCTCCCACCGCGCAGGGCGGCCCCCCTGCTCACGGAGTACCTGTCTCCGTTAATCAATGATTCGTTGCTGCGTCCTGTCCGCGGCGTCTCTCCGCCCGATCAGGGGCCGACACACGGGTTTGGAGACGTTCCAGCAGTGTACCGGGGACGACAAAAGAAAAAGGCAAAGGAGTGCAAGAAGTGTGCCAAATGAAATAAGCATTTCTCTTGCTGTAGATTGTCACCAATTTTATTTCAACCTGTGTGCTGACATTTCTCACTTCCCACGCACGCTGTGAAACCGGATAGGCGTGACATGGCCTTGAACTCGCGGCTGAAGGTTCTGCATGGGAATGCTGGAAACGCATCCCATCAGGCCATGTTGACTCGGGCCCTGTCAAGTGTCAGACCTCCTCCGCAACGCCAAGGCCCCCCTCTCTTATTCCTTCTCACTCTTATTCACCCGTATTTCTCGTTTTTGGTTCTGTTGCAGGTTGGAACAAGCTTTCACCGCAGCCGTTGCAGCCTCCACGTGTTGGCCGTCACACATGTCAGCAGTCCCTCAGTCCTGGCAGGGCGGTGCGGAGCTCGCCCCTTTATCCGCTAGGATCCATTATCCGCCAGTGCCCGGTCGAAACGCGGGTACCGCCGCGCGCCGCCGCGTTGTGACACGCGTGTCCGTCGCGTTCCCGCCCGTGCGTGCGCGTCCGCGTGTGTCTGTGTGCGTGCTCTCGGTGCGCCGGAAGAGGCCGCTGATTGTTGATTCCGGGGATGTGCTTCCGGCCCGCGGACTGCAGCCCTGCAACACAAGTGAGTAAACATTTATCGGAATTATCTAAGGCAACTGTTCCTCATTTTATTTTTGGGGAGCAATTTTAAATAACTAATTTTTGATATTGAGAGAAGAGAAGAATACTTTTTTCAATATGCACCGGTCATTTATTTTTTTTTGAGTGGAAATGGCATGTGATTTGCACCGCATACATTGAACGGAGCTGCGACTCAGGAACTCAGCCGGCGGGCGGTGCCTGGCCGCGCCGGTCACGCCAGCCGCAGTCCCGACCGGGCGCGCCATCTTGAGGACGCAGCCAACCAGAGGCACGAACAAAGCGCTCGCAGCAAAAACTAGTCTCTCTCACTCACTCTCACTTGGACTTTCGGTCTCGGTGGCGTATTGTCGCGCACGCCGCCGTACACACACAAAAACAGGGGTCGGTGAAAGCGACAGTGGGCCGCGACTCGAACCGCGCTCCACGCATCGCAGCCTGGATCGTACTTTTAATTCCAACTCACCACGATCGCGGAGATGGGTTGTTGGTGGGTGGGTGTCCGGGTGGAACCCACACGGAGGCAGCTGCACGCCATCCGCCGTGGTCTGATCTGAAACCGAAGGAAAGATCCAAATAGATTCGTCACCGAATTAGAAGCGGTGTCGCGTCTGAAAATAGTCCACCATCCGCCATGCGTCTTTACAAACACCGGTTGTATTTTTTATTTATTGTGAAACTTGTGTTGTATATTTGCTGCCTTGCTGGGCTCAGGCCCCACACCCACTCATTTGAGGTTCGTGCCGACCAGGCGTCATGCACCCCTATGTATAATCCCCTCCCGGCTGCGTTCGTGTTGCATCCAACACATACGACACCCACGCACGCACACGCACGCACACTGGCCATATCCTTTCCCTCAGGCCGTCACCGCGGGTGGTGGCTGAGTCGCTGCCCGGGACTTTGGCCAAATATTTGACTCCTGCGTCTAATCCGACCCGCTATTTCTAGAAGTCCCCCGCGCGCCCCGTCGCCCTCTCCTTCCTCTCCTCGGTCTCCTTGCTCGTCCTATTTACTTGTCCGACGAGGCTGACCCGATGTGTGTCTTCTGTAGGCCGATTCCGATCTGTGATCTCGTCGCTGTCTGTCTTTCTCGCTCCCCGACGGACTGCCTCACGAGTGCGAGAGAGACGGACGGACCAGTCTGCTGGCCGCGCCATGATTGCATGCGGAATGATTTGCGAGTGGCGGACCGAGTTGCCGCCCACTGCCCTCGTTGGCGGTACTTGACGAACAATGGGAGCCACACTGGTCGATGGCCGGACCTACAGTGTCAACGCAATGACGCAACGGGTACGCGGAACGCGCAAAGGACGCAGAAGGAACGCAATGAAAACGAAAACAGCGTAAATAAGGCTCGCCGCTGCTTGCAGAGCCAATGCTCGGCCGGTCACCCTGATTGAGTTATAAGTAACGCCGGGCAGGCCGATTGCTTTGGAAAACAAGAGCGAGGGTTTTTGTTTTGGCCGCGGCGAGGGCTGAGGCACGTCCCGCGAGCTCAGACACAACAAGGCAGGGGGCTCCGAAAGCGACATCAACTAATTAGTTTCTTCAAAGGCGGAATGGCGCAGAATATTTTAAACATTTTTAGGAATGGATTTTTTTTGTGTGTGTTTGCGCTATAGTAAAATGAGTCAAATTTAGATTTTTTTCCTGGGTGGACCGCCATTGGGGCTCAAGAGGGGCACCAGGCAGCCGGCCGTCAAGCGGGGCCCGGGCCGGGGCCGGGGCCGCCGTCAGGCCGGGCCATGTGGCGCGACGGGTCAAGTGGGCACTCCCCGTCGATATCAGCCTGTCCGTCTTGTCTCATCATCGGCCAAGAGGCTGCTATACTCTGCGGGAAAAAAAAAACGGTGACACGCCTAACAAAAATTTAATTTTAAAATATTCGAGAGAAAGCAGGGGAAATGGTTCAGGAACCGCGCTCCGGGTCTATACCGTCATAAACTCGAGAAATAAATTAAGATGCAGGTAGTTTGTGTTCAATTTTTTCTGAGGCGAAGTATTTCTGGGCTGCATCTGCCCTCGCGGCGCGTGCCTGCCTGAGTGAGTCAGGCTCTGCAGTGTGTTGTTCGCCCGCAGCCCTCACTGCGTGTGATAAGCCGCACCGAGGCACGCTCCTTTCCATAAACAGCGATGAGGTTCGACTCAATGTAAACACAATCAAATCAGTGCGGTCTGCTGGAAGCAGTGCGCTACAAGAGACGCTGCAACTTTGTCGGTGGGGAATGCTTCAATATTTTCTCACGCCCTGCGCCTTATTTACCGGCGAATTGCCGCCCTAGCCGAGGTCTTCTGCTCAACTTTTCCCTTTGTGTTTACGGGGCCCTTTTCCAGCAGCTCTGCCGAAGGGATGCGCAGGGAAAGGTGGTGGGGGAGTGGCGTAAGCTCGCCGTCGAAGGGGCGCAGCACCGAGTATAGCGCCCAACTTTTCAGATGGACTCGGTTGATACACTACACTGTGACAGTGTAGGGCCCAGCGAGGTAAATATTGCAGGCCACCCCGTCCCCTTCCTCTCAGGACCAGGAAATGAGGCCCGCCGGCCCTCCCCATCACGAGCGCGGCCAGCACGAAGGGGCATGGCGGTGCAAGCCGGGCTGTATAAATTTTGCCAAGCAGTGGAGGCAAAAACAACAGCATCAGCAAACCACCGTATTGAGATTGAAACAAAATGTTTCTCGCAAGACACCTTTCCGGCAGCCGCCACGAACCAGAGACTGAAAATCGATTCCCCTCCCGCAGAGAGCGCGAAAAGAAAAACACTTGTTGCTTATTTTTCTCATTTCACTGAAAGCGATACGAGCCATGCGGACGGACCGCGGAGAGATGGCCGGCTGCCATGTGTATTGTCGGCATGTGACCCCCGGGGAAACAAAAACTATATTCCCCGGGCACAAATGTAATACGTGGCCTCTGTTTTACTGGGCCCATATTTCTGCTGCTGCCCCCTTACCCGTAAATTCCCTCGCCCGGTGCGCGGACGGACAACAGAACCAAGCTCCAGCAGCCCACTATGTGTGTGTGTCTGTGTGTGTGTGTGTGGGGAGGGGGTCGCAGAAGAAGGCCTGGCCAGGGATACGCAAGTATGGCACTATACTGCAGACTATACTAACCCCCACCCTCCCTGCCCCCACCCTCCCCGTCCCTGCTCCGGCCCATCCAGTCCCCACCCCCATTAACCCCGTACCTCATTTGCGGGCAGGCCTGGCGTTGGCCCCTCTGGAGCTGGGCGTCTAATGGTGGACCTCCATTCAAAGAAGTGCATTTTTCATGCGCATCTGCAAGGAAAAAAAAGGAAAATTAAATCACGGTTAATTGAGTAAAGAACAGCTCATTTTGAAAAGAGGTTTGCCGGTCACTTTATTCCCCCCTTGCATTAGTGCTGCGGCCATCATGCGCATAAGGCTCGTTCGAGGTAGGCAACCCGCAGCGACTTGTGCTGGCCGCCGGCCGGCGGTGTGGTCCCGACTTTATGGGGCTCTGTTCTCCGGCGAGGCTGGGTCACGTGATGGATATCCCTTTCGGCGGAGTGGCCGCCCCGCCCCCGCGCACCCCCAGTGACCTCAATGAAACAACAACCACATCAACAACAACAGCAACAACAACATAAATCGAAAAAATCTGAGTCACCCTTTTTTGCTAGGTTTGCTCTTTTGATCAGAACCCAGGGCACTGTGCTTGATGCGGGCATTCAGTTTTCACCACCATGGCGTCGGTATCAACATAAAAAAAATATCGTTATTGAATGCTCACTTATTTCCAATCTCTCAGGAGACCTGAGCGCAGGGCAAATGCAGCACACACACACACACACAAACACACGAACACACACTGCTTATCCCAGGGGGCCGATCACCACCATCCAAACACGGCCATGCGCCTCCCCACTCCCCCCCCATTTTCCCCCAGCTCTCCATCACATCTCCATCTCCTTTTTTTTCTTCCATTTGCATACTACACTACGCCGCGATGCCAGATGTTGACATCCCTTTCACATTTAAAACCAAATTCGGTAAGCGTGATTACGCCGCGGACGGACAGCGCTAGGGCCTTGTGGACGGTGGGATTAAAATGGAGCCGCCTCTTCTCTCTCCGTCTGCCCCTGGCTGGAGAGGGGGACGGCAATGCGGACGTGAATGGCTCGGCTCCGTGTTTGGCCTTGCGAGTAGACAGCACGCCGCTCTAATTCGCTTTATTTTTCCTCTCCAAATCCCGCGCTTTATTCGCCCTACTTTGTAGCTGATCCGACGGGCTGGCCGCCAACCCGCCGCTGAGTCGCTGCGTGGAGAAGGTCACGTCGCGGACGGAGGCACGCGACTCAAACGCCCTTGTTAACGCCCTTCATTCTTATTTCCCCTTGTTAATAATTTAGTGTCGAACATTGGGCCACTTTATTTTCAGGGTTCGAATCCTGTAAGGAGAAGGAGGAGAAGAAGAAGAAGAAGAAGAAGAAGAAGAAGAAGAAGAAGAAGAAGAAGAAGAAGAAGAAGAAGAAGAAGAAGGATGAGGAGGACACTACCGGGTCTTCTTGGTTTTCTTCTTACTGCCGCACAGCGGAGCAAAACTCGCCGGAGCTGGAACTCCCCGGACTTGGCGCTCCAACTTGGCTACTGCCAGCGGACTTGTTGTTTTGTGGCTGTGTGTGTGTGTGCGCGTGTCTGTGTGAGTCCACTTTCAAGCTTTCTGCGAGATTGGTAGCAGGGGAGGGGGAGGTGCTGATACGCCCTAAGACCCTTCCGCCCAGACGTGCCCGCAGCGGGCAAAATTGTTCTCCGTTTTGAGGGAAAAAATATCTCTCAAAATTGTTCGGAGTTTTCTTGCGTGAATGATATGCGGTTTTTTAAAGTTGGAAACTCTAGTCCACGCCGTATCTGTGCGGCCCTCTTCGCTTTTTCTGCCTTCACCCCGCTCCCCTCGTCATGGGCTCGTGAACTTTATATATTCGTGAAGGGCAAAAGGGGAGCGGCAAAGGGGTGGCTCTGGGGGTGGGAATATTGTGTCATTTCGTGGGGTTCATTTACACACAGCCTGCTGCCTGCAGAAGGGCCCTCCTAGCGAACCCACCGCAGCCAGTGCCAGCCAGCGCGCCCCATTTCGGCGAAAAAGAAACCGACCCGTGGCGGAAAGGGTGGCTGCTGGGGTCTGCACTGGCTGTCGCTTGGCAGAAACAAACCCCGCAAATGAGAAAAAGAAAAACAGTTCCTCACTTTCATCGAACGAGGATGGTGGTATTCGAACCTCGACCACCCGCCTCTTAAGGAAGTTGGACGCCGGTCCCCCCCTCTGACGAGTGCTTCGGCGCGGCCCCTTGGTGCGGAAGGGCAAAAACTGGCAGCGTCCTTGCGTCATGAATAGTGAGCAGGCCACCCTGTCCCGTTACGGCATTGGCGCCCGGCATTGTCGTGCTGCTCGGAATCTGGGGGATGCGCTGCCTCTTATCGGCCAGGTCTGATTGTGTTCCTTGCGGGCCTTGAAAAGGCGACCTGGTCCCGTTCCTGAGAATAGAACGCATCGCATCAAACACCACCGCTGCCTGTACCAAACTGTGTACAGCGTAGAAAAGTCATGTTCGAAAAGGGAAAAACAAAAATGGCGTCCTTCAGGATAAGCCCGCCGTAAAACGAGGGCAGTACAGAGAGAGAGAGAGACTTTGTTCGGAAATGTTCCGGCAGGACCGACATCCCAGCTGATGGTCAGTCAGGCTGGCCCAATCTCCTGAGCGCTTTACCCGAACGGCGGCCCTCCCTTGCTAGGGCCACCAAAGCCAGCAGGGCCAGCAGGGCCACCCCTACAGACAGGCCCTTTTGCCTCAGCTTCCACCTTCCCCAATTTTCTACTAAAAAAAAAAAAAGGTTTGCCATTTTTGATTCACGTTTCCGCCTGTTTCGCTCTCATTTCCTGTCGGTGGCCTCAGTCCACAAGCCACCTGCATCGGTGTCGATCGGTATGGACGGGTCCAGGCAGCGCGCGGGCAACATTTTGGCAAGTTATTGCTTATGCAGAAAGCCGTAACAGAGACAATCTGCGTAAAATGTTTCGCCAAGGCTCCTTTTTAGTGGCTTCTTGCGATGACGCTTTACGCGTGGCACTTTTGGACGGGAATATTAATCTCGCGAGAGTCACTCATTGTTTGGGGAGCATCCGGTTAGCGCTGCTCAGCGGGACTCTGCCTGTGGGTATTCAAACCACCTGCAGAAAAATAATGCAAAGCGGCTGTTTTGGGCGGGAATGCGCCCAGGGCGATGCTGCGAGCGAGGCCCCTGTCCTGAAATCGTGGATGTTCCGAGTGTCGTTCCCCCCTCAAGGGCCAGGCCGGGCCACCGTGGTAGTGGAGAGGGGAATGGTCGAATTATGAAGATGGACACCGTTGCGCCCGTCTGTGATGGTATCAGCGGAAATGTTACACAAGTGTTTCCCTGATGCACCTCTGCAGCCGGTTGGTAGGCAAAGTCGTGGAAATCAGAGGCGAGGCGATCGGAGTTTTACAAAAGGCTAAAACGCAACGGGCTGGAAAAGAGCAATAAATAGACCAACAGGAAATCATAATTTGTTGACGCTGCCCCGCTACAAAGTAACTCTTTTCACAAGAAAAAATAAAATAAAATAGAAAAGTTTAAACTTGGAGCCGGTAGCGTCCCTCTTTGTTTTACTGCGCGTCCCGCCCCAGCAGTGTGATCGCGAGCTTCCATTTGCTTATAGTTTCGTCACGTTTGGCGTCCTCCGTGCCCGCGCTGCCACCCCGAACGCGCCGGCGACTTGAAAGAGGCCGCCCGGATGGATAAAAGTCTAATTTATGTGTCGCCTGGACGGCAGCCATGCTTCTAGACGACTTGGTGCCGAGGCGGCCGCCGCCCCCACCCCTACAGAGTGAATACAGTGTGGCAAACCCGTCCGATATTCATAACAAAACAAGGCGGCCTCTGCGCCAAATTGATTCTGCAACCCAATTCGCGCCTGGCCGCTTTTACTGCGGCCGCCCGATGGCCCATCTGGCTGTCCTTATGATTGGCGGGGAACGACTTCATCTCGCGTCCACCTGCCGAGCCCTCTGGGGCCTCAGGGGCCTCTGGGACCTCTGGGGCCTCCGAGGCTTCCGCAGCTCGCGGATTTGCCGCCATCTTGGCTGTATACGCGGGGGATGCATAATTAACAAGGCAAGCCAGCGCTCTATCTCTCTCACGCTCGCGGGCCGTCCCGACTGGGTGCGAGAGAGACAGGCCTCAGGGCGGCACCCGACTGCACCGGGCAGGCCGCGGTGCTGCAGGGCGGGGTGGACGCGCCAGCGCCTCAATGTTTCATGTCCGACGGGGGCCTCGGGGCGCTGCCGTTGTCGAGGGTGCGGATCAGCAGGAGGTAAGTGTTCGTGATTCGAAGGTCCAGTTCGACGAACGTGGAGGAGAGAGGGCGAGCGAGCACCGAGGGAGGAAAAAAGAATTTGGCGCTTTCTGCGTGAGAGCCCCACCTGGGGTCCACCATAAACCCACCGCGGCCCCTGCAAAACGGCAGCCCCGCCGAAACGAGGCAAAATGTGTGCTGTCGGGCAGCGGTACTGGCGGCGGCAGCGCCCAAGGTGCGCAGGTGTCCTCCGCGAAGTGTGGCCTGTAACGCGGCGCGCGGTGGTGGCCATGAAGGAGCAGGCCGCCCCTGTCACCAATCCCTCTTACCTCGGCGTGCTCGGCTTGTTTCTCGCTGCGCGTGTCGCCTACACTTTACGCTCGCATTAGCCCGCCGGCCAGCTCTCATCCGGCACCCTCTAAGAGCGTTCGCTCATAACCGGCAGCAGCTCCTCAGCGCCATCTTGGAACAAGGCGCACGCACACTCACGCATGCACTCACCCACAAGCACCCCTTTCCGTTGTCGCCACGCAGGGCTGGCCGTTCCTAGGCCTGGTCGGGCCTCGTGGGGCTAAGAAGGGGTTTGTAGGATAATGGATCGCGGTGGCGTGGGGTGTGTGTGTGTGTGTGCGTGTGTGTGTGATTGGGTTCGTACAGACTCAATAAAAGACCCACACGGGAATGCGCGCATCAAAGCCCCCTGCCTGTCGCCGAGGCTGCCGCGCATTCCTGCCGTTTTAGAACTTTCTTTTGGCCGTGGGTGTATCGGCCGGCCGGGCGCGGGGAGGAGGCCCAGTTTTGATCGCGACTACTGCGGAAGAGGACGCAGGGGCGCGGCTTGCAGGCACACGCAGGCCGTGGGCGCCCGACGGGCAGCCTCGTCGCGTCTCAAGGTCGTAAAGAGTGGACTTTGCGGGGGGCGGCGACCCGCTGCACTCGCGTGCCGAGGGTTGCCTACCCGGCACTTCGCAGGCGGCGTGACTCACGAGTTTCATTTGTGATGATTTGTTTTTCTGTTGCAGAATTGGATATGGATACACAAACACGCAGCCTCCACCCAATTTTGGATATTTTGGGCGCCCCGCCGTCGCCGGCTGGCTTCGCTGCCGAGGTGAGTGACGTCATAGCAGTCCCCTCGGCGCGGTGCGGCCCCGTCCGGCCCGGCCGGCGTCCACTCGCCCTCCCCTATCAAGCCCCCACGGGTCATAGCGCTGCCGGGATAACCGTCTCTCCCGAAAGTCTCGCTTGTCCCGCTGCTCCGGGGCCGTTCCCATGTCGCACACGTGGAGCCCATTCGGGCCTGATCGAATTTCCGGGGCCCTGCCACTCGCGCGGTGGACGGCGGGACGGCACCTGTGCCGCTGCCCGCCTTTTATCCCCAGACCGTTGGCGCCCCGCCACCGTGACGACCAGTGGCGGGTACCGCGCCGCCCCTGCGCCGCTGGGGGTGACTGGGGGTGACCCCGCCTGATCCCTAGATCGCCGGGTCCGGTGGCCTTTCTTCGTTTTATCCCCGCTTATCGGGCCGACCCTTCTTCGGCCGGAGCCCTCCATGATGGCGGGCAGCGTGCGGAAGGACTTCCCCGTCGCCCCCTCGCCGCCGCCCCCCGCGGCAGCCCAAGCAGGCCGTCGGCGTCGTCAGACCCTCGTGCAGTCCTCACGGCCCCATTAGGCACTCGATTCAACCCGGAGTGCTGCAAAGTGCCGCGTAGTGTTGCTTTGAAGCCACAATGGGGCAGTTTAGAGTGCGCGAGACACCACTCCAGCCATCTTGTGTCTCCGCGGCGGTGCGGTGGGGTGGCGACTAGCAGACGACCCGGCCAGATTAACCCGCGGCCGCCCTGCTGCGCGGCTGAGACCGGCTCTGATGAGAAGGTCGCTACCCTGCCAAACACTATTGGTGCGCCCTGACCCAACATGGCGGCCCACTCTGATAGGCCTCCGAGTTTTGTTTGTGAGGCGCGAGACCACAGTTTGTGTTTTGGGGTGGTCTGGCTAGGCTGGGTGGGAGGGCGCTCGTAGTGTGCGAGCGTGTAAGATGGAGGATGTGTCGGTGCGTGCGTCTGGTTTCTGTTCTATGGTGGTTGGTGGGCAACACCATCAAGCAGCCTGGCCCTGGCATTGCATGGCACATGGGGAAAAAAATCCGAAGAGACCGAAGCCAGGAAGAGGCGGGGACCTCTAAATGTTAATAATTATCTCGAAGCTTTCACTCTAATCAACGCGGTGCGAACCAGAGTCGGCTCGACAGGCAGGCATTACTTCATGTCAAGAATTTTAATGCCAGTGTTTTGACACACTGAGGACTTGTGAACGAGTACAGGCGTGGTCCAGCAAACACCACAAAAATAATCCCCTTTTAGAAAGGTCTGAATCCTTAAATTTAAGGTGAAGGCTGTTTTCAGTTATTTTCGAGCAACCACAATAATTAATGCACGGGTGATTTCCAATCGTTTTCTGTGATTTTTTTTATCAATGTTCTTCAAATTTCTGTTCGTTTTGACCACACAGTGGCGGCTCGCGGCACCAGATCAGTGATGGTTCCATTCCGCGATAGCAGCTCGCTTCAGCCGGTCCACTATCTGAGTTACGCCTAGAAACCTGCCACGGCGCCCCACACAACAACAACTCCATCGACTCTATCGAAGCGATCGACGTGCTCTTACCTCGATGGACTTCCGTATTCCGCCGCGTGTCTGCTCCGGGGAAAGCTCCTGCGTCCGCTCTCAGTCCGTGGTCGGTGGGATGGTCGAAATGGAAACGAAGTCCATCGGACTGCTTGCTCGCATGTTAGCAGTCCAAATCGAACCAAAACAAGCGTCTTCGTTTGCGCTGCCCGCTGTCCGTCTCCGCGCACTTCTTGTTCTCGCACACCACCAGGAACCTCCACCGCGCCGGAGAGGACCTCTCAGAGCACTGAAGTCCGAGTCGGGCATCCCCGCACGCAGACCCGCTGTCCCTTCTTGCCACTAACGGGACAACAACTCGCTTTCCGATGGGAAAAAAAATCGGTACGGTATAATTTCCAAGAGCGGGGAAAGACAAAAAAAATTGTAACAGTACCACAGCTAAGGCGGTGCGGGGGTGGCAGAAAAAGTGGCCGTGTTTGGGCGCGGTGCGGTGCCGTTGTTGTGTGCACTCCTTCTTGTTTTTGCCGCCGCACCGTTGGCTGGCATGTTTTGATACGCTGTTCTCTGCTTTATGGTTCACGTCAAACTATTTTCTTCTTCCTCTCCAATAAAAAATTAGTTCCCGTTCTCTAGCAACGGCATGCACCACTTCGCCGCCCTTTTTCTCACGATGCCGCGTCAGTTTACGATGCGTCGGTATAGAAACCAAATAGACCAATCATAAAGCAGTTCTCGAAAAAATAAATATCTGGAGCGCGGGGTGGTCTTTAATTGTTTTCTCCGCTACCCTTTATTTTTCCTTGGTGTGGTGCGGCACGAGTTGAACCCACCCCGCGGCCCGCGGCTCGCCTGGGACCAGGCGTGCGTGTGTGGTATGCATCGTGTGAGTGATATATCGCTGGGCGTGCGTGTGTGTGAGTGCAGTGTGTGTGTGTGTTGGTGTGAGCGCGCGCATTCAGTTGCACCTTTGCATGTCGGAATGTAAAGCCCTTGGGAAATGCAGAATTGATTATTTTGCGAGGCCTGCTTACAGTTTGCAAGCCCGTTTCGAGGAGACTTCAACGCACGGCGCGTCAATTTAAGACTAAACTTATCCGACTATCGTATACATTTACTCTCCAAACTTAACAAACTAGTATTGGGCTATGCAATGGAAATTGTTTGATGTCTGAAGGTATTTTTAGCATAAAAAAGTTCCAAAAAGAAAAGAATGAAAGAAAACCTTGTGCGGACGAGTTCTGTGTGTAACAAACTAAGTAGTTTACTGCTCAAAACTAACGAAACGCACTTAGTTTACTTTCTTCAATTTTTTTTCCTAAGGGGATTCCCAGATGAAGCTGTCACGTAGCGTCACTTTTCGCACGACAGGTTAATGTCGTGTTTGTATAATCATCGTGCCGGCGCCACGGCGCGGCAGACGCGACGCCTCCTATTTGCATACGCGATGGACACTCTGTCATCCGGCTGACAATTTTACACTTCCACACCAAAGTCACGCATTTCATTTCTGTGAATTCGCACGCCACTGGTGTGTACATACCGAAAAACACACACATTTAAAAAAAAAAAGAACGATAACCTAAGTTTGTTTCAAATCTTCTTATCAGGAAAATTAGAAAAAACATAAGGGACAGTGAAAAAGTCTACAAAGTGAAAGAAAAGTCAGAGAAAGGGAAGAAGTCATTCTACGTCTTATCCTTTAAGAATTCAAAAAAAAAAAAAAAAAAAAAAAAAAAAAAAAGGTTGTGACTGGCTTAATTTATTTTGGCTGTGGTATTCGAGTCGTTTCCCGTTGACTTAACACAGGCGATAAATTCTCCGACACCACTGCTCCTCCGGCGAAATCTGTCAGTCACTCAGTCAGTCAGTGTAACCCGGCCCGGAGCGTGCTTGCGCCGTATGAGCGCCACGCTCGCGTGACGACGGCGGACCCTGCGGTCTGATTCCGAGGAGTGTATCGTCGCTCCGTCTCTCTCGCACTCACGCGGCGTCCCGTATTGGTGCGAGAGAGACGGAGCGACGAAAGCACTCTTCGGAATCAGTCTCCTGCGAGTCAACCGAGTGGCCGCCGTGGCCGTGTGGCCGTGTGGCCGTCTGGCCGTGTGGCCCAGCCCAATCTGGAAATGAGACTGTTCCTATGCGTCCTGAGCCAAACTGGCAGCGGCCGCCCCTCCGGCTAGTCGCGCGGCCGAGTTGGCAGGGGTCCGTCCGTAGAGCGGCATGAATTATGGAACGAGGAAAACGGTCTTCCTCCAGGTCCCTTATTAGCCTGCCCGGACCAAACTTCTTGTTTTTCGCTTGCTTGCTTTGGTGCAGCTAATTTGATTTTTTTTTAGGCAGCACTTTTTTACATTTTGAATAAACATCTTACTTCTTGTATTTTTGTTAGAATTTTTAAACAAGCTTCCTTTTATCACTGAATGCTGCTGACTCTTGCCGCCTGTTTGGACTCTGAGGCTCCAGCCACAGACCACAGCCACCACGCCCGAGGATCTGGAGAGTGGAAGGATGTTAGCCAGGATTGGTTCGGTCTTGTGGGATGGACTTCGTCTGTGTACTCTGTGCTCAGCTTGTGTATGTTTGGCTGAGGGCTCAGACAGCCAATGCCTGCGTAGGGTAGGGCTGCGGTGGGATTAATTTTAGAACAAGGCGCTCGGTTTTCATCTCAGCACCAACACGTACCACATATTATTTTCCTCCACAGACCTGAAAGCGTTTACATTCGAGCAGTTTTTTTTTTTTTTTCTCTCGGGGTTCATTTTTATTCCCCTTGTTGCTCGATCATTGATGAGCCCACATACACATGTTGCAGAGAGACATTGAAACGACACGGTGTGCCCGCACACGCACACACACGCACGCTACACGGACACAAGCCGGCAGATGTGTAGGTGCAATGGCGTTGCAGGTGCGGCTTGACGCGTGCGCTCGTTTACCGCCTGCAAGCGCCGAGGCACTTACCCCGTTTAGAGTGAATTTATGTTAAAGCTAGCACGGATGCAAATTTAAATTAAATTACCTTCCTAGTCTAAAAGTCAATATAGACCACAAGTGTTTTTTTTTTCTTTGGTATCTATTTCGGTGTTTTAATTTTGATCTAAAACGCAAAATGTGACAGTCCTTTTTTCGGGGTCATTCACGTTTTAAAAATGAGAGGAGCCCTGCGGAAACATTTCTTTCTCTCCCGAGGGCAAGGTCCTGGGCTCTGTCCTCACTGCCAGCATCCCTCCTGGGAACCGGTGATTTGGACGCGGAGGGGCCCTGGCGGCGTGTGTGGCCAGTGAGGACAACGATGGCCTTCGGCGTTTCTGATAAAACGATTTACATGTCATTAGATTTGCCTCTACCGGTTTCTCATTTTTCTCCTTCGTCTTCATGAAAATTATGCCGATGCGTACTGACCGAGAACAACGGCATGCCATCGGTAAAAAAAATGTTGAATCGAAAAGTTGGCGATGCTTGGAACGTCCTCGCGCTGGGTTTCGGCCGGCCGGCCGTTCCCTCATGCGGGGCCGCCATGCGAGGCAGCCATGTGGTGCGGCTCGCCACGGCCAGGCCTCCCCCTCCATGGCCGAGACTGGTCCTGCAGCCATGCTGGAGCGCCTCGGCGAGGCGACGCCAGCGCCCCCTCACGGCGGCGCCCTCAACTGCCACGCCAGAGCCGCCGGGGTCACATGACTGGCGCGTTCTTGTTGCTGCTTGTGTTGTTGTCCGTCAGTGTGTCTGCCCCAAAGCCCCCGCTCCGAGGTCTCTGCATCTCGGGGTATTTCTGGGAGCGATGCCTTCACGAGTTTCTGGATGGAATCGAAGTTGAGCAGAATCATTCATTTGTCCATTTTTAACCATTCATCATCCATCCATCCATCCATCCATCCATCCATCCATCCATCCATCCATCCCTCCATCCATCCATCCATCCATGTGTCCACCTATCCACTCATTCATTCATTCATCCATCCATTCATTCATTCGTTCATTCATTCATTCATTCATTCATTCATTCATTCATTCATTCATTCATCGGGCAGGGCAGCACTGCAGTGGCTGCGAGGGCCCTGATCAATACTCGGCACCACACCTTGCCGGCTACTGCTCCGCCCGCTGCCGCGCTGTACCGCGTCGCGTTTTGCTGCTCAGCCCTGCCGCACCGCGTCCCGTCCCGCTGCCTGCCAGCCCGACTGTCCGGCTCCGAGCTGCCTGACTGCTCTGACTGGGGTGCACCCATGGAGCTTGGGGTTCCTGCCGCCAGGGCGCGCCACGTGTGAAAAAGGCTGGGCCCTTCCCCTGCCTGAGGGGCAGAAAAAGCACAACGAAGCAGGGAAATAAGGGCTGCTCTGGGTGTGGGGTGGATCCGACGCCGACGTATGCCAAGTCAAACGGGCACCTTTGAACAAGTAGGAGCGAGCAGGGCGTTTGCAGCAGGGAGCGCTTCCGTCCTCGGGAAGGACTTATTGGTATTCGTTGTGTTGGTGTCTTTGAGGCAAGGCGTCCTGAAGCAGGTCTCGATAGACCGGCCGTTGCGCCGCCTCCGAGTGCAACAAAACGCCAAAGTTATTTGGACTGCTGGTGGCCGGACTGTCGGACAGCGCTCTCGAGGCGGGGCGGGGTGGAGCGAGGCGGGGCGAGGCGGGGCGAGGCGGGGCGAGGCGGGGCGAGGCGGGGCGAGGCTGCGTGATTCGGGGCCTGGGCGTTGCAAGCTGTGAGCCTTCGAGTGGCCTTCGAATCTTGCTGGAGGACCCCAGCTTTTGTCACAACAACACTGCGTAATCTGTCGGATTGCTCGAGAGACAAAGTCGCCGAGAGAGATCAGTGTCGTCGCGAGTCCCTTCGGATGATGGAGAAGGCAAAACATTCAAGGAAAGGGTTAGTAAGAAAGTCGGGCGATGTTTCGTTTGGTACCGCACCGCCACTACCAATGAATACAACAGAGGAATATGATTCTTTCCTCTCGCTATGTATGAGAGCGCCTCCCCGCGGCAGTAAAATTGTGCGGTCTCACTTTCTGGATGCCCCAGACGCGCTGGCGCCTACCCCCACCCACGCACCTCTTACTTTTATGTCGCCCCTTTTTTTCCGCATTCCCAAACACCTCATTTAAAGGTCGTTCATTTCAGGAGCAAAAGCGCGCGCGCGTCTCTGAAAATGTTTTTTTCTGTGTGAGCCGTTGGTGAAAAAAATGGAAACCTCGTTTGCTGTCGGGTTTATTCTGTCAACTCCAAAAAAGGTAAAGTTTGTATGCGCCGAAACGCAGCAGTAAACCGGCCGACGCACCGCCCGGCTGTGGGTGAGCCGTGCGAATTTGTATCCACCTGCACTCCGGCCTCCGCGATCCACGTGGAGCAGATGGGTCGTGAAATAGGGCCGCGCTATACGTGGGATTAAATCCGCGTGGAAGAAAAGATAGAGAACACAGTAAAGAGAGCGCGTAAAAAGGATGAGGATGAGTGCACGAGCCAAACGAAGCAAATTCCGAGCGCGCGTTTATCTAGATTGGAATCGAAGAGAATCGAAGCCAGCCGGCGCACGGTTCGCCAACAGTGTTGGAAACCAAACAACGCTTTGAATGCAGAGGAGGTGAGCTTCGCTGGCAGGCGGGGCATCTGACTTTTTTTTCTACTTTTTTTTTCTTTGGGCTGGTCAGCTGGTTCCCTGACCCCAGTTCTAAGAAAAGAGAATGTGAAAGAAATCAGCTGTAGGCCTTGGATGCGTTCACTTTTTTAAAGTTTCAAGAAACCACAGAGGAAATAGTCATAATCGGCTGAAAACACAAAAAAAGTTTCCCACACTCCGCGTCAAAAATTAGGGTTTTTTTTTTTCAAAATTGAACGCGGCTGCTGTCTATATACGCAAGGTGCATCGGGCCCAGGATAAATTTGCAAAGTTGTCGCGCGGGCCTTGTTTGAACTGCGAGTTTTAGAACTTTATGGAATGACCCAGCCCGACGCAGCGCGTCATCCTTCCCTCTCCGCTCTCTGTCCCTCTCGCAGGGAATAGGCTAAGTTTGCCAACTCCATTGGCCAGGCCAGTCGGCCGGACAGGGTCCACAATGGGTCCCAAGGGCTGCGGGGGCCGCATACATACGCCGGCTTGGCTCGGCTTGGCTCGGCTCGGCCCAGCAGCACGGCCCCGCTCGACTCGGCTGGGGGATGCGTAGGGGCTTTATGCCCAATGCACGTGTTGTCGCTGCAGCCTGATGAATGTGGCCTTCCACCACCGGAGTAGGCCGTGCTATGGTTGCCTATATTTTGCTTCGCAGGCGGCCGGTTGCCTAGGCGGCCGGTTGCCTATCCCTCCATTTGCAGGCGGATGGTTGCCTACCCTCGGCATGACAGGCGGTTCTCCGAGGCCCCCCTCCCGCCAGATTATTATTATTGTTGTTGTTGTTGTTGTTGTTGTTGTTGTTGTTGCGCACTGAGGCCCAGGCAGCGCCATGCCCCGGGGCGCCATTCAGACCACCTGGTGTCCTGCTGGGGCCTCTCCACGTTACGCCTTGCCTCGTCTCGCCTGCACCCAGCACGGCGGCGTCTCGTAGGGAACCCCATTTGCGCATGCCTCGACTGACAAATTACGCTTGAGAAACTATTTTTTTACATTATTTTTTTATGTGGACAAAGTAGTTGTTGCAGAAGTTTGTCTCCGTCCGGACTGGCCTCGCCAACTACTATCGGTCTCGAGGCAGCACGCCAGAGAGCGACTTACCTCAGTGTGTTCGGTGCTCGGGGAGCGAGGGGAAGGAAGGGCAGGGCGGCTCTGCTAAAACGCTTTCAGCCCGGCGGCCCCAGGCCTGAGGGTCGGTGGGTGCCGGGCCCTGGTCACGCTCCGGCTCACGCCCCCTCGCCGCCCGATCCCCATCTTGCCCCGGGAGGAAGGTTCGAAAATGATGAAATTTGAATGCGGGCTGAGCCGAGCTGCGGCGCCTCGTCGCCCAGAAAAGCCTCGCCAGACCCCCTGAATGATGGAGAAGACGCGCCGAGGTTCTGGCCGCGGCCGCCGGGCAGCGCCAGGCGTCATCGCGCCTTCCTCTTTCACACGCGCGCGCACATGCTCGTACATACATACAAACACGCGCTTGTGGCGAACTCGCGGGCTGGCACAAGCTTCAACACACACGCACGCAAACACACTCGGCCGTGTCCTTGCTGCAGCGCGGATGCCTCCTTGACACATCTCTACGTCTCTCGCTCCGAAAAAAAAGGAAGGGTATTCAGACCGGTCCCGGCGCTCATTTCACATGCAACAGGGGGAAAAGCACACTATTGCACACACCGTTGGGGTGCCTTTGCCAGAAGTCAGCGGGCAGTGGGTTTTGCGGCTTTTGCAGGAAGCGCAAGTTTTTGTCTGTTTTCCTGCGTTTGGTACTCGGGGCGCGCCGCAGCGTGATGGCCCCGCAGAGGGTGGTGGGGGTTGCGGGGCCCATCCCGGTTGCCGTGGGCTTATCTGCAGAGGCGTGCGAGCCCGCCATGCCGGTGGGGATGAGGCTTGGGAGACTTATCTCCAAATGTAGGAGTCTGGCTCTGTGTGCGTCCGGGGCAGCCGAGCACTACGCAAGCGCAGAGCAAAAGAAAAATACAAAGGGGAAAAAAAAATACACGAGGAGGGAAGTTTCACTGGCACCGTGCTGAGCAACGATACGGCATCAGTGGAGTCTCCAAGGGAACACGCCCCTTCTGCCTTTCGCCCTCCCTCCAAATGCTTTCACATCTCGGCCACCACCGACACCTCCGGTATAAAAAGGTAAAATGTTTTTCATTCTTTTTATTTATTTTTTTTCCTTTTTGGGATTTTTGCGGCATTGGCTCGGGTAACGCGCGTGCCAGACAGCGCCTGCCATAGAAGGAGAGAGACAGCTGGAGTGCACTGGGAAATGGAGCAGCCACGCAATAGTTATTTAAATTATGAATTATTAGAAATAAAAAAAAATCGACCTTCCAACGTTGTCCGTGTAAAATTGCACACACTGTTACCAATTAATATGATTTAAAAATTGTATGCACCATTGGTGAAATGGAGCTTTCAAGTCTTTTGCATGTTCGAAATAATGGTGTCGCAAGAACGTATGTGTGTGTCAAAGCGTTTTTTTTTTTTTGTTTTTTTTTTTTCCCTTTCTGCCATCCAATAAGACGGGGCCACCTTGGCCGTGCCTGCCCCGAACGTCCTGTTCCTACTTGTTCCTTGCCTTCGTTTGCCGGGGGCACTGGGGCCGCGCCATGCCGGACCGTCCAATATTCGAGAAAATATTCCGTCCCGCCCTGGACTCCTTTCCTTGGGCCAGTGGAAGTGCAGGGGAAACCGCTCATCCTCCTAGCCGTACCCTCCCCAAAAAATAACCGAAAATTTGAAACAAAATTTTAATGCAGTAAAGAAAATTTTAATGCAGCAACGGAGTTTTGAGAGCGGTGCAAATCCTGCGGGAACACAGTTGGCCTGAGTGAGGTGCCTTTATGCAGCAGTGTGTGGGCAGGACTTTTTCCTTAAAATGCAATGCAGTGTGGCGTGGCGTGCACGTGTAGCGAGTGCGCCTGCTGCCACGCGATATGACACTGTCTAATACAGCGCGCTGCTGCCCGCCCGAGCTGGCAGCCAACCGCCCCCTGCCGTGGCGTTACGCCGTCCGCATGCATATCACCTGCATTTGCTCGGCAGCCCCGAGGCAGCCCCCACCCCCCGGAGCGGCCGAGCGTGTGGGGATACGTTTCGGCACGACTGTGTGTGTGTGTGTGTGTGTGTGTGTGTGTGTGTGTGTGTGTGTGCCAATGGCGGAAGGACTGACTGCAAGGGGGGGTGGGGGAGTAAGGCCCTATCGTCACGGTGCCGTCTGCCCTGCCAGTATTGGGGCGCCACGCCACGCCACGGCCACGCTAACCCCACGAGGGGCCTGCGGAGCCCCGGCCCAGCTTATTGGAACCTAAAACCCTGCTGCTGCCGCCGCTGTTGCTGTCGGTTGCTGTTTGCCGGAGCGCCACCCCGCCCGATTCTTTGCCTACTGGGGCCTAAATAACAGAATCGACCCAAAAGCTTGAAAAACGGAGCAGATGATATAGACCATTGAAAACGAAGGCAGAAAAAATCCGTGCGATCATATTTAAAGGGTGCGGTTTGTTGGGTAACCTTGGCTTTGAAACATGTGAAAAAAAAGGGGGGGGGGGGGGTTTGCGTGGGAATCGCGAGCTGAACCTCTCGTGACACGCGTTCAAAGTGGGCCAGACAGCGACGGACCGTTCCCGGACGATCCCGACAAGCAGTGACGACCATTAAGGGCGTTACGAGATGTTAAGGGGCGAAACCCGCCTTTACGACCAGGGAGGGCCTTACTACCCCCCGCGGGGCGCCCCGCCACGCCCCGCCACGCCCCGCCACGCCCCGCCACGCCCGCGAACGGCCAGACCACCGCGACGAGCTCAACCTGTTGGCGGCAAACGGCTTCCTTATCAAAGCGCCGCGCCACTGAGTCCTTGGAAAGTGAATTTTGCATCGAAAGTAACGGCTAGACGCGTGCCGCGTGCGTCCCTTGACCGCTCGCCGCTGTCTGCCGTCTCCCTCTCCTTCTCCTTCTTCGCCTCCTTTTCCTTCCTCTTGTTGTCGCCGCGGCCGGTAGCCAGGAGAGCAGTAGGTTCGTGCGTTCGTCGCTCGCTGCCTCTCTCGCACTCATGGTGCGTCTCCGTAGGGGTGCGAGACAGAGCGACAAGTGTTCGGAATCGAACTTTGGGGCACGTCCAGGCAGGCTGTCCAGGCAGGCCGTCCAAGCTGGCCGTCCAGGCGTCCGCCGAGCCAATCGAACAATCGTGGCGCGTAATTGATATTCATGAGCCAATTGCTGGCGCGGTGCCGCTGTGTCGACCCGTGGGCATGTCCACGCAGGCCTTCAGACGCGGGGTGCAGCGAGGCAGGGCCAGGAAAAAAACGAGAGGGGAAAGGAAGGATAGGTTCAGTTCCAACTGCAGTGCCGAGCCAGGGGAGCTCTCCGGAAAACCGGGGACTTGGGTCTCGGCTGAGATCAAAGACTGACGTCATGCTGATTGGAAACAATTTACTCTGATTGGAGTCAAAAGGCGTGGGCACGTCAAGGCTACAGCGTCAAGTCTGTCTTGGGGGGCAAAGGCTTCTTTGCGGCTGAAAACGGCACGAAATCGCTAGAAGTTGCAGGAACTTTGGCCCTAAATCATGTTCCAATGAAGTGCAGTGTAAGCACACGCGCCCCTGCAGCAACGGGATCGGACGAGATATTAAACAGTGCGTGCACCGCGTGTTTACAAACCACCCCGAGCCGACCAAGAAACAGTTCGATGCCGCGAGAGATAAGTTTGAGAGTGTACTGCCACTCCGCACGCTGCCCGGCCGCTGCAACGCAGGCCCCGTCACCGCCAGTCCGGCACCAAGGCGAGCTATTGTCAGGATCGGTACCTTTCATTTTTTCTACTGACCATTTTTTTCAAGTTCCTTTCATGCGTCTGCATGCATCCTCTATTGAATTCTCAGTACTGGCAAAAGCCAGAGGCTGCTGGCGTCTCGGAGGCGTCGTGTTTTTGCCCTGTGGCACGGTTGAGCCGATGAAGAAGGACGTCATAGAAATCCACGACGCCTGCCAATAATGTTCGCGTCGTATGGTTTCAAAATGTGGCATAGGCCTCTTAATAATGTTGTGATTGGAAAAATATAAAACACGACAGTTCTTTTCGTGGTCGATGGGAGGGTAGTTGAACCCGGCTGGAAGCTCGAACCAAGGGAGGTGTGAGAGAGGGTGGATGAAGGACGCGCCGCGGCAGAGCCTGCAAGAATGTATTTCACCGCGAACCAGCGCGGGCTCAGGGGAAGCTGAGTGCAGCGAGGAGGGGGGATGAAGGGCTCATCTCTGGCGGGCTGGGGAAAATGACGCCACAAAGGTTCTCCTCCCGGAGACTTCAACGCAGTGAAATCCAGGCACACAGTGGATCCTGGATTCTGGTCTCAAAAAATAAATCTTGATCCATTGCAAGAAGTATACTTTGGTTTTTGATTTATACCACTCGGCGTTTTTGGTTTCTGCGTGTGTGTTTTGTAAGCAGGTACCCAATTTTTCGTAGAAAATTTCTGCTGGAGTTCAAACACAAGCTCCATCTTCCTCCCGGTAGCTTTCCACATCCCATTGCCAGACCCAAAACTTGACATTTATTGTAAAGTTGGCATGCCTTTCCTATTTTCTATGTAATCCCCTCCCCCAACTCCTTCTTCGGACCAATCCCCAACTGACCGATGTGTGAACCGATCTCATCCGAGTTGATACCACCCGATGCCGTGTGTGTGTGTGTGTGTGTGTCTGTGTGTGTGTGAGAGAGTGTGTGTTTGTGTTTTGGTCAGTACCCTCATCTCTGTTTACCAGCCGCCCCCACCCCTCGCCGCTATGGCCGCTACCGCTGCACGAGGGCTGTCCGTGGCGTGGCGCGTTGTGGCGGGTGGGGCGTCGAGAGGCGCCTGGCCGCGCGCAGCCGACAATTTGAGAAATCAGCTGCCATAAAATGTTGAATAAAAGGAACACCTTCTCTGTCGGGCTCATCTCTCTCTCCGCGCTTCCCTCCCCCGTTCGCCAGCTTGGCGCTACGGCCTTGCCGCTCTGTCTCTGGCAGATATTGTTGCCTCCCGGCGGCCCCGGCGGCCCCGCCGGCCCTGGCGGGGGCACTTTAAACAAATTGGGAGGGCAGGGCGCGCTACCGTACGGCCCGGGCCGGCGTAGCGTGGCGCAGCGCAGCGCGGCACCGAGCGCCGCGCTGGAGGAATATTGCTCTGCAGCATACGGCTGCGTCCTGTATTTCCAGAGCCGAGCCGAGCCGGCACCCAGCCGGGCCAGCGGACCGGGCCGAGCAGAGCCGAGCCGAGCCGGGTCGGGCCAGCACGAAGAGGGGGATGAAATGTCGGAGGCTTGAGCAGCCGGGAGCCTATATGCACGGCGCGAGGAAATGGACGCCGTTCGTACGTAAGACTGTTTCTCCCGCGCGGAGTTAAAGACGTTCTTAAATTTCTCATCGCCTGCGCCCTTTTACATCGTCCTCATTTTAACCCCTCGTTTTTCAGTGACCACAGTTTTGTTTTGTCAAGTGGGGACTCTTGAAAAAAGTGCCACTGATTGAATTTGAAAAAAAAAAAATCGATCCCAAAAATACAGTAAAAAGAGCGTGACATTTGAAAGGAGTTATAATCCGAAAAAATATAACCCAAAATACTTGATCCTGGAGCGGTTGAAAGTTCGCCACAGTGTCGAAATCTTTCTCACTTCTGCGCAAGGAAACTCTGTCACTTTTTTGCAGAAGCGCACGCGTGCTTGTGTGTGTGAGCCTGTGTGTGTGTGCCGGCCCTGTGATGCTGTGGCCAGAGGTTTGGATGTATACGGCTGCCGATCCGCGCCGGCCCGGTGGCGTCCGAATCCAGCTTAGGGCGCGGGGGACGGAGGGGGAGACGCCACCCCGCCAGGACTCCGCCGGACTGGCAGCAGTGGCGTCGGGGCGGGGCGGCCAATCGCACGCAGCGCACGGCGCGGCCGGTCGAGGGCCGGCAGGACCAACACCGTGACTCGCAAGCTTACGGGACTTTGCGCTGCAAATGACACGAAAAGGGTAGGTTGGGTCGTGCCAGGGCCGAGCACAGGGCACAGGGACGAGGGGTGCGCAAATGGGGCCTCCCTCTGGAGGGACCCCCGTGCTGACCCAACGGCAATGCCCCAGGGAATGCCCCGGCCCGCCCCGCTTCACCACACCCTGCCAGCTCTATGCCGCCTGCATCACCGACGTGCGGAAGCAGAGTATCCCTGAACAAGGGCTGTGCACAGCCAGGTGTGCCAGCAGCACTGCGGGAAGCAAGTTTGATTTTGATTCTGTTTTTGGAAGGGTCTCTTTGGTGATGCTGTGATTCGGATCGCGACCCTCCGGTCTGCGGTCAGCCTGTAGGGAGTCGCGCTGATGGCCCACCCCCCACGCCCCCGTCACCCCGCACCTTGTTAGGGAGGCCAAAGCTCCCCATTCCGACGCCGCGTCGAGTTAAGCCCCTCCGGATCCGACACCGTCCAAACCGCAGCGCCACCAGTGCCGCCGCCCGGCCGCAAATAAAAGACCGAGGATTTGTCCGGTCACGTGATATACAAGGGGCAGTCCGCGCCTTCACCCGCCACCACCCGAAAGATGTACAGTAGCGCGAAAAAGCAAAAGCAAAGGAAAACACGTCTGGGGGGCTACCGGAAGAAGCCGTTTTGAAAGGAGTGTGCGTGTGGGAAACGGCGGCGTGGAAGCCGTGGCCAGCGGTCTGAGGGCGCGCTCCATCATGACACCCATTATCTTGGACTGCTTGACGGACGGACGCCGAGGCCTCGTCCGTCACGCGCCAAACTCACCGTGAATAAAATAAAACAACAACAAAAAAAGCACTGCCCTGCGAGTGCAGCCTCACATCAGGCACACATTTAAAAAAAATAAAAAAATCAAAACGTTGTGTAATTTTCACCGCAGGTCGCATGTATTCAAAATGTGCGTTGCGGTGTGCTGCACGCGCGCCCACCCCCGCACGTACACGCACTCTGCCGGGCCCCTTGCTGGAGCCCTAAGTAGTGTACCCCTGATAGAGGCCCCCGTACACGTACCCAGCGGCGTCCTCACTTAGCCCGGAAAAGTGGCGAGCCTGGTCCTGCCTCGCAGGGCGGTGCGCCGGCGGCCCAAACCGCGCTCAAAAGGGCCTCTCGCCTTTACAACCGGGCCCCGCCCCACCTACCCCGTACCTCTTCGGGGGTCCTTTCTCCTTCTCCCTCTCTCTCCTTGTCCTTCGCCTTGTTTTCGATTATCCGTTTACTTCCTGTTTGGCAGCAAGGCTTGCCTTATCTGCACAAAACAAGGCAAATCTGGCAGGCACGTCGGGACGGCGGGTCGCTCTGCCGGCATTTGGCAGTAAACCCGGTCGGCACCTCGTCACAGGGCTGCGAGGACGAATATATACTACACTATATACGCGCAAGAATGTAAAATATTGTTCGCGTCGCCCGTGCTGATGCTGGTGCTGTGCCACTGGCTCTCGTAAAGGAAAATATCACGCAGGGAAAGCAGAGTTCTCGTCTTTTTCCGCCCTTTGCCGAGGCTGGGAAGAAGGACCTTTTTCTTCTCTCTCTCTCTGGACGACGCTGCGTGCTGTTGGAGGACGCTGGAGTGAGTAAAGCGCACTTAGGAGAGAGAGAGAGAGAGAGAGAGAGAGAGAGAGAGAGAGAGAGAGAGAGAGAGAGAGAGAGAGAGAGAGAGAGAAGGGGAGAAAAAATGAGATTAGGGCGGTCGGGCCCAGGGCGGAGGGAGTCTAGTTATTCCGGCGGCATCCTTGTTAGCTCTAATGGACGCCGCACGCCGCGGTCATGGCGCACCTCGGGGACCGCCTTGTCCTTCTTCTTCTTCTTCTTCTTCTTCTTCTTCTTCTTCTTCTTCTTCTTCTTCTTCAAGCCCTTTACCGACAAGGGTTTAGCTACCGATCAACTTAAAAACTTAATAATCTTGCAACAAATTTGAGAATAGCCTCACTGTCGAAGTTTTCGACAAAATTTCAGAAAATTTTGAAATGCAAAAAAAAAAAAAAGGTCGACAACCATGTTTTGTCATTCAATTGAGTTGGTTTCTCTTGTCAAAAGTTACATCAAATTCAAATACCTTTTTCAGTAAAACTTGAAATGCATGTGTGCACTAAATCCTTTTCCCCCTTGCCCTGCGGCCTCTGCCGTCTTTCCTCGTCCGATTTCCAACTACAGAAGTTTGTTAGTAGAAACCTATTGAGTGGCGGGTGGGACCGGCCCTCGCCCGCATCCCCACTCACACACTCACAAGACGGCGGCGTCTTAGAGGTGCGGTCGCGAGACTCGTAAACAAACGGAGGGTGTGTGGCTGATAACCTGCCGCCCAAATCCTTCGACGTGCATCATAATGTCAGAGCATTTTTTTCTGGCTCTCGAAATTTGGGGGCGGCTTTCTTTTTCAGCGCGTCTTGACAACAAGGACACCTTGCGTCCGGCGACAAAAAGACGCAACAATCTACGGGACAAGAAGAAAACAACACGTCTAGACCACTGCTTTTCCGTGCCCAAGGGGGGAAAAGTAAAATGCAAGCCTAAGTTTTTCCCGAAGTCTATAGCCAGGAGCCATGCAATCTCCACAGCTGAAAAAAGCAGCGCACGCTGGAATGGTTCGGGGCTGAATGGGGAGGGCGAGGGACGGGAGGGGAGGGGGAGGGGAGGGGGAGAGGGAGGGGAGGGGGAGTGGCTCGTCGACGCCAAAGGTACGCCGGTCCGCACGAGACGAAGGGGAGCAGAGCGCGGCGCGCTGCATCCAATATGGCTGCCGAACGTCTCGCCGCGGGCGATGCCTGTGCTGCCCATGCTGCCTGTGCTGCCCGCGCTGCCCGCGCTGCCTTTATCCCTTCCCCATCCAGGCACCTTCAGGAGGAAACTCTGCTCTCCCTCTCACTCTCGCTCACTCTGCGCGCGCTTGACGCCCACCCTGGTGGTGCGGTCGTAGTATCATCTCTAATTTGTTAAAGCAAAACGACGGCAGCCCACTCGCCCAATTTATCATGACGGCCGAGTCTTTGATGTTTTGTGGTCGCCGCTCGTCAGAACCAGGTTGGCTCGCCATTGGTGGACGGGAATTACTGTTACCGGGATCGTCCCTGGTTCGGGTCACACCGAGAGTCCCATCGTCTTGCCGGTGCGTGTCAGCCTGCGGGGGCGTGCATCCCATGAGTGAGACTTCCGAGCGCCTCGGGCTGCAAGCGCTTCGCACTTGACGCATTAGACCCGCCGCGGCCCAGCGTCTGGAGGTCATTCGCACGGAAGGTCTTTTGCCGCGAAACGCTCGCCGCCCCACCCCTTTCCGCTTCCGATGCTTTCCGTGTACTTTTGTTTTTATGAATAAAATGAAAAGTCGCTTTTACGCGCGGGGCCGGCGAGAGCAAACAGAGGGGGCGGCCCCCGAGGTGGCGGCTGCGTGGTGGCCTCGCGCGTTTTCAAGCGAATTCACCGCCATTCGCCGAAACGGTGAGAGAGGGTACTTCCGGTGAATTCTGATTAGACGCCGCTGCGCTGCTGCCCGCCAGCCCGCCAGCCCGCCATCCGGCTCCACCACAGCACTTGTCTGTGTCTTTTCGCCCGAGTTCCATGCAAGTTTGACTTGGACCCTGCCCAATTTTACTGAGGCCAGACCGCGAAGTTTTGCAACTTGATGAAAGCCAATCAGCTGATGGGTTTGGCCGCAGCGCTGCTGCACATAGGCGGTGCGAGGGGCATTCCGCTCGGCATGAATATTCATAATCTAAATATATTTGGTGAGGGGCGCATGTACGCACCGAGGGCGTGGTTTACGGTGGGCGCCGGCTGGGCCGCACCGCGCTGTGTGCTGGCTCGGCTGCAGCTTCTGTTTTATGTACAACACGGCCCGCTCTGCCTCCTCCGCCATGTTCCAGACACCTTCCCCTCGACTCTTCCCCACCCCCTCGATTTCAGAAGAAAAAATTAAGCATTTTTCATTTTGTTGGCAACTTCGTGGGCGGCTTCCCTCTCGGACGCAGGCCACTCCTTTGCATATTGCCAGTGACGGGCAAGTTTGTCGGACACTTGTCTGCCGGCCTCATGCTTGGTTGCATATATGTAAAGTCACCTCGTAATTTGCATATGAGCATTTTTTTTTCGAGCTATGCTCTACAGTCGCCCATTGCCGCCGTTCTTTATAGGTGGGCATCGTCAATTATGTCCAACCACCTCTACATTTCTCATACTCAGTCGTGCGATTAGCGTCTCGATGCGACCCTCTAAGCAGAGAGAGAGAGAGAGAGAGAGAGAGAGAACACACAAACACACACACATACACACGCATAGCGTGGGGCGTCGAGGTGGGGCGTCACCGTTCGCTGTCTGCTCTGACCTGAAGTCTAACCGGTTTTTGGCCCTCCTCCATGATGATGCTGCCACATGCGTGGCAGGAGAGTCAAACCAAAAACGAGAAAAAGCGAAGCTCACCTGAGAAGAGCAGAAACCCAGAGAGCGCGAAGAAGAGCGCTGCCTGGTTTACGCGGATGTCTAGGAGTTTTACAATCTACTGGGGTGGTTGAGAGAACCTTTACGATGAAAAATTCCAATCGAATTAGTGGAACTGAGTGCAACGGGGTCACTGTGCCCTTGAGCCTCGGCCCGCCTCGCGTCGTGAGGACGATGAGTCGCTGGCTCGCCCGCGACAAAACTTTGTCTCAAGTCGATGCTGGCCAACTTTTCGGAAGTCGCCCGCTCCATCTCCGTCCACGTAGCGCTGCTGCTGTCCGCGGCGTGGGCTGCTAGAGGAGAAGGAGGAGGAGGAGGAGCGCGGAGGGCGGAGAGCTAAAGTGCTTTCAGCACTGAGCTGGAAGCTTTCCTTCCCGAGGCCCGCGGAGGCTGCGCTAGGCTTCATGAATCTTGGTCCAATACCACCTGACAGAGAAGAGAGGGTCTTGTCGTTGTTGTTGTTGTTGTTGTTGTTGTTGTTGTTTGAGTTGCTGGCTCTTTTTTTTGCGCGTCGCTGCCCTGTCCTGCTGCTGCTGAATGCTAGAGACCGGTGCTGTACTATTCCGGCGTTGCCAGAGGTCTCGACGCAGCCAGCCAGCCAGCAGCCCGGGGATCAGTTGAGTGCAGATGAAGAAGGGGCGGGGGAGTGGGGCGGGAACGTCATTGGGAGGGGGGGGGGAGGGTTTCCATTTATTCAGTGAGTGGCGCTTGATAACCTCCAGCTGCTGCAGATACGCCCCTAGCCGCTTTTAGCCTGCGCGGCAATGGCGGGGCTCCGCGGTGCTTCCAGGTGAGTATAAGTAAATGGGGGGCGCATTTTTATGAAGCCCCCCAGGCCCCAGGCGGGGCGGGGCGCGGCGGGGCTGCCGGGATGCCGCGGATTCGCAGCGAGGAGCTGCAGGCCCCACCACTTTGCTCGGAAGTGGGTTCGGGTGCGGAGCCCGCTGGGTTCGGCTGGTATTTCTTCATCCGCCTTCTGTTAAAAATACCAGCCAAAACTGGAGTTTCAGCTGAAACTTTCTAGATTTAAAAAAAAATCAAGTTTAAATCAATTTTAAAGTTGTGAAGATTGAGGAGTCAAGTACATGTATCTGAAGTAATTATTTGTTCCATGCCGCGAACACATTTCCTATGACGAATTGAAAAAGCCGATTCCTATGTGTTCGAATGTTCGTTTTTTTTTTTTCGGTAGGAGGAAAGACCAAGAAAGCAGCGAACATCCACGTTCAAACCACCGCGGCGCAACACTTATGCGTGCGTCGCTCAGCGCAGGCATGACGAGCCACAGCCTTGCAACGTTGGAATCGGTCAGCTGATCGCTGTAGTTGAGGGGCGATTGCCGCGCGGACCGTCCCACCGCACTCGGGAGGTACAAGAAAAGGCGGGGGAACAGTGCTCTACATCTGTCTGCGCACCCCAAGCCTCGGGTCGTTCACCCGGTTTTTTGCCCCTGCGGCTGAGGCGAGCTGGACACTACACCCGAAAGGATGCACGCCGCCGGCCCCGGGCCACTATTGTGTGGGTGAAGGGACACATCCGATACCAGCAGCTTCTCCAGAAACGGCGCAAAAAATGGCCGGTGCGCGTAGGTGACTCCATCTTTTTTTCTGGCTGGGTTCACTCCACCCCTGCCCATGCGCATTGTGTGCGTGCTACACATTCCGGCGACCGGAGGCTGCCTGGAAGCTGTCAGGAGGCGTGCCGCACCGGGATTTGACACGGTGTTCCAGGGGACTGGGACCCGACGGACGCCGAGGGACCGTCCCCAAAGGACCGGCTTGAATGGGGTTAGGGCCAATCAACGGGACAAAAACAGGAGACGGTCCCTGGGCCACTGTAATGACTGGGTGGCTCCGGGGCTCCCCGAGGTGTGCCCCAAAAGTTGAGCCCCCGCCGCCGCTGCCTGGTAGATGGTACGTACTCTGCATATGGTGAGTGACGGTGAGAGGCCCGAGGGGTAGGGGAGAGGGGTGAAGGCGGCCCCCTGGAGCACGGCGGCCTAATGCTGAGAGAGAGAAAGACTGAGAGAGTCTGAGAGAGAGGGCTGGAGGGTGAGGCAGCGCCATGTTGGACGAGCATCGATCCGAAGGCAGCAGGCCGAGGGGAAAGGGGCCTGGGGCTAGGGGCCCCGCGCGGGGCCTTGGCTTCAACCGGCTTGGGACCAGCGAGCAGCGTTGGCACACTCCAAAAAATGACGCCCGTCTTACTTACGCCTTGATCTCAAGTTTTTTCCTTAATTTATTCCGTCTTGAAACGAGTTACACACTTAAAAAATAACTATGTTTAGAACTTAGTTCTGGTTTCTGGTCGATACTGGAGCCAGGGTCTAAGATACCGAAGGGAGCACAGGTTGTGTGTATCGTTAGTACCCTCATCTTTTTGGTGCAGCAGGTTCCGTTAGAAACGAAGCCAGGCGGGGCGGGGGACGGGGCGGGGGACGGGTCGAGCCGGCGGCGCGGGGCGGGGCAGGGCGGGGCGGGACGAAGCCGCGGCGCCCATTAAATGGTTTATTGAGTCCGGCGTGGCGCCCCTCCCTCCACACGTTGGGCAAGGTCGCGGCTTGAATGGCAGCGAGGGCCATTCATCAATTCGTCCTCTGCCTTGACGGCTCGGTCCCGAAAACCTGCGAAATCCGCACTGCTCACTCTCAAAACCAAACATCTCCTGGTTTAAGCATAACGTGGAATATTATATAATTTTATCGAGTGCTTTAAGCATACCCGTAGGCTGACAAAAAAACTATTTCGTAATTTACGAATTAATGATACGTATAACAAACATAACAGTTTTTACTTCAGTCATGCCCAAAATGCTCTGCAACGTTTTGATCGTATTTGAACAACGGAAAAACTTAACGGAAGCTCTGTCGTGCACGACGGATGGTCACCAGCAGGGTCGCCATCGCAGTGTGCAGAAACAGCCCGCCATTAAGGGAACCCGATTTGCAGAAGACCTCAGACCTCCAGAAGCAGCACTGCTGGTTTTCGGGCTACCAGCTCGTTGCGCGGTCCGGTGTGGTTGGTAGGCAACCCAGCGTTACTTTTCTTTAGGTTCTTGCATGTACAAGTACTCCCTGATTGACTCATGAGATAAGAAAACGACATCTCTGTAGGTGTTTTTCGCGTGTTTTTCCCTTATTGTCATTTGAGCGAGTCTCTTCGAAAATCTCCTTTCTGGAGTCTCGGGCCACACCCCCTTCTGGCCTTCTGGCGCCCAGAGCGCCACGGTGGAATGCTGCCTCGACCACTCCACTCCCCGCGACCAAATTCGGCCACTTCCCGTTTGTGCCGCCAGAGAGCAGCACGGCTCAGCGGTCCACAGCGCCCACCAGCCCACCCGCTCCGCCGGGGCGCCATCCGAGTTGAGTCGTCCTCCGCCTGGCGCGCTGCGAGCGCCCCACCCGCCGCGACCAGAGTGTCGCCCTCTGGCGGCAGCGCCGTGCAACTGCCCTGCGTATCGACTGCTGCTACTGCCGCGCCCGCCGCCGCCCCGACGGGACGCGGTACGGCAGGCGGCGCGACGCGACGCGGTGCAGCGGCCCGGGGCGGCGGCGCTGATTGGCCCAGTGCGGCGCGCTCTGTCGGCGAAGCGGCGAACTCACACGCCGGCTGATCGGCCCCGCTGCCGCCCCGCTGCCGCCCCGCTGCCGCCCCGCTGCCGCCCCGCCGCCGCCCCGCCGCCGCCCCGCGCACCGCGTCCCAGCAGACGACGCGGAGTCTGGGTGTGGCGGCGGCGGGCAGTTGTCTGCTGCACGGCACTGCCAACCTCCACGATGACCGGCATTCAAAATAAACAGCATTGGAGCGGGAGCGACTTCGTCGAGCTCCTGTTTGCAAACCAGAGGGACGCTGGACTGGGTTCACTATTTTTCCACAAACGACGACTCACAAGTAGTACACCCAGAGAAATGAATTCTAGATTCTTGATCCTTTCAAGAAATGTTTCTTGATTCAAGAAAAAAATTCTTGGCTCAAGAAAAAAATTCTTGGCTCAAGTAAAAAGGCTTGAATCAAGAAATATTTCTTGAAAGGATCAAGAATCTAGAATTCATTTCTCTGGGTGTACCAAAGCGACGATCACCACGCTAACAATCCTTGTGCTTGGTGACCACCGAATTTCAGACTGGCAACTTCTCAGTTTGGGCCAAGCCCTGTGCATGTCAGTGTGGCCGGGGTGCCGGCCGTTGCGGCTGATGAGTGCACTCGCCACGCCCTCTGGTGGCCGAACAGGGCGCCCCCCTTGCCTTCATCCGGCCGGCCGCCACGGCGTCCCCGTTTCCCCCTCTATTGATCGGACGCAAATCCCCCGCGCGTCGTCTGCTGCCAACCGTTCACCTGTTCATCCCTCGGGATGGAATCCGGCCGGCCGGGCTCAGCATTTTGTCCGCCTCATTCCGCGGCCGGCCATCCCGCCGCCGCCGGACAGCCCGAGGGGCGGGAGGGAAGGCCTCCCCAAGCACGGCGCCCTGGCCGCTGCCGTCTGCGTCACGGCACCAAAACCAAAGGGGGAGAATACCGTCCTAACTCGTGGATTAGTCGGGCTAGCTCTGTGTGTGTAGGTGTGTGCGTGTTTCAGCGCGGCCGTGAGAGTGCGCGTGTGCGTGCTGGCGGCCCCGCCTCAAATCATCGTGTCGTGTATTGAGCCGTTATATTAGTCCCCGGGTGAATGCGCTGGGCCCCGAAATGAGTAATGTTCGATGCTGCTTTTGCGTGCATGTGTGTGTGTGTGTGTCGGGGGGGGGGGGGGGGGCACGTGGTTCTGTGTGTGTGTGTGTGTGTGTGTGTGTGTGTGTGTGTGTGTGTGTGTGTAGTGGTGGAACACCCCTGGCGCCCCTCTCGTCCGGCGGCCACCCCGCCCCTTCCTGCTCGGCTTGGACTGCCACCCACTTCAATTTGGTGTTTGCTCCAGCCCAAGCTACGGCCAGGCCAGGCTGGGCTGGGCTGGGCCCCTCTCGACCGTCCCTCGACGCCCTTCGACAAACCCCAGAAATTCCCACCCCCTTTTCGATTCCATGCGGCCCTCACCGCGCCCCGCCGCTCCGCCATGCAGGCAGCCGATTGCTCTCGGCTGCTGTTGAGGCCAGCGGCGGCCGTGTTGGACCGTGAAAGGGGGGAGAAGGTAGGAAGGAAAAATAAGGGAAATTCATCTTCGCCTGCTGGCCACTCACGCCCTTATTCCCTTTCGGTAGCCGCACTCTGAGACGGCTGCTGGGCGTTCATTTTCTTCCCAACACAAGCACGCCCTTTCTTTTTCCCCTGGCCGAGTCCTTGAGCTGCTGCTGACCGTTTCGTAAGTATTGTTGTTTGCCCTTCTGTTTTAGGTGAGAAACGTTTTTCAAACACGCTTTTTGTCCAGAAAATTCAGTTGGAAAAGTTTTATTTTCGTCAACGGCATTATCAGGGCAACGGTTCTGCCCACTGACCCGTCTCTTTTTAGGGTCAGCTATTGTGAAGTATTTGAATGAAATTTTCATTTCTCTAATACTCGCTTTAAGTGAGGCCTCTGAAAGAAGAAAAAATTGAGTGTTGAGTTCAAAGTATTGACATCTTAGACCTGGAAAGGAATAAAGCATTGTAATGTCGCGCCAGGCCTCGCGGACCACCGCACCGCGGGGATGACCTTGAGACTGACCACTGCCCGCCGCGCCGACGCCGCCGAACCAAAAAGAAAGGCAGCGTGACGCGCTGCGGTCGTGTCTGTCCCTTTTCACGCTGAGGTGCGTGACCTCGCACCCTTTTTATTGGTTGCGTCACTTTTTGAGGTTTGAGGCGGTCCTTTTGCCGCCCTTTGTGAGTGACACAATTACCCAAGGTCAGTGACCGGTCAGCAGGACGTAACGTTTGATGGCACTCTCGCTCTCAATGGCGAACGGCCTTCGGAAGGACCCTCCCGGTTCACCTTTTATGGCCTCACCTGCATCAAAGTGGCGTCCTTGAGGCGTCGGAAACCAGAGCAGGCCACTTTCTTCTAGGAAGCGGTTGCCTCTCGTTTTTGCTGGACAGCACGGAGTCCCCTACTACTTCACGACCTCCCGAAAAAAATTGGGCGGGGACACACAGCTGCACCGAGTTTTGTTGGGGCCTCAGTCCCGTCGCAGCAGCCGAGTGGTGCAGTGTTCTGTCGCGATGAACGAGTGTGCTTCAGTGGCAGCGTTGGCCGTTAGTGTTCGAAAAGTGCCATTTTTGTGCAGTGGAAATGTGTGACCCCTCTCCCCCTCCCCGCGCGAGCACAGCCTAGCGGCTCCGCCATTTCGGATTACTTCGCCAGCGGCCTGGGCGGCCGCCCCGCCCTGCGTCGCACTCACCGCTACCTTTCGGCAGCCTCCTCCGCTTCGCTCATCAGATATGCAAATCAGTTAATCTTGTCTTTATGCAGAGCAGCGCGACAAGTTGAGATTAAGTCTGCCGCGGGGCCCGCCTATCTGGTGGCGCCGGCTCCGCCTCCACCGCCGTGCAGTAGCGACGCCTTGTTTCGGCTGTCTTTGCCGTCCGACCTGCGCCACGACGTCCGTGTGGTTGTGCAGATTGGACTGCGAAGACAGTAAAATAGAACCATATTCGAAGAAAATTGCCAAAAAAAATAAAATAAATAAATAACAAACAAAAAACACAGAACGAGTGCGTCGGAGCATCTTGAAAGGTTTCGCAAGTGCGTGAAAGCCAGGCCCCGCGTACCACTGCCGAGTTACGCCGAGGAAATGTGTGTTTTCCCTTTCTCGCCTTTTTGCGTTCCCTGACGCCGGAGAGATGTTTTAGAGGAGAGACAGAGAGGGCGGTGCTCCGCCGGCTGAGAGCAGCGACAGCACGAGAAAGGCGGCCCGAGATGGAAGGGTAAGGAGCGCCGGGGCGCCGCGCTGGCTTCGCTATTCGCAGGCAAATGAGGGCGTGCCGATAGCGCACGAGCTGCGTCCGCGGCGACGCCGCCACCCGAACGCCGCCGCTGTTCGCAGGCTGGAGACGAAGGTGATTAAGACGCCGTTTGCGTTGTCGGCGATTTGAGTGACTCAGAGGGCGTGTAAGTGAGTGGCCGCGCCAACAGCTGGAGTGGCGTGGCCGGCGGCAAGGTTAACGCAACAACCACTGCTTGCACACTACGAGGCAGTAAAAACGCTTTACGGCGCTGCGGGAATATATGGCCGTCGCGACGACGCGGGGGTGGGGCGGCAGGCGGGCTGTCCGAGGCGTCGCGACGCGCCGCCGTCGTCCGGCCGGACAGACGGGCTGGCAGTCCCGCGTTCCGGAAACAGCGTGTGTGCCCCACCATAGGCCGTTCGAAGCGAGGAAAAATGTTTCGGTCGGCACAGTTAAATGTAACAGTTTTTATTGTTTTTGAGACTCTGAAACGAATTGGGCTGCCTGGGCCCGGCAGCGGCGGCGTGGTCGTGGTGCGTGCGTGCGCGTGTTTGGACCGTGGGACTCGAGGGTTTTGCAGCGCCGAACACCGCGCAGCCAAAACAGGCGAAGCGGGATTTATCGCGTGTTTGTGAGTTTCTGTAAAACATCAAAAACTTAACTGAACGTTCACTTGTATGCTCAATTCAATGGAAATTCAATGGAAATATCAATGGATACATCATTGAAAGAATTTCCACGCGTGATGCCGCGAGTGGGACGGGGTGCGCGGAGCCGCGGGGGCTGCTTTCCGCGCGTCGGCGGCCGGGCGGATGTGTGCCGCCACGGCAATCACACGCGTGTCATTCCAATGCCGACTAGAGGATCTCGTTTGCATGTCTGGGCGTGCGTGCGCGCGCGTATTCTTGCTTGTACAAATAACCGCATCGTGCTGTTGACTATGCAAAGGGCCGCCTACATTGTCTCAGGGCATCGAAGCGTCTCATCTCGAAAACGCGTCCATTTCTGCGTGTAGTTTTGTTGTTGAATGCTTTGGATACTCATATTTCTTGCCCGATGCCACGCTGCAAAAAAAATAAATAAAAATGAAGATGCGATCATTTCCCCGTGGGTCGTTTCCAGCGCGATGCCGGCCGGGCGGTGCAGAGGCCATGCAACGTCAACGGCTGTCGTGATTAGAGCAGTTCTTGACGCTCTTCAGGTGAACTACTCGTTGCCTGGGACGTTCGGGGCGTAAAGCCGTTTTACTCCCGGCATAAAGTTTATTGCTGCGCCGTAAAGTGACCGACTACTGCCTGTTCCGCCGAGTGTTCCGGCAAATATTTGACGTGTAAACTTAATACAATCATGTGATACTTTATTGTCTGTGGCACGCGACGCGTCCGTAAAGGTGCGTGGCGCCGTGGCTCTCGGCCCGCCCCGCAAGCGCAAGTGCCAGGGAGAAAGGAAGCTCGCCGGCACAGAGTTGTGTCTCTGTTGCGGGCGGCTCGGGTTGGATCAAGCGGCCACCACGGCGAAAGGATCAAAGTGCCATGAATGACATCAACTCTAAAAAAAATCTGCAGCTCAATTAATTAAATTTCTTAATTGTCAATCGAAATTACATGCATGACTTCCGAGCAAGTCACTCCACCCCAACTCGAATTATTTTAATTTTTTTCTCGTGGCTGAACTGATCACAGTAAGTAACTTTTCCATTCTTCGTGTTGCCTAAATGGGCGAGGTGCGTGAGCAGAGCGACATGCACCGTTCCGAACGAAACGATTTGAAATCCAACCCGGCCGGCCGCGCGCACAGGGCGGGGAGCCGCGCCGCGCCGCGCCGCCATGCCCTGGCCGCGATGGCGGAGGGTCATGCGCCGCCAGCCGCGCCGCCGTGGCATGGCGCGCTCCGTGTGCGTCTGCATCCGTCGCGCAGGAACTGCTACTCGCCTGCGTCATGACACTGCCCAAGTTTTTGAACAGCAAAGCGGAAGCTTTCGGTTACTTTTTCGTCTCGGAATGTGACACTGGCAAGGCTCTGTATAATTCAGCAGCAACATCATCGTCGCAGCAAAACAGACCTTTTCGGAGATTCCCCATTTATATTTAATCAGGCTTCGCGTTGACTGGCCGGTGGTGTAGCAACATTGTGGTTGCGCATGTGTGCTGCCAGAAGCACTTGTGCAGGAGTGGTTATGGAATTTTAGATGAGGACCGCCCTGGCCGAGATGTGTGCCGAAAAGGATATCCGTCGAGGACTAAACGTAAGCAAAATTGTGCTATTCTCTCTCTCTCTCTCTCTCTCTCTCTCTCTCTCTCTCTCTCTCTCTCTCTCTCTCTCTCTCTCTCTCTCTCCCTCTCTCTCTCTCGTTCTCCTGCGCGAGTCTTCCGCTGCTTTATAAATAGCGCGGCGCGCGCCGCCCTCCATTTTGGGGGAAAAGGAAAATGGAACAAGTTTGGAGGCGCGAGGAGCGGGGCGTGTAGCGCGGCTAGCTCGGCCACCACGCCCGCCCACGGAGTATGCTCCAAACCCCCATGTTCCTGACCCTGTCAGAAATAGTAAAACAAAAGCCTGGTAATTTAATAATTTCTCCCTGTTTCCGCACCGCGCTCCTGCCGTTTTGCTGAGTGGCAGGCGCTGCACTTCCCCTCCGAGGGCCGCCGCGTTCTGCTGGCATTATCGTCATGAAATGCTCATGAAATGCACGGCGGAAGGCTCGAGGAAGACCGCGTTTTGTCTGCAGTATCTATTGCCCCTGCTGTGTCTGTGAGCGCGTGTGTGTGTGAGAGAGAGATAGAGCGCGAGCGAGCGAGTGGAGAGAGGCGGAGGGAGGTGTACTCCGGTAGGAAATGTAAATAACACAGTGTGTTTGTCGCACAGCACGGGGCTGCGAGGCCCGGTGGGTTGCGCCTGAAAACATGCCAGCTCGCCGTCCTCCGTCTCTCTCCCTCCCTCCTCTCATTTCCTTTTCTAAACGCAGCCTAGGACCGCTGGTTTAATCAACTCCTCACCGCGCTGCACCAGTGTGTAGCGCGCCTCTGCACTCTCAAAAAAGCCACTGTACAGGAGCGCTTTGGGAAATTGAGAAATTTGAATTTTGGAGCGAGAGGGTCAGGACACCGTAATGCTTTGCAACGTTCTGCGCCTATCTCGTCTTGGCGTAACACAGGCGCACCGAGGAGCCCTACGGCATGTGATCCACAACGCGTTGCATTTCCAGGGACGCGTTCTGCACCGTAACGTGTTCTGCGCCGCCGGCTCGCTGTCGCTCGAATCGACGACGTTTGCGACTGTTGTGGTTTTAACGCTGTTGAATTTTTTTTGCACAGCTGGACGGAGCACTCCTTTTCTTCGCTCGCGTCGTACATTTAGCGGCTAAGTGACATACACACGCACGCCCACACACACCGGGGCGCGTGCGTGCGTGTCCCAGGTATTTCCCGTTTACACGAATTGCGTATGAATTACGGCCCCACGTCACGTCATAGGAGTGGCGCCGGGCCGAGCCGGGGCCCGCCGGGCTGTGGACGCGGGGAGGGGGAAAGCGAGCTATCGTGTCTGCCCGGTTCAGTAGTTGAGTGGAGCTGACAAGACCGTGGCCCCGCCGTGGCCTCAGGGGAACAAGGGTGGCGCCAAGAAGAGGAAGAAAACGAAGGAGGAGGAGGGGAAGAAGGAGAAGAAGAGCCCCTCCCTCCCGCCGTGCCTGATAGGTGGACACAAGGCCGAGTGTGTGCCCGGCGTACACAACAGGGTCTTCCTGTCCTAATTTTTTCGATACGAAAACTAATTTTTTTTTCTCGTCCGTTTGGACGGGGTCTGGGGGGCGGGTCAACCAGGCTGTTCGACGACGTTCACCTCCCGGCCCCGTTCAAGGTCAAGATTCCCGGGCGGGCGCCCCATTGTCCTGCTGCAGGGCGGCCCCGCCGATCGAGGCCAATCAGAGCAACTCTGTGTACCCTTGGACGCTGAGTTGCCGGGCGCGCGCACACACAGACGCACACAGACGCAGACACACACACACACACCAGACGGCCAACTCATCACGATGTCGCGCGGTGTTCTATTCTAAAAGGCAAAAGTTAAATTAGTTTTGCGCTTGATGATGAGGGATGAGGCCCCAGGTCAGCAGCCCGCCCCACAGCAACCTTGGCTGGCCATCACCGCGAGTTGACTGTTGACCTGGCTGCTGCTGCTGGCCGGTCAATGGCTGGGCCGGTCCAGGCCGCCCATCCGCCTGCGCCGCTGGCTTACAAACTTTGGAATTTGAATTCAAGTTGCCCCATTGCTGGTGCGGGCTGGCAGGGCCGGCAGGGCTGGGCAGGCGGAGCGGGAACGGAGAGGCAAAAGAGAGAAGGGCTTAGGGAGCGGGGGAGGGGCAGGGGGCTGCGTTCGATCGCCCCGACCCAATCTGATGAAAGCTTGCTTTACCCGC
>CM060087.1:16935657-16999203 GCA_030522485.1 Stenchaetothrips biformis
TCCGTATTCCAAAAACAGAGGCGGCGCAGCCCCGCGCTCCCTCGGCGGCAGCAGGCGGCCGGGGCGCGCCGTCCGAATTTGTAATTAAAGCTGTAAATTAGGATCTAGTGGGGAGAAGTGTTAATTCTACCCCTCCCCGGATGCGGGTATGTCGGCAGTGGTGGTGGAAAAATGGAGGAGGGTAAAGAAGGAGGCCCGGCACGCCATGGCCTGCATGGCCTGCCCGCTAGATGGAGATTTATGGCGAATGTGTGATAAGGGATTGGAGGATCGGCCGCCAGGATTTCGTTTATTAACGCGTCCTTCTTCGCGATAAATCCTGGGCTTGGCGGCGAGGGGTCCGGGTGTGGGTCGGCTGGTCCTGGGCGGGGGGCCAGAGGGGATGCCGTGTGGGACGCTGCTGGCCCTCCGGGTCTCATCCATTTTTATTCAGATCGGTCTGACTTGTAAATTTTTCTAATGTCTCTCTCAGAGCTAGAAAAATATAAGGGGGCGCAAAGTGCGTGAGAGTGCGTTAGTGGCACCCCCGCATATGCTTCACTTGACCAGTCTCAGCTGTTCTTTCAAGCACAGTGGACCGAACCCGTTCCAAAGCTGCCCGCGAAAGCCCGGCCGTCTACAGTTCTGGGAGGCACGGGGCATGGGTGGAGAGGCCGCGTTCGAATCGCCTCGAAAATCCTCCTTCCTCTCTGCGCCGACTGCAGCGCCGTGTACGACAAGGACGACGGGGACACAGATCCGAACGCAGCCCGAAAAGGGTCGATGTTGCCGAGCGGCTGCCTCCGAAGCTGGCTCTGTCGGCAGCACTGGCAGGGGCGGGCAGGGCGCAGGGGGAGGGTGGCCGGTGGCGCGTCGCCCTCCCGCCGCGACGCCGTCCTCCTCGCACTAGCACTGCAGGTGGCGCGGCCACGGAACCACTTCGGACGCACCTCGCGGCGTGGCGGCGCGTAGCGGCGGAGCGTCAGCGCAAGTTCACGGCATCGCCGGTGAGGGCGCCACGGGCCGCAGCGAGGGGGGGACACACCCCGCCCCGCCCCGCCCGGAATTCACCCTCGGCCCATCGGCAAGAAGTGGATCCGATCTATGGCACGGTTGGCGTCGGCCCCGCCAAAAGCCACCACGCCCTAATGCTCATGAAACGGTAGCGCGCCTCGGCACTGTACCTGCTTCCCGCCTGCACGGCGTGGCCGAGGCACGGCCGCCGTTTCCCCGCGAGGGATCGAAGAGGTGCAGGCCGCGGGGGGCGTGATCCCATAAGTCTTATGAGTACGGCCACATGAAAGATACCATCGCTCCCATGGGCAATCCACCAGCAGCACTGCTCCACCGCCTGCCGCCCCGCCGCCCAGCCCCTCCGGTCCACGACGGCCTCCTCGACGGCCTCCCTCACGAGCCATCGCGCAGATAGGGCCGCGCCGCACCCCGCCGTCCCAGCCGCCGTCCCAGCCGCCATGCGCGACAATGAATTAAGCTCAACACCAATTTACCGCCACCTAGCGCGCCGTCGTGCTGCGCCGAGCTGCGCGCTGTGCACCCCGCCTCGATGCCTTTCCGAAAAGGCGCCCCAGATAGATAGCGCTGTTTTTCTTCCACACAACTTTTCCAGCAGGGGATTTACGACGGAAGTTGGTACTTGGTGTGCTTGGCGCGCTGGGCTGGGCGGGGCAGGGCCGCTGGGTAGGCAGCAGTGCCCGCCCGTCCGCTTGCCCGTCTGTCCACCTGTCCGATGGCCATCACTTGGCGGGAGGGGAGGGTGGGGACTCAGGTGCCGGTTGTAGAGATCCAGGCGTTCCTCAGCGCCTTCTCGCAAAAATAATTCTCTCCTTGCGGGGATTCTGGCGGCAGTTAGTCGTTGCGCGCACGCGGCGTCTCCAGCTTGTTGACAGGCCGTCGACAGCCACCGAGGCGAGGTGGGGGCGAAGTAAAGCAGGCTGACCCGGGGGCCGAATGGCGTGGAGTGGCGCAGCCGCGTCAAAGTTCGCAGGAGTGCACCCTTAGTGCGCAGGCGGGCCGGCGGGGTGGGGGGCGTCGGCCAGGCTGGACCGCGCGTAGCATGAGCACGGCGCCATGCAAGGGCGCAGCGGACCGCCCGGCGCCGCCGCCCCGCCCCACCGCGCCACGCCCCGCCACGCCACCCAGCCTCCCTGGCCGTTTGGCGAGGTCCTGAGCCCTTTGCAGGAGGTCCTCGTCGTGGGGGTGGGAGAGAGATGGCATAGTCGGGCAGCGCTGGTTGCTGCCAGAGCGCTGCGAGAGCGCGATCCTTATCGTAAAACTGTATGGGCCGCACTGGCCCTCGCGCCCCGTCGCTGCGCTGTCAGGCCGGGCCCCTCCCCCTCCCCCCCTCCCCGATGCCGCACTCCACGGGCTGCGGCCGGCGCGCCGCGGCGCCATGCTCCTCACGCGGAGTACAGAGCAGTGCCATTCCGCATAGACACCTGCGTGGAATCGCCTGTTGTGGAGGGCCCACCATTCTTAGCGTTGAGCGTTAGGGGGCTGTGAAGTTCTTCTGGTCGGACAACCTCCTTCGCTCTAATTTGCCTGTTGAACACCGAGTTAAAAATCAACGACAAAACGAAAAGGGCTGGGAATCGTCTGCTTTAGGGAGCAGAATAAACAAAATATCCACGTCGTTGAACGCCCGTCCATAGGCGCCGCCGAGCCGCGCCCATTTTCCCCGCGAGACGCTTAAAAGTAAGAGGCGGAAAATTTTTGGTCGTTGGAGCGGGTTGCGCCTGCAGCGACTTCCGTGACCGCGCACAGCCAAGCCGCGACACGCAGTGAGATGGGCCGCCTTCAACACCTGGGCTCGGGTGCGCGGATCTTCATCGCGCTAAACCGCCAACTTTTATCGCGGCAATAACATTTTCAATGCGCTGGCGAAACTTTCTAGCTACCACTGCCGCCCTGCTCCATCTCCTGGAAAGAATGGACCGTTAAAGATAACGCTGGGCTGTGGCTGCCAACAGCCCTAAGGGGGGGTACTGATGGGGGCTCTGAGGGACTACGGGGGCGACCTGGCCCTGATGGAAGAAGAGGAGGCTGAAGCAGTGTGTGGGAAGGGAATTCCAGGCTCGGCGGGAAATTACAAGAACAAGGTAGGGGTGTGGTATGTACCAGAAATGTGGTCCTGACGCCGTGGCGAGATATCGAAATTCGCAATGGTGGCGTCAGCAGCAACGCGAAGGGAGGCAGGGAGGGGGAGTGGTAAGGGGCAAAAAAGGACGGTCTGGCCCGCGAGTTCAGCCCACGTAAGGAACCGCGGGAAGGGAGGGGAGGGAGGCGATCGATTGCCAGGCCGGGATTATCCAGCCATATAACTTCCCCTTCACCCTCACTTCCTCGCTGCGGCTGCGCTGCCACTGTACAAAATGGACAGCGGCCTTTTAAAAAGCGTCTTGGACTTCAATTGGATCGGAGTCCAGGGCCGCCGCAGCAACTGCGTTCCGCTGGATTCACTCACGCAAAAGAGGCAAAAACGGATGCAAACTGCCATAGGAATTAAAAGTAAATGCATATCTCTCGGGAACAAAAACCCACGCGTTGCGTCGTTAACAATGAAAATGCTGCTGCTGGCTGGCAGTCGTGCAGGAAGAGAATGCCTTGCCAGTGCATTGTGCTCGCCGGAGAAATTAAAACCGCTGCCGCAATCTAGCGGACGAGTGCGAAGTCTGCCGCCGATGGCGTGGCGACGGCGACGCTCCCTGGTGGCGGGGTGTGGAAGTCACAACCCCACCCCCACCCCTTCCGAGAAAAAAAAAGAGGGACAAAAAAAAAGACAGGGCGGTGCGCTAAATCACGATAGCCCTCGAGACCGTCACGACAATGAATTTATTGCCCATACTGCACACACTGGGAACTCCACTTCAATTTAGATTCCCAATTTTCTCGAGAGTATTTTTTTTTTGTTTTTGCACTGGCCGGAAAAACGCTGGGGGACACAAAGGGGAAGGAAGTGGTTTTACTGACTTCGATATGTCTACTTTGGTCAGTAGTTGCACATGCGGGGCACGTCGTCACCGCCACCTTACACCTTTCTCGGGAACAGGTGCACACCCACGCGCGCACACAGGTGTGTGTGTGTGTAGAGGTGTGTGTGTGTGTGTGTGTGTGTGAAGGACAAGAAGAGAGTCGGCGCGGCAGAGGACGATGTGCAGACCGACGCTGAGGATTTCAGCTACCCCTTCCTGCGAGTTGATTCAATCGGATCTAGAGGCTGCACAGCACCAGGCAGCCATCCGGGGAAGCGTTCACCTCGAGGCATCCTCGCGCAGTGGCGCGCAGAGGCGTTCAGAGGGGCCCTCGAATCTCTCCCACGTGTCTCTATACACACATACTACCTGGGGCCTCCACATTCTTTTCTCTCCTCCCCTCTCACCTGTGAGGCGCTTTCCTATACTTCTGGCGTGCCATTGCCGGTCCAATATCCCGCCATCCCGTTTCATGGCGAAAGGGGGAGGGGGCAATACTCGCCAACGCTTATGCCCCCGTGGGGGCCCGCTGTGGGGACAATGCCAGGAATATCTTTCTCATTCTCACTATTCCATATTTTTCTTTTTATACTCGATATCCCAGCCGCACCTTCCCCTCGGGAAGTTCCCTGGACCCGTCTTCTTGGCTACGTCAGCACTGGGGTTTTTCATCGATTTGCCGAGATTTTCTGTTTGTGAAATTAGACTCTGGTATAGTTGACTTCCAAGCAAAGCCCCTAATGTTTTGGAATTTTTTTAGAGTGTTCCTAGTCGCTTCAAGCGGTCTGTTTCATCAACAAAGTGCCTGGGTTGTCTGTCAACAGCGCTAGATTTTTTTTCTTTCGAATGTCAGCTTTTTCTTCCTCCCACGCCGATACCCCGCATAGCGGAGTGACAAAAGCGCTTCGGCAGGACTAGCGTAGGCTAGCCCATCGCGATCGCAGCGCCGCGGGCGGCAGAGGGCGGTACTGCTGCGACGCAACCACCCCGTGGCTGTCGGCCGGGATGTCCACCGAGACCGCCGCGCCACCTGGCGGCAGATTGCTGAGGCTGCACGGCTCCAGCGCACAGCAGCAGCCCGCCGGCCCGCCGGCTCGGTCGGTGATGTCACCAGCTGAGGGGAGGGGGCGCTTCCTGTGCCGGTCGCGCCAACATTCAAACCGCAGCTCGAAGCTGTGAGTGTGCACCTTGCCGGCCTATACGAGAACGCAAGTCCCACTCGTCGAAATTCCAATCGATGCTTTGCCGGTGATTGCCCGTTCATCGCGATATGCTCTCCGCTCGCTGCTGATTCACATGCATTACTTCTACTTCTGACGGTAAACGGCGCGTTTTGCGCAGCACGAGTCGTCGACTTTTATGGAAAGCCATCTCGCAATTCTCATAAATTTTTAATTCCTTCCCTGGTGCCTCCGTTTTCTACATGAAACAGTTGCATATCGCGGAGCAAGAAAAATGGCGCGCTTCTAAACGCATCCTTCTGAGAAGGGCCGAGGCGCAGGAACCGCGGCCCTGCGGAAGGTGGTGCTAACGCCCTCTATAAAACCGGTCGTGCTTTTATCAAGATGTTGGTCAGCCGGGCCACGCAACGTCGTGCAGCCTGGCGCCCACAGCGTGACCGGCATTTATCGAGGCGAATAAAAAGTGCCAACTTTCCTTTGACTGCCTGCCTGCCGCCTCGCCAACTGCAAAATAACTTTTATCCCCATTTTTTTTTTCATCCGCTAGAGAAAAAAATGCGCCATGTGGTTGAATACAAAGGGCGCAATGCACCACGATAAAAAGAGAAAAGGTGACGTCCCGTCTGTATTAGGAGGGCAAATAATAATCCAAGTAACGATAATAACACCCAAAGCGGGGCCTCGAAATTGCTGCAGAAAACAACTGGTCATAAGACTGCTGCTGAACTGAAACTGAACCATTTCGCGTCGCTCGTTCGGTTCGTGGAACAGCCGCTCGGGAGCGCTGCGCTGCGCTGCGCTGCCCCGGGAGAGCAGTGCTGAGCGGCGGGGCGGCCCCGGATCGCCCCTAAATACACTCTCCAAGAGATACTGTGCCGCGGAATGGCTTCTTTGTTCCCCGCTTATGTCTCCCTCAGAGGTCCATTAGCGTCCACGGCGTAATGACCAGGTTGGCAAGCCTGCTCTGCTGGAAACAAGTGGCAGCAGGGCTGCCAAACCTCGGCGCTCGCGCCGCCGGGGCCGACCGTCCGAACCGCGAGACAGCCACGGTGGGTGCCGTCAGATCGGGACGCCCGCTGCTCGCGGCAACAACGGCCATTCTCCATCAGCATGCAGTGTTGCACTGCACGCTGCTGCACTTTGCATGGAGCGGCGCACGTTCGCGACGCTCCGGTTGTAAGCCAGTCTGACAAGCCGATGGGAGCTTCCTGAACCAATGCAGCCATCGCGGCACAATGGGCCCTCCTCGGACCTGCTGGGCCCGGCGCCCCTCCCTGCCCGTTCTCACGGGGCGAGAGGGCGTCGTCTTTGTTTCTCCTTGACCACTCCCTGCGCCATTACCGCGCCGGTGAATTGCCCCTAATACCTTCCTATACGGTGAGTGCAGTGCAGCAATGGCTCAATACGGGCTGTTCCCGGGAACGTTGGGGCGCCTGCAGTGCCTCTGTCGGCAACTGGACGCGGACGACAGGCAAAGGGGCTTTTGGCTCGCCATCGCCATTAGGCAGCGTGGATGCCAACGGCGGGGTCGTTCCGAACGGCGTCGTTCTGTCTACCTCGCACTCGTGGGGAGCTGCGGGGTTGCGAGTGAGACGGGCCCCTGTTCGGACGCAGCCTGCTGTGGACGCAGTCCGAAGCGGCAGTCCCATCCGTGCTTCGATTCCCCGCTTGAGAGGTACTTATAATCTTTGATCTGGCATTGCAATGCTGTTTTATAAACTTTATTCGAATGAAAAAATCAATCGTAAAATCTTCAAAGAAAATACTCCCGATTAAAAAATAATCAACGAACCAAAATTCCGTGGCTCGAGGGGGGCAAGGCCGCGCCCTGGCCTGCGCGAGTTCCAGAAGGTTTGACAGTTTTTGTAGTGACGAGGGACTTGCGGAGCATAGCGGTCTATTTTTATGGGGCCATAAAGGCCGTCTTGTCCGCCGTCTTCACTGCCGCCGAGCAGCAGAGACAAGGAGGTGGGAAAAGAAACGACGAAACAAAAAAAAAGTGCCCCATTGAGTTTGCAACGGTCGGCCGGCGCGACCTACGACATCTCGCCTCATCTTTCGAGTAATCGATCGCAGTCGATGATGCTCGTCTCGTATCGCTGGCCAACAGGCATTCCTGGGCCCGGCTGAAGCAGAGTTGAAACGACATCTGTGGAACTCTTGCCCCAACCAGGGCAAAATCATTGCGACCACACACTCGTGAAAACTAAAACACACCCACACCAGCACACACATACCCACCCCCTGCACACGGACGCATTCGGAGAGTGCAAATTTTTCGTCCGTCACGGCAATTTGCGGGGGAATTAAGTGTGACAAAGGCGGTCTTCTTCCGAACGCAAACATAGCCGCTCCAAGGCCACGCTTTACAGCATTCGCACACACACGCACACACACACGCTCCGCTCCAACACACTTGCACACAGAGACGGAGCCCGCTCATTGTATGACAAAAAGGGTTGCGCGTTTCTTTTCTCTGTCCGTCCCTTTTTCGGGGACAATCGCGCTCTGGGATGAGGTGGAATGAGGGTAAAAACCTAACAGAGACAAAAATAGGGAGCAATATTCTGGAAGGTCAGCGCGTTGTTTGGTCCGGGCAACTGCAGTCAGTCCTGGCGGACTCAAGGTTGCTTCAACAAAAAAGCATTGCGTGGGCCGGGGCTAAAGGGTTGGCCTGACCTTGATCGCGTGTGGTGGTGGTGGCCGTCTGGGTGGCCGCCGGGTGTCCTTCGGACTGGCGGCCCGCACCTCGGGGCTGTTTGCTAGCCCGGCCAGTCAGTGCCGTCATGAGTCCAGGGAGGACCGCACCTCCGCAGCTCCGGAGCTGCCCGTCGTGGACCAGTTAAAATTGTGCGCGGAGATACCCCTCGGCTTCTTGCCGGTGACGCGCGCGGCGGATGGTGAAAGTGTGAGTGTAGTGCGACGCGGTGCGACGCTGCTGGTCGATACTCCTCGGCCGAGAGACTGCGACCAGGGGATGGCCGCCCCACCCCCTCCCCCGAGAGATCCGTGCTCCGGCGGAGATACTCCAGTGGCGAGAGACTTTTCGGCATCGTGAATCGGACGGTTTCTCCTGAGGCGGGTACCCAAGTCTTCCCAAGTGTCGTCGACGTCTCCAGGTGACACCCCTGGACAGGGACTTTAACGCGCGAGGGTGAGGCAGCGTCGAGGGGTATCGCCGGCGCGTGCCGCGGAGCCCCGTTCGATAGTTGATACGCGGGACCAATGCTAACGCCGTAAAGTGACGTCACACGCTGTAAAGTGACGTGGTGGCCGCAGTAAAAAGGTGATAAGTGCCATAATAAAAGTGTGTCGTGCTGCTTCTGCTTGAGCACGTGTTAAGTGGGACATTAGCAAGGTGTAAGTGCAGTAAAAGAGAGTTACGGCTGTGGACTCTCACTTGAGTCCCTGCAAGGAGAGGGTGGCTGACAGTTTCCTGACTCTTGGCTCCTCTTTCCGACACTTTAAAAATACGGAAAATTTCATCTCGTGTTCGGCCGGCTTTTGGAGCGAGTGGCCATGCTGTGCTACTTTTTTTGGAGCTGGACTGTCGTAGCGCGCTGCACTCCGATCGCTTCTCGTTAAACTCGAGAGTCTAACATGATATCGGCGCACCTGGCAGCCGGCCAAGCGCAATGCGAGGTTATGATGAAGAGAATTGAACCCTTCTGCCCCGACCTCTCGCTCGCTCTCTCGCCGCAGTCTCACCTGTCTCTCTCGCCAGAGAAAGCGTGTTCGCATGTGCCCCGCGATATAAACGTAAACATGTCGAAGCGTTTTACGCACTGGGCGAAGATCATACGCAAATAAAGTCCGGGATTCGGGGCAAGGCTCTCGGTCTACGTCGTGCATCGGGTGGAAACAACGACGACGCTTTCCAAAGGTTCTTCCGTCCAGCCTGGCACAAGTAATATTTTCTTTTTGATTTAGAAAAATTAACGCAACCGGGTGAAGAGGGAGCAAAGTCCTTGCCTGTTCTCTCCAAATATGTTTTTCAATAATTACGTTTTCATTTTTTTAAATAACTGGTAAGGGAGGTTGCAAAAATTTACGGTCCATTCGAACGGTCTCACGAACCTGATTCCGATTGGTGGAAGTGACTGTACGTGCCAGCTCCAAGCAAGGGGATCGTTTCCATGACAACGTGCCCGAGTGAGAGAGACGGCAGGCACTCGGAGCGAGAGAGACGGGCGAGCAGGGAGGGGAGCTGAAGTCGGAGAGGGGCCGGTCTGACAGACACCCCGCAGTGAAGGTAGTGGGGCGATGGCAACGCCCTTCTACACGCCCATCAGCATTATTTGCATACGTTTTATTATTTTTACTCTCGCATTTTCCCCCTCGCAGGTTGGTTTTTCCGCAAGTCGAAATGTTCCTTGACGAGGCACCGAGATGGGTGCGGCGCAGTGCACCAGTCCACGGGCGTTTCGCCGAGGATTCGAGGCTTCGGAACCGCCGAAAAACGTCGCGGTGGCCGAGCCCTGCCGTGCCACGCCACGCCACGCTGTATCCAAGTCGAACACGATCGTAAAGTGGTCGTGCTGGCGCTCGGTAGACGGCAGGGACCGCCGCCAAGCCCCTGTCCCCGCTCCAGGGCGGCCCCCAGGTCGCGTCGCGGCACGCCGTAGTCGCGCCGACAACTTGGCTTCATTCCGAAAACGACGGCAGCGCCCCTCGGCCGCGCGGCGAATATACTCTCCCACCATAACGGGGCAAGCGGGATGCGTGTTGTGACACCCGGGATGGCGAACTTGCGCAGTCCCCAAGTGTCGAGCGGGACGCCGAATGGCTGACATTTTGCTTTTCCTTATTTCTATTTCACGCGACTGTACAGAGGCGCACCAAGCTGTTTGGCCTTTATCCACAAAAGAAACAAAAGACCTGACTTTTTCTACGGACTAATTTAAATGCTCTAATCCAAACAAAAAAATGCTCGCCAATAAATGTCGTCCGCTGGTTATATGAGCCCACGATGGGTGGGCTGAAAGTGGAAACAGAGATATATCAAACGGCCGGGAAACCTCCCGAAAAGTGTGTGTAAAGCAACTTCCCGCACAGTCTACGTAAAAGATAGTGGCCGGCACACGCCGAAAGACGACCTGCCAATAAAACTCGTCCGATTTTGCATGAGAGGTGTTCGGGTAAGGTCCGCCCGCGGCCGGCGCTACTGTAATCCCAACACTGCACACCCAAAACTTTACTCACCATAAAACGGAAGCAGGTAAAAATTATCTTTATTCCATCTCCTTAAATGGGCCACTGTTTATGAATTCAGTGAATTTGAAACAGCTGCGCGAGGCCAGGCAGAGGTGTCGCGCCTTCGTTAGGGCAAGTGTGCCGACCATATTAGCGTAGTCTGTGCCACCGCGACTATACAATTACAGTTGGGATGGGGAACACGGTAATCAGGGAATGCATTAGCTCTATTCCCTACCAACTTAATTATGTGCACCATGTTAAATGTCCTTGTAACTTTCAAGCCGATAAAAAATTAATAAATAAAAAAATATAAATTGCTTTTTTTTTCGGTAGCCACACACAAGTTTTTCTCGGTGTGTACAGTTTGTTATTGTTTCCTTCACAAAAAAAACCCGTTGAAAGGGTTTGTGTGACCCAGTGTCCTGGTTCACGGTGGCGTCCCTCTGCAGGGTGGATCGGTCGAAATGATTTACAGGGCAAATTAGGTTGGCCGTAAAGCCGGTCCTGCCAGGGCGGAGGTGCAGGTGTCCCGCTTCCGCACCGCGGTTCGCGGACTGACTCCGACGGTTTCCCCCGCGGCTCCCTCGCTAAAAAAATCACACCAGCATATTCCCTGCGCATCGCCCTCTTTAACGAAGTCGCTAACTAATTTTACTTTATACGGCGCTGCAGTCATCGGCGCCGTTGTTTCTCGGGCGGCGCGCCACGCCGCGGCGGTTTGGGCCCGCTAAATCCGCGCCTTCAAAAAGCCGGAGGGCCCTTCCGTTTTTAAGCGGCGTCCGGAAGGGGTGCGGTGTGGCAGGCCGCGCAAACAGTGGGTCAGAAGACGGGTGCAGGCCGCGCCCTGGCAATAGGCCAAAACTCTTTACTAGTTTTGAGCCTCCAAGAATCGCCTAAATGGGACTCGAATCGAACTGGCGTGTGACCCCACCAATGGATTCCTCGTTTAGGAGAGCAATCCATAAGGTGATGGTTCAACACGTTCGATTCGTATTCCCATTTATGCGACACTGGAGCTTGTAAAGCGTATAGAATTTTGGCGACCTACACGGTCTGTCTGGCCAACTGTGCCGCCGCCAGCCCACGGCAGCTCACGGCATGACTACGCCAGACACCAGCACCGAACAGGCACGCGTTACGAGTCGGCGACGCGCGCATGGATGGCGCCGTGATGCGGAATTTATGATTTACGAGTGGCGCCGCCCCGCTAAGCGCCATTGACGTGCCCGTTGCCGGACGTTTGCGGTCTAATTCGAAGGTATTGGCCATTTCCCGACGCGCCAATGTGGATTAACTGCACGCGGCGGGGGGCGGCGGATGTGTTCACCCGAACTGCCGTTCAATTGCCACCGGAAAACAATTCCGACTGAACTTAGTTGAGGAGACAATGAGGGCCACCCCAAGAGATAAGGGTTGGTTTCCCATGTTTATTGTCGCTATGAACTGAGGTCATTTCTTTTCGACGTGTGTAAACGTTTGTTGTTTGTTCCAAGGGAATTACCCGAACACGTATTTTCTCTTCATGCAATTTACTTCCGCAAGGCCAAAAGTCAAGTTTTCAACCGTTTGGCAAAAAAAAAATTTTTTTTTAGCCAAGGAGCGAAAAATTTTCAAGGAGCAATGGCTGGGGACAGTGTGTGCTTCCCTTGGTCGCCGTTGCCCCACGCTGGCCCACCCGCCACCTGATGGCCACGCTCTCGTCAGCTACCCGCGGGGGGCCGTGCCATTTCCTCGAGGCGTGTGCTGGACCGCGTGCATTATAAAACGCTGATCATGCGCTTGCGGCCGCGTGCGCCTGAAGGCCGGGCGCGGCTGGCCAATCCTGGAGAATTGGCGATCGACCAATCCAGTGTGTGATGCGTCCATCGTCGCGGCCATGCCAACGTGCCGGCCTGCTCGCAGGGGGCTGGGCACAGTGGCTCGCCCCGGCCAGTTTATTCGTCCACTAGCACAAAATCAGCCATCGCAGCGCGCCAGCAGCGAGTCGTACTGGACGGGGGGTTTACTGCGTCTGACTGCGACGCCACTGACCGGTCCAACGGCGCTACGATGGCCGCAATTTTTGACGCGACAAACTTGGAGGAATAGGGTGCGGGACCCGACCGCCGCGCCACCCGCATACGCATGTGCTCCCGGCGAAGCCGCGTGGAGAAATCGCTACAGCGCGGACGGCCATGGACCTATTGACTGTGCGTAGAGGCACTCAGCAAGTGATCCATGCAGAGTAAAAAAAATAATAAATTAGTGTTAATGGAATATTTTTAGGCAATGTAAAATGTTTAAAATTGCGTGAAAGTCAAATGCATTGCCAGTAAATTAGAACTTCCTTGAAATATTTAAACGTGTGGGTTTATTCTACATAGAGGGCACAACCTCCGCGATCATATTCAGACATGCGTGACCCACCAGCTGTTTCCGCTAGCCAAAAATAAAAAAAAAAAAAAGAAAGAAAATTGTGTGCGCACGGGGGCCGACATGGACGTCGGCCCGCTCCTGGTTCAATGGCCCCCGAGAGGGCGCTCGCCGCTACCAACGTCCAATTTCTCTGTTGCCCTTTTGCCGGCGTCGCTGTCGCCGCCCCCAGCATCGCGTGGGCGGGCTGCACTACATGATTTGCACCGCTTTCACACTGTTGGCACGCCGGTGCAACGGCCGCACCAGCCAGCCCTCGGGCTTGACTCGAGGCTGCCTTGGGTCATTTGGCTGATTCGTCCAATTTTAACGCGTGCGGAACGGCTACAGATTAACAGTGCAAGAAATTGCAAGTGCAGCGATTCAGAATGGCGCTGTGTCACGCGCCCGCGCCGGCAATATGTTGTTACGGCGGACAGCCGCGCTAGGCGAAGCACAAAACCTTGCACCTTGCGAGAAGCCCAGGCGACTTTGTAGTGTACTTGGCAGTTTTCGAGGTAGTGACTCGTTTTGCTGTCGCATTGCATCTGAAAAGGACGAAAAACTGCCTGCAATTTTATTCTGTTCCCTTGCGAGTGTTTCTGCTCTGAATTCTCTATTCTTCACGTTGAGCGGAGAAGGAAGCGAAGGGAGCGCCACCCCGCGTTATTCCGAGAACAGCCGGGCGTGCGCGGGGCTCGCAAACCACAGCGCCAGACAGGACGTGCGCAGCGGTAATGACTCTGTTGCGCCAGTTTCTCCCGCCGATGATGGCAAAACAAATGGCGGCCGGACAAGTGGCGCTGCGCTTTCGAAAATAACAACCATCACCATCGGCTGCCATTGCCGGCAGCAGCGCCGAGCCGCCGGCGGAACGAAGCGCCCTGCCAAGTAGAGGGCGGTGGCCGGCCGCAGGTTGGCCCGAGCCGCTCATTTTCGGACGGACCAGGGAGTGCCAACTTCACGAAAATACTCAATAATTCACAAGAGGTGAGCGTTACGGGCGCGACACAAAAAACAATGAGGTTAAAATTGAATTTCAAGCGTTCTCATGCATGACATTTCTAACGGGGGCTTTGCGGAGTTTGTATCTCGCTCCCGCCGCTCCGAGTGTCCGCGTGGCAGTGCGTGGGCAGGCGGCAGCGTGGGCCGCGGCCGTGACAGCCACTCGAGGCACGCCGTGTATCGCTGGAGGAATCGCCCAAAATACCGGGAAGCAGCTCCCGCAACATCTCCATTTGTATAAAAATGTCGTATAGCGCCCCCGAAAGAAAACAAAGAGAGAACGGTAGTAGTTTTGGTCGTCGTGTCAATGGCCGACGGCACGTCAAGCCGCTTCAAGCGGTCGTCTGGGTCGTCTCGACGTGGTGACAACGACCTGACGGCCCGACGGCTCAACAGCCCGGCAAGCGCCTTGCGATTGGCGCGAGGACCGCTTGATCGAATTGATACGGGCTGACGGGCCGTCCGAGAACCCATCGGGACACTCCATAGCCATAGCAATATGCGGCCGTAGCCGGAATCGGGAGGGACACTCCCAATAAAAAGTTTCTGCTGTGCGTGTCGCTTTCCGCACAATGGAAAAACGATCCTTTTTTTTTCTCCGCGTGCAGGGCAACGACCTGGGCGGCTGTTGGGAGCAAAAACAAAAGGGGGGCAGTTCTACGAACCAGCACCTGAGCATTCTGTTCCTACCCTGCACCCCTCCCGCCCCCACCCACGTCCCCTGCCGCCTCTGCCTTGGTTATTGCGAATGGCAGTGCTCAGCGAAACCTCATCGGCCAATGCAGTGTCGGGGGCGGTCGTTCTGCAAGCCAACCAATGAGCAGGGCCCAGGGAAACCCACAGGCACCAGGCCGGTTTAGATCACCCAATGTTTACCAAATTTATTTTAAATTTTTTGCGTGGTCGACGTAAGGCGAAATGTTTATAACTCCACTTTTCCGCCGGCAGGAATTTTTTAAAAACAATTTGGTGGTGGGTTTCCTGGGCGGATTATGGTTTCCCCTGGCTGTATTGTCCCGGACTTTATCACGGCCGGCACCACGCACCGAGCGGGGCGATCGGGTGGCGGGCGGGGCGGCCAGCCTCGTCGACACAAGTGCGATAGAGAAATAAACCTCGCGATCAAACGACTGCTGCGCCGGGCCGTCCAGGCCGTCCAGGACCAGCTGACCGGGACCCCCATGCTGGGGCGGGGCGGGCAGGGTGGGGCGGGGCGGGCTGGGCGAGGCGCGGCAGGGCGTTCTAGTGGGTGTGCCGGCGCCCGCCTGTTCCGTGCGAGTAGCGACCACCTTTTTCCAAGAAAAGCGCGCTCCCCCTGGAACCACAACGCTGCTGCTTTAATTGGATTCAAAAAACATTTATCAAAGAAACCATGAAGAAAGAGACGCATTATGACCCCCAAGTATTATTTTTTTTGGATTCATGACTATGTTTTGGCGCCCTATAATGACAGAAAGAATCCAGTCTTGGACTGAGGCTACGCGGCTGCGTTTTCATGGGAACATTTTCCATCCTTCCCCTTTCCTCCCCCTTTCGGCAGAGTCCTCGAGGTTCTTTCGCCATGAAGAACACGTTAAAATTAGGGCGCCTGCAAGAGGGGCCTGCCTTGCCGCGTCGCGTGAATCGGCAAGGCATACTCGTAACCGTTTGCGGCTGGTACGGCGGGTTGCGTGTGCGACGCAAAGCCGCATCTGATCCAAAATGGCCGTCGGCGGCGCGCCGCGGCGAGGAGGATGTCTCGGATTAAAAGGGATTTGTATGGCCGCCGAGCACGACGCCAGCCGCTCCAGCCATGTTGCGTGCGGAGCGGAGCCCGGCCAGGCGTGTGGGACGCCGGGGCGGCGGGCCGGGCGCAGCGCGGGCATTAAACACCCATCTCTATGGAGACCCACCTACGGCGTGTGGAATCAAGGGGGTCGCCTCGGAGAATCTCGGAGTCCCGGGAGACGCACCGAGCCGCGGGGCGACGAGGCAGCGAGCCATGTCGGCAGGTGTTGACGATCGGCTTCACAATTCGCCAAGTTTGTTGTGCTCCGAGTTTGTTGTTGCTGCTGCTCGCCGGGCGCCTTTGGCCCTCGCCCACCCTGCCCGCCGCTGCCCCAGGTGGATCAAAGTGTGTTTAGATGAGGCGTTCGATCCCGAGGCGGCCGCTTTGAGCGCCTCTTTGCACTTCCGTCTGGGCAGCGTCGCTCCGACAGTGTTTGCGAACGATGGCCGCGGCGGACTGACGGGCGGGATCTCGTTCTGGGGCCGCATTCGAGTCGTCATAGATTCGCCATAAAACACATCACTTAGGCGCAGGAGTGCCGGTCATTCGAGACGGAACGGCCAACACCACACCAAGTCTCTCTCTCTCTCTCTCTCTCTCTCTCTCTCTCTCTCTCTCTCTCTCTCTCTCCTCTCTCTCTCTCTCTCTCTCTCCCTCTCTCTCCTTTCCTCTAACACCACACACTCAGCGGCATGCATAGGCGCTGCCACAGGCTCATGATGCGCGCACCCGCCCGGCTGAGCAGGGAAAAGATGCGGGGAAATGTGAGACAAAAGGAGGGGTGAAAATGATAAGGAAGCGCAGAAGGAGCCTGGCAGGCGCGAAGTAGCGCGGCACCTCCAGGCGCACGCGTGTTTGGGGCGAGACTCGCTGCCCTAGAAGCACTACCCCTCTGCCCCGCCCCTTCCGCGCGATCTAGCACGGCATTCAGCCTGTCATCGCGCAGATACTTTACGGCGGCTGCTGCCAGACAAAAAAAAAAAAAGAAAAGAAGACTCTTTTTGGCCAGGTTCCTCCATCCAGCAGCAGCGCAGTGGAGAAGTTTCCTCCGAAGCGCCACCACCGAGCAGCATGGCGCGAAACGGGGAGTTTGAAATTAAAAGTTTCCTGCGCAAGGTGGGGCTGAAGTAGTATTGAACGGCCAGGGGGTGTCGAAGGGCGGCCTCTGCGGCGCTGTCGATAACGGGAAGGAAAAGGGGGGGGGGAGTAGAGGTAGTGCCAAGATGAAGGATGAGCGGGGAGGGGATGGCAAAGCCGACACGAGAGCCGTGAAATTAAAAGCGATTTGCATTGATTACGTCACCACTCGGCCGCCTCCCATTTTCACACGACTGCTGTAGAGCCCACTTCCATAACGGATGCATTCTGCCACTCGGCGGCGCAGCCTAAAAAGACGGGCGGCCTTTGTGCGACGCATAGGTGAGGTGTGGATCCGGTGACAGACGCAGTCCGTTGCCTTTGATTCACTACCAGCAGCCAGTTTCAAGTAGTAGACCCCCGCCAAGGCTGTCGTCGGCTCAGCCAACTGCCAGCGTGTCACCGCGTAAATTTGTCCGTGCCGTCTGGTCAACTGTCGGCGGCCAGCCATCCAGGTTTGGTCGGCTCTGTTCGGAGCGGATTGCCGGTCTTAGCCCCCTTTTATGCTGCGTTTGTTGTTGCAAAATATCCAAGGGCGAACCAGCCAAAGAGCGGAGACACTCATACTGTTAAAAAAGCCTTAAAAAAATGCAAAAATGAAATAAAACACACCTACAGAACAGACAAAAAATAATCAGACATTTATTTTTTAAAACGTTCTCTCCCAAAAATGTCATTTCTAGAACTAAAAAATTTACTTTATTTAGGGTGCTTTAAAAATGTAAACACAAAACGCCACATTGTATTGTCTTTCTGGATATACAGTGAAAAAGATATAAATAGTTGTCGGCCCTCGGACAATTCCCCAAAAGTCCCCTCCTTTGTCGAGGCCCCCGCACCGCAAGCCGCGGTCCAGGCCGGCCGCTCATATTCCGGCATGCTAATGGGCTCGAATAAAACGTGCCACGTTACGAGAGCTGTCCGCCCGCAGGGCTGCCTGGCGCCGCACCGTACCACGCTGTGGCAAAGAGCACAACCAATGCGAGGACAAAGAAAGGGCTGCCTGTTTACCTCTTGCCCATCCACGGCGCCAGTGCGAGGAGCCGTGCGTCGCGCCTCAGCGGCGCTGTGCGCCGGAGAGAATGACGAGTGGACAGCCCATCCGGGCCCTGCGACAGCCGATCACGGCGGCGTGTTTCGGCAGCTGGCACGCAGCACTGGAAAAACTGTTTGGGCGAGCGCTGTGAAGGCATCGTTTTCACCGCTCGCGCGGGCATGCGTGCGTTTTGGCAACGTGTTGCCGCAGCACGGGAAGAGCGAACAAGGAACCACCTGCAGCCAGCCCTGCGCTTGCCTTCGACGTGACCCTCATGGGCAAGCACGCCAGGGCGACTGCAGGGCGACGGCAGGGCGACGCGAAGGCACGCGGCCACCAAACAAAAGGCTTCACACCTGAGCGCTGGGCCCCTGTCGCCGCGCCCTGACTGATGGAATGGACAGGGGTCGGGACGCAGCTGCACCTTTCAACGCGAAATAAGATTTCCATCTATCTCCACTTTCGAAACGGGGCGCCGTCTTCGGGAAACTTCGCCTCGATAGACGCAACATTTAATGGAAACGCGGATCGCGGGGCGCGGCGAAGCGAAACGCGCCCATCGCACAGCTTCAGCCTGGCATTTGGTTTTAATCGCGAGCAGCACCTGATCAGGCTGGAGGGGAAAAAAAAAGAGGTCTGGCGCCGCTGCCGTTAGAAGGCCGAGGGTTATTTGCACTCTGCAGATTGCCAGACGATTGCCGAGATGTTTTGCCATTCCTGTGGGAGCCGACGCCACTACTCTGTAGTGTGCACCGCGTTATTGGCCGGACTGAGTGCCGTTTACGGGACGCCAATGCCCTCCGTCACACTGCGAAAAATTAAAACGGGGAAAAAGAGCAAAGAATGTCGACACAAAAAATTGGCTTGCACCGCTTGTTAAAATACAACACAGTTCCTGCGTGTGCAAAAAGCATAATCATTGTGATGCATAAACAGAGGGAGCAGCACCGATAAAAATGTGTTGAGCACGGTAAGAAGCATATTGGGCAGAGGGAGGCGCGGGGTGGTGTATGCTTTCGTATGTGCATGTGTGTTGTGTGTGCGTGTGTGCGTGTGTCGGCCCTCAAAGGGGTAATTGAGCCATACACGCCACGCCTTCGACGATGATTGGCCAAATAGCTTCGTTTTCGCACACACAAACACACACGCGCACACACCTTCCTTTCGTAGGAGTGGCACTTTCCACCCGGGACGATGACGTTTATCTGCCATATTCCTGACGCTCATGCCACACTTTGCTGCTCCTCTTCGGTCCATTCTTCGCCCGCGTAAAAACTATAATCTTGGCCCGTTCCCCCGGCGCGTAAAAAAGGAGAAACAGCGGACAAGGCAGCTGCTGCCGCCGCCCCTCCGGCCGGGCCCCTCGCCAAAGAGGACCGTTCGAATTTCGCGCTCATTTTTGGCGAATTCCTGGGGAGATTGAAAGCCAGAGGGAGTTTGGGAGTTTATCTCTGGGCCATTGGCAGCGCCGCCATCATCCGCTGCTGCCGCTGCACTTCCGGCCTCCCCGACCCGCTTCCGCCCCCCGCGGCGCTTCCTTCCTTGCTTGGCGGCAGGGTCGTCGTTGGTGCGTCCGCGGAGGCAGCGCCGCCAGGGCCATCCTGGTGCTGGCCGCGTGCGCCGCTTCCTCGCCGTCAACCCCCTCACGGACTCGGGGCAGATGACGGTGAAGACGGCGGGGCGGGCGTCGCGGCGGCCTGTCGGGGAATTGGAAGATAAGGGAAGTTCCGGCTGTTAAAAGCAAGAGTTTGCTGCGGAGGGCGGGGGCCCCCTTGGAGGTGAGCCTAAAGAGTGGCTGTTTCTGCCAAGGTCGCGCACCCTTTTGGCGACACCTGCCACGGGGCTGCCGAGCACATTAGCCCCAAGGCCGAGACCCTTTTGCGCAAGGCGGCATTGTCCTGCCGGCCGGCCGCCGAGAAGCGTCGCCCACGCCGTGCGAAGCACACTGCGGTCCCCAGGGCCGAACACCCGCACAAGACAAAGTGAGACAGAGACAGAGCGTCCAAACGATGCGTCAGAATCGCTCAGCCGTCCAACGGTTGGTTTTCGGCTCCGTTCAAGCCTGGCGGCAGTTTCATAGGCTCGCTCGCCCTCTGCTTGAAAGGAGAAGTGCCCGCATTCGCCACGGCAGGGCAAGCGCAGAGCGGGCCGCGCGGCACGCTCCAAATAAGGCAAGTTTTGGCTAACTTTGGACAATTTGGCACGGTGCATAATTTAGGTGGAGAATAGAGCGGCTGGCTGCAACAATGTGCCGCTCAGGGCGGTACAGGCAGTACAAGCAGTACAGGGCGGGTCGTTCGGGGCTCCAGGCGTTCCGTGTCGGAGGCATTGGGAGCTTGAACCAGTTTCGCACAACGCCGCTGCGACTCGCCCTGTGTGCTGAGCCGGAATCACTGTGAACTCGAGATTGGAACCTTATTTTGCGCAACTTTGGCGGCTTTGTTTTGTAACAGTGTCGGCAGCCAAGCGATTCGGAACGCTCTCTTCGTCGCTCTGTCTCTGCCGTGCTCATGGGGTGTCCAGTGGGGCTGCGAGAAATACAGAGCGACCTTCCGGACGCCGTAATCCCTGGCTGCTTGTGCCCGCCCGCGACTGGTACAGTCGCGCGAAAGGCGCGGAGGGTGTCACCGGATCCGCCTCAACAGCCGCATCCATTTTGAAACTGGTTCCAGGACGCGGCGGATTGGCTGGCCGACTCACCTTGCCGGTTATCCGCTGCACAGAGTCTTCGCTCTCGGAGCTGTAAGTTATCCAAAGCGTTCCTGCAACAAATTATTCAACACGTCAGACTCCAACAAAGAAAGGGCTTCTTCCTCTCTCACACTATACTATGACAAATTCGGAAAACAAGTTTTTTTCAATGCAAGATTTTTTTTTTTTTTTTTTTTCCAGCCCGACTCTTGCGCGAGCGTCCTTGGGCACAGCGGTTCATCCCTAAATATTGTTGCGAAAGTTGTGGCCATACTTGACAGGTGGTGGGAAAATACTACCAGCCCCAACCACCCCGCGGCGTGGCCTAATAGTTGAAAAGAGAGAGACAGAGAGAGAGAGAGAGAGAAAGAGAGAAGGAGACGTCAGCGACGGAGCAAAATTGCCTCTTGTGCCGAATGTCAAAACTTTTCATCAGATTGGCGAGCGAGGCCCTCCTTCCCTTTCTGGCCAGCTTCCCCATTGCTAAAACCCCGGAACGTCTTTGGTGCGTCGTCCGGACACCGTTTCCGGCAGTGTGAGTGTGAGAGAGAGGGTGTGCGTGTGCGTGTAGAGGTCAAAGAGACCGGCCAGCCCTGCTACTCTGTCGAAAAAAAGTGCAGTGTGCTCCGCAAGGCAAGGTTGACTTATCTTTATTCGAAAATTTACGACTGTCTTTCAAGGGAATCCCTCTCTTAACGCACGAAAAGAGTCGCGAGGTTTTGCATTCGAGACACGTCGCAAGGCGTGTACCACTCGGTGCATTAGGCGAACATTGTGCGCCAGCCTGTCAGCCAGACAGGCAGCCAGGCAGGCGGTCAGGCAGGCAGCCAGACAGCTCCGCGGACACACCCACACCCCGTAAGAGCGAATCCCGATCGCGGCGCCCATTCTCGCGCAGGTTACTGTTCCCATGCGGCGTGACGTCCAGCCTGCGAAGGCGCCGATGACGGCCGAGTCCCGCGAATTAAAAGTGGCTGTGCGTGTTTTCTGGCTGTGCTGCGCCCTTAACCCTTGGTCCTTGGTCCGCCATGCGGCAAGCCATGCGGCATGCCACGCCGCGCCGCGCCATCGCCCGGCCAGGCCAGGCCGGTCCTCTCGGCGGGCCGCGTCCGGAAGCACGGCATAATCTCCCTAAGACGGCGACGACCCCCACAGCGCCGAGCGCCGCCTCGCACGCAGCCCGCGCGGCTGAATCTCATTTCCATAATTCGAGCGGCGGGACGGAGGGCGGGATATTGGGAGAGGCGCGTGAGCGAGAGAGATAGCGGCGGGGGAGCGAGGGAGGAGGAGGGGAGGGGGATCGAGAAGCTGCAGCTCCGCCCTAGGACGTGTTGGGTCGAAAAGTCACAGCAAAAGTATTCGACGCGCGTTTCAGCGAGGAAAACGAGTTGCAGAGAATTACAGCCCCCCCCCCCCATCCTCTTTTCCTCTTTCCTTCTCCTCCTTCTTTTTGTTCCCAACCCCTCACCCCCGCAGACTTCTTGCCGGCAAAAGATCTGCCGAGCGATTCCGAAGAGTCACTCTGTCTCTCTCGCACCCGTGCGTGACTTCCCGTGAGTGGGAGAGAGACAGAGCGTCGGAATGGGTCCGCCGGTCCGCTTATCGCGCCTGGATACTGCAGCGGATACTGCAGCGCCAGGCGTTTCAATTGCCCGGGCGTCCATGTCGCTGCGCATTGCCTCGGCCTCGGCGTCCACCCACGCCCATCAGACACCATATTCGGGCGCAGTCGGCCAGAGCACTCTTCTACAGCAGTCTGCGGGGGTTGGGGGCAGCGGGGGCGGCGGGGCCTCCTGTTGGCCATCACCGCGACGCCGTTGGGCGCCACTCAGAGCGGTCATATCGGACCGCCCCCGCTGGAGGCTCTGCGAGCGGCGCCGCCGCCGGCTGGAGTCACCACTCCACTGTGGACACTCTCTGTGCCGAGCCGTTATGCCCCGTTCCAGCAATGGCCGTGGGGAAGAGAGATGGCCAGTAGGGGACTCGGACACGCACGCACGGCGTTATGCACGAGCTGCGAGACTGAATGCCCACTGATTGTTGACAACTCATTGGTGCTGTTTCCGGCGCGCGGACCGCGAGGGTGGTTCCCTCCGCGGCCAAGACCGCCGCGACTCGCAGCGCGCAGCATGGCAGTTGCGGCGTTCAGACTGGAGCCCCCATCATGCATGGCGGCGTCCCCGGCAGGGTCTGCTGAAACCCGACACCGCTCCGTGGACACTGCGCGGTACACTGCAGCCACACCACGGCCACAGCCCGCGTGGGCTTTCCTGCCCCCTTCGTTGGCCTTCGTGTACCTCCTTGGATCTCCGTGGGCCTTCATGGACGTGACCGAACTGCCAACGGGGCCGGCAGGCGGTGTCTGCAGGGCGTTAGCCAACGTTAGCTCGGATAAGCCGGCTTTACTCATCGTAAATCCATCTGGCAGCGGATCTTAGGAACCACCACGGCAGTATCGTGGTCACGGCACAACTAATTCTCCCGTCTGACCTTGCAGGCTGCAGGAAAACTCTGCGTCGCTTTGCGAGTGTATATTCTTGGCAGTGTCGTGTGATTCAGGCTTCATTAGTGGATGACGCGCCGAGTTTGATTGGAGAGAGAGAGAGAGAGAGAGAGAGGCGAAGAGTGTACAACCCATCAGCGTGGGGGAGAAGGAGGGGAGAGGGAGGGTGGCCGGACGACGAGCCAGCTGGCCTGTGTGTGAGCGTGTCTCTGTGCAAGTGTGTGTGTGCGTGTGTGTGTGTGTGTGTGTGTGTGAATGTGAGCGAATATGGGGGTGAACATCTCCGGCTATGCCCCTCATAATCATAAGGTTATGCATACGGTAAAGTCCCTGGCGTTCGAGACTCGCGGCTAGCCACCGCACTAGCGCCGCGGCAGGCAGACCGCGAGTCGTTTTCGTCACTCTGTCTCTCTCGCACCCATGCGGGACGCCCCATCAGTGCGAGAGAGACAGAGCACCGACTCTCAGTATCGGTCTGCTGGGCGCGCGTGTTTACAGTGGCGGCGCATCAAAAGGGCGGCGCGCAAACACGGCGCGCCGTTAGTGTCGGACGTGGCGACGCAAGAACGGCGCCGACGCTCCAACAGCAGCGTCCGATCGACGTCGCATCAAAGCGGGCCTGGTTCTTTACGCGCTGTGCGTTGCAGAGCTTACTGTGCAGCAGTCCGAGTCGGCCTTCGCGGCCCTGCAGTATCACGGCGCGTGCCGCGGACCCCAGCGCCCTGCGTTGCTTGCACACGCCGCGCCTTATTCACGGATGAAAATCAGCAACGGATTGTCGCTCCGTTAAAGGATTGGAAACTGAAAGCCTAGGGTTGTTTCCTTACGTCAACATATTTCTGTGAATTTCGCAAAGAGCATCGCTAACACATATTCAGGTGCGTGCAACAGGTCAAGTAGAATTTTTTTTATTTTTTTTTTAGCAGATGATGTTAATCAGCTAGCTTTGACTCTCGACAGTTTAGCAATTAAATGTACCAAATCAGTTGCAAATGTTGCAGTTGCACGTTGCATTGGCACGTTGCGGTAGCAGTTGTAGCGAGAAGTCAGTTGTAGCGAGTAGCAGTTGTGGCAGGGGCACCGGCATCGTATACCGACCACCCGACCCGGGGCAGCGATAAACAGCGCTGAGCACTTGAGCAGGCTAGGAGCATCCGCCTCGGTCCTCAGCCCCAAGCCCCCCCCCCCCCCCACCCCGCATCCAAACTCTTCTCTACACAGCGGAGGCTGCCGCGGCGTCGCCGCGTCGCCGCGTCGCGGCGTCGCCAGCATTTTGCGGTTTTTCGCTTCTAGCGGTCGAACGATGCATTTTACACATATACAACCTCTATATCGTTTTAATCGTCTTCGCCCGTTCTTTGTAATGCACCAGTTAAATTCTCAAAACTCGAAATTCTCAAGTCGGATTTTGCGGTTTTTCGTCTCTATTCGCTTCTAGCGGTCGAACGATGCATTTTACACATACACAACCTGTATATCGTTTTAATCGTCTTCGCCCGTTCTTTGTAATGCACCAGTGAAATTCTCAAAAGTCGAAATTTTCCCTTGGCACCTAGCGTGAGATCACCCGGTTACGCTGCTTTGAACCATCGCTGGCGCGCAGCCGCAGCAGACTGATTCCGATAGTCATTTTTGTCGCTCTGTCTCTCTCGCACTCAGGGCATTTCGTCTTGCATTCATGGGGCGTCTAGCATTGGTGCCTAGCATTGGTGCGAGAGTGGACTTCGAGAATCGTTTTTTTCGCTTCGTCTCTGTCGCACTCACAGGGCTTTTCGTATTGGTGCAAGAGAGACGCGGATTGATTCCGAGAATCATTTTCGTCGATCGCATTTTTGTGACAAGTGTTCATCGTAAACAACCATGCATTACCATAAACATTCTCATTAGTATCATCTGCTTTCACGTTAGCGTTAGCGTTAACGTTTTTTTTCAGAGTAAATGGCCCATTTTTACCCACAAAATATTTTTTGTCGTGTGAATCGCGATGTGGGTCATGCCGCGGAAACAGGCATGCATTGAATCACGGTCTCCTTGACCGCCACCTGCGGCTCTAAGTTGCCACCTCGTAAGTTCTGCCGCTCGGCGCAGCGGGGCCGCGCGCGTAAACCATACGGATGCAAATCGGGGACGTAACGGCGAGCCGGGATGGGACATGTCGAGTGCGTCATTAGACAGAGAGAGTTAGTGCGCAGAGGAGAGAGAGGGAGGGAAGCCGACGCCAGTGGGAGAGAGAGAGGGACGATTTGATTTTTTTTCTGCGGAGAATGGACGTCCCATTGAATTTTTAAGTCACGCGTCGTAGAATGCCGTCGTTCCTCTTCTTGTTCCAGAAAAAAAAAAATCTTAAAAAAAGAGAAGATTATTTGGTCTTAGGCTGACAAATGTGTACGGGTGGACGCTCTGTTTGGAACGCCACCTCACTAGGAATAAATGCAGGTCGGAAGTCTTGTCAGCTTTCTCTGCCTTTTGCCTCGTACTTTTCCCTCTCTCGCCCTTTTAAACGTCTTTTTTTTTTAAGTTGGAAAGGGGAGGGCGGGCCGGTAATGGAAGGGGGTTAATATGTGGCGCGGGGGGAGGCGGCGCGGCGTTGCCAAGTTTGGCAGTCGACGGGGTTGGTCGGCGCACAATGCCTGGAGCGCGCTGGAGACCTGGAGGGGAGCCGAGGGGAAAGAATTTACGCAGCACGACGCGAATCCAGCGCACCTCGCAGGGCCACGCCACGCCACGCCACGCCGCGCCACCCCGTCCCAGTGTTCCGGCACGCTTTTAAGGCTCAAGGACCCCCTCAGCCCTTTTTTCCAGTGGCCGCACCTCCTCGGCCGTCCTCGGGGACCCAGGCAATCGCCCCGGTCCGGTGCGATACAAGATTCCCTACGGAAACTAGGGGAGAAGCGGCCCAAAAAGAAGGCGACGCCACATGCACCGGATGCGCGCCAGTTTTGTTTTGCTCACTTTGGTTTTGGCGACCGGTTACCCGGCTGGCCGGCCAGCCTATCACAGCGCGCACGTATCGGCGGCGTCGACCCAACACACACACACCACAAAAAAAAATCTCCACTCGAATTTAATTAAAACTGCGCACTTGAATATCTCTCATACCGCGCAAGCGTGCGCGACCGAGGCCCGCCGTAACTCGAGTTAAAGGTCGTTCAGCGAGGAGCTTAACTTCCTTGCTCGAAAGGGTTAATGAGCCCTGGAGTGGCTCGGCACGGCTCGGCACGGCGTGGCGCAGTGCAGCGCGCGATGAGAAATTCAGACTGCCGCTCATCGCGCATATCTCTTCATATTTCATCACTAATAAACAACATTCCGGCACCGAGGGGCCCCGAGGGGTCCCGCGCCCCCCGGATGGGTTTGCATATGCATGGCGCTGCCCTCGCGTACAGCGCTCCAGCGAGCAGCGAGGGTGGCTCTATGCCCCAGCCGCGTGGTCCGGAAGTTCGTCAATCTGTCTCTCTCACGCCCTAGCCAATGCTAGGAGCCCAGTGGAGACAGAGCCAAGAAACGTCTCTTTTTTTTAGGTCCTGAGCGACCACCGGCCGGCAACCTCGCACTGCCCTGCTTCCCGTCTGCTACACTGTTGCGGGCCCCACATTGTGCAGTCGGGCCACTTATTCATACGCTTCCAAGGAATGAATGGGAATAGACTGTCACATGGAGACTGGTGCGTGGTCTTCCGGAAACCCGATTATTTGCGCTTGTGTGTGTGGGGGGGGGGGAGGGGGGGAATCCATACACACCTCCTTTCAGGCCTACCGCGAAAAATAAAAGGCTGTTCCATAATGAAAAATTTTCATCCCCCCTTTTGCTTTGCCAAGAGAAGACCCAGGGTTTTTTTTTCGGCGCTCCCCTGGAGTGTGTTTCTCTGTGTGAGTGTGTGCGTGTGTGCATCTGCTCAGGCTCTACTCCAGGCTGGTGTGGGCGGCGGGGGTGGTGCCGTCGGAGAGCAGAAAGCTCATCGCATTCGCCCCCGGGAGGCGCGTCCACCAAGACACTCCGGCCCGGGACGCGTTGGGACGGCAGCGGCATCGCCAGTCGGAGGTGAGTCTGTGCTCGTTGCATCACTGTGCAAGCGCTCGCTGCGATGACCTTTAGTCTCGCCGTTCGATGCGCCAGGTTGGCCAGCCTGCCCACGAGTCGGGCGGGAGGGTATCGCTTGGGTTGGCATCGCTGGAAGTGTTGGTATGACTGCCTGGGGCTCCAAAAAAGCACCTGCCTGTTTTAAAATTGAGAAGTGTAAAATTAAGATTTGGCCTCTTGAGATTAACTGGAATCCGTTGTGAGAAAAAGACCTGCGGACCCAGCATTTGGTCGGGGCTCCATCTGACTCGGGGAGGTAAAAAGGGTCACGGCCAGCGAGAAAGAGAGAGGAAAGACGAGCGGCAGAGGTCAAAGCGTCGGTTTACGCCCCGCCTGAATATAAAACGGCTTTTACCTGCATTGCCTCATTTTTTTAAAATTACCGCAGGTCGAATCACGTGCAGCAGCACGGCCGGCCTTCATTCCGCGTTAGTGGATTACTGCCTGTTGTTGCGGCGCCGTTTTCGGCGGAGAGAGGCACGACCGACCTCTGCCCCCGGACTGGACTCGTCTCCACAGGGGCCGATGAAAACAATTCCGCTAAATAAAAGCGCTATTTTCCTTTCCCGGTTCCGAGATGGGCCGTGCCGGCCGCACAAAATCAGGGCTGGGCCGCAGCGTGAATGCTTGCCGAGCTTCCAGGAGCGGCCGCGCGGCGGGGAGCGCGCTACAGGGCAGCGCCGCGGCGGCCCCCTCCACGCCGCGCGCCGGGAGTGGGGGCCGCAGAGGGGAGGGCGGGCGCTCAGAGGGAGGCGAGGGAGGGGCGGCGGCGCGGCGGCTACCCCTTTCCCCAATGCGGAGACCGTCGCTGCACCCGCTGCAGCGGGCCCCTCAATGCGTCACATAAATTTGGGGCATAGCGTGTTCTAATAAGACCAATTCCTGGGCCCCTCCTGCCGTCTCTGGCCTCTCCCTTCCTCTTCTCAGCAGCCTGCCGTCAAGCCATCTCTCTCTCTCTCTCTCTCTCTCTCTCTCTCTCTCTCTCTCTCTCTCTCTCTCTCTCTCTCTCTCTCTCTCTCTCTCTCTCTGTCTCTCTCTCTCTCTGTCTCTCTCTCTCTCTCTCTCTCTCTCTCTCTCTCTCTCTCTCTCTCTCTCTCTCTCTCTGTCTCTCTCTCTGTCTCTCTCCGTTGTGTCCGTCTCTCCTTTTTTTCCCGCAACAGTCGTACTCCTACGCCCTTCGTAAATCGCTCCTAATCGTCGCGCCGCCACGCCCCGCCGTCGCCTCCACTGTGTGAGCACCATACAAGCCCTTTGCAACGACGTCGTTGCGCGCGCACAATGTGTCTGCGTGTGTGTGCGAGGGACACGAGTGTATGTGTGTGCGTGTGGCGGCCGTAGATACTCCGCGCCGTTACAGGCGTACCTCCGCAGGCGGTGGCCGCGCGGAGTATTTACGTTGACGTGCTCATTTACGCCGGCTGACGAGGTGGCATGAGGTACGCGGAGTATTTACTCTGTCGTGGCCACTCCCGGGGACAACGTTCGGCAGGTTCCTTGCCTTTTGTTTTCCGTTCCAGATGCAGAAACGACGCTGCGTCCGCCGCGCGTTGAAGGCTCGGGCCCGCCGCCCCACCCACTCCGATCGCGGGGCCGCCAGAGAAACAATGATAGAGAGGAGGGAAGGAGGCGTCGCTCGCAGCGAGCCAAACTGTCGCTTTATCGACTCAAAGCCGCCCTTCTGTCTCCCTTTCTCCTCCCTGGCCGCCGAGCAGTTCGCCGAGTCGGCCGCCACCACCCGCACCCCGGCCGAGGAGCTCGACCCGACCCCGGCGTCCGCCGGACAGACCCGACTCGCGGGGCCGCGTCCGGGGCGACCGCGCCATTCGCCGCCGCGCCCGGCCATGCTGGCGTCCGCGCTGGTGGCGGCATGGCGCCGCGCACGCAGCCCCGAGGCATGCGCGCTGCGTCCGCGGCCTCCCCTCCCCGCGGCCGCCCCGTGCCGCGACGCCACCGACGCCGCGCCGCCGTGCCGCGCCGCGACGCCGACGTCACTCGTTCGCCGGACGGAGCCTCGCCATCATGCATCGCCGTCGGCTCCAGCCCAGCATCTCCAGCGCTCCAGCACCGGCGTGACCCCGCGGCGACCCGCAGCGCGGCGAGTAAGTAGCACCCTGTACGTCGTGGAAGTCGTGGACGCGGCCGTGAGGTAGGTTGGAGGTGTCTCGCCGGCCTTTGCGGTGGACGATCGGACGCGAAGCAGGCGGACAGACCGGTGCCGCTGACAGGGGACTGGGACCCACCTACCCAGCCAGCAATGACAGTCGGAGGTCCGGTGGGCCTGGCTGGCCGCCTGGCTGGCCGCCTGGCCGTGGGCCCACAACGGCCAAGCATCTGCTCCGTGCCGCCGGCCTTTTGTGTGTGTGTTCTCCAGTTCTCCAGTTGTCCAGCTCCAGTTTGTCGCCGCCCGGCCTGCAGTGTCCCTGTCACTGTGCAGCCGCCAGGCTCCAGGGGTCACCGAATTTCGCACCGTGGTCGCTGCCAGGTCAAAGGGTGAGTGTTGTGTCAGTGCGTTGTCGGCTGCATCGAGGGTCAGTCGGTCAGGCAGGGCCAGGAGAGAGAGGCCCGTCACTTCCATTCGTCTGAGTGCCGGTCCTGTGAGTGGGAGCTGGCTGTGAAAATGGGCCCGACTTGACGGCACAGACGCATGCCCTGTCCGTCTCCAACTCAGGGATGATCCGTTTTGTTGTGAGGTTCAAACAGCTCGTTTAATACTAGATAGCTTCGCGAGGGTCCTGTTCTGTTCCCGATTGGAATGCCGGCCTGTTTGCCGTGCGTCCGCGCGACGGCCAGACCGACTATCCACGCCCCCACACCGTTTGCGCCGTTGGCTTGTTTTTCGATATTAAAAACAAATCCAACGACGCGAGAGTGCCGTTATCTCCGCCAGCAGCACGCCAGCGCCGCCATCTTGGCGTTATGATGGCACGGGGTGCGCAGACGCCACCGCGCAGCCTATTGATTTTAAATATGGCCGCGCGGCGCAGGGGTCGGGGAGGGAAGGGGAGGGGGGAGCTCAGCCGCCCGCGCTCATGTATACATAAGGGGGAGGGGGCGACGCCTTACGCATACACTCCGGGTGTCAAATGAACCCAAACTTGAATTTACGGAGCTTTTCTGCTCCACCGCCCACCGGGTTGGTTGGGGTGCCAGCCGGATCCCGCCCGCCGGATCCCGCCCGCCGGAGCGCTGAAGCGTGCTGGAGACGCTTTGCATAAGTTAACGAAGGGAGGCTGCAGGGCAAGGGCCGTGCCCGGGGAAGGTTGCCCGCGCCGCGCCAACTCTCCGCAGAAAGAGAACGATTGCAACCCGAGCGGCCGCACCCCTACCTGGAGGCCAAGGCCGGCGCTCTGCCCTTCAGAGCGGCCACGTCGAACAGTATGCGACCACACCTGCCGCCCAGGTCCAGGCAGGCGATGCGTCTGCCCTTAAATCGCGATAAAAAGGAGGGGGGAGGAGGAGTCGGACGCATCTGGGAAAAAGAATGAGATTAGCATCGGCGTCTCAGCCGACGAGAGGACAGGTTCCCCGCCAAGGCCGCGCTCGGGCTGGCCGACTGGTGTTCGGCCGCACAGGTCGTAAATATTAAATGCACACGCTGTCAGGAGAGCACGCGCTTTCCATTAGCCAGATTTCAAACCTCATCCAGCCTTACTTTGCCACGCTTGTTTTGTTCCAGGCCCAGCCACGGAGTGCCAGCGAGTAGCCAGCTTGCCCCGCTGTCATTGTTTCGCATCACGAATTATTTTCCTTAAAATTATATACTTAAAACATGTACAACGTCCTAATTAAGATCCGCACTCTGTAGCCGGTTGAGAAGTTGTTCTCCCAGCGACGTCGGCAGCGGTCAGCTTCTGGTCAGCGTCGTCGGTGGCGTCGCAATTTGCGGGGCACCCTGTACGTATACTGAATGTATCCTGAGTGTATCCTCGTCCGGTATACCTTTAGTATACGTAACAGGAGGCCCTACCTTTCGTCGCTGGATTCATCGGGGCTGCGTCGGGGTGTCCTCCTTCTTGAGAACGGCGAACGCTGGCAAGGAGACAGGCTCTGGCAATTTGCGACTGCACTATGGATGCGCGTTTGCTAAATTGACTGCGCATTCTTTTGCAATCCGTCTAATTGCGATGTAAAGTCTCCGCACAGTGTCTGTCGTGTCTTTTCCTGGCAGTTGATACAATAAAAGAAAATAAAAACAAATTTAGACCCGTTTTTGAATTTTTTTCTCCTTTCCCAAGTGCAAAAATCCAGACACTAACAAATTTGTGTGCGCAGAGTCAACGCTGAAAGTAAATTAGTGCAACTACAGAGAGGATATTTATTACTTAATAGCTCTCTCACATGGCATAGATAGGGGATTGATTGATTAGTTGATTACGGAACAGTTACCAAAGTAAACAAAGGAATCATGACTTGTGTACAGAAACTCTGTTTTAAAAAGCTACGTGGTCACAAAAGATTTTTTAAAAAATAGGACTCTTGTGCAAAAAGCTAAGAAAAAAGTAAAAATTTTTACAATTATATGCTGCACACAAGGCTGGCACAGTCTTCTTTATCTCGTTAACAAGACGGGTAAAAAACACAAAATGAGAAGTACAGTAATATTGCAACAAACAAAAATACAATCTAATTTCGATACCTTTTTATGCAGTGTTGGCATGATACACACAGGACAATTTCAATACAATATATAGAAGTGAATCGAGCAGAAACAGTTTGGTGTTTTTTTTTCAGTCGCAGTTCCGGAACAGTTCCGTTGGTGCCAACAACAATTCCACACTTTTTCTTAAACATTCAGTAAGACCCAGACGGACCCAGTTTCTACGGAAACGAGAACAACACAGCGGGTGACTGAATGGGTTCGGCTGGCACACAATAGGCAGCCTGACATAATAGCTGAAAGGGTTTTCTAAGGGAGCAGCACAGCTTGCAGCCAGCATGATGACACAACGCAGGTCACTGGCATTTCCACAAAACCGTGCGTGCCCCACAAGGTGACAAAGGCTTGACAGATCTGGTTCGGATGCCCGCGCTCCCTGCACGGTTGGTCACCCGATTGCTAACCATGGAGGGGGCGAGATTTTTTTTTCTTCCCCCAGAAGAGAAAGTCTTTGATCTGGACCAATCAGGGTGAAGGTATCCTAGGTGGCGAGCAACCCTTTGAGCTTTCTCTTTGCGTGCCGTGGACGCTGCAAGTCGGTACGAGGCCAGTTGCACTCCGACACCTTGTCCTAGGCAGACGGCCGGCCGCTCCGCCGCCAACGCGGTGACCGCGACGTTCCTTCGGGAGTCAGAGTGACAGTCCGGCCGTGGGATGAAGCTAGTGTGTTTCTGAGGGCGGATGGATGCGATGGGAGTACCTGAACAGCAGGTTAGTACTAGCGGAGGTCATTTTTATTCGTTGTTATTTTTGGACCTTCCAAGACTGTGAGGTAGGCCCCGGGAGCGCGACCGCAACCACGTGGCCAGCGGAATCCGCGGCGGATCGCGGCGACAAGGCAATGGAGGTTCGAATCGGAGCCGGCCGACATAAAACGAGCCGGACGCGGGCATGACGATGCCGGGCGGCAGGACAGACAGCTTTATAGGCGATAAAAGCGGGCGCGGCCGGCCGCGGTGCGCAGAGCGTCGCTGCACTTGTGGCAGGTCAGCGCCGGCCGGCACTGGGCCACTCCGCAACGCCGGCGCGGGTCGCGGCGACCAAACCGCGGACCGCGCTCATTAGCGACACTCGTTCACTTCAAATTCTCGCGCCGCACCGCACGCACGCATCAGGGGGCGCAGGCGGGCGTGGCGCGCTCTCGCGGGAGAAGCTCGAACCCGGTCGGCGCGCCGCCGCACTACTCCGCGCCGGCCCCGGCGGCTCGGGCGCGCTCTCCCCACCGCCGCCTCCCCCCCGTCCCTCATTGGTGGAGGCCGCCCCAGCATGGCATCCCAGCAGCGGACGAACAACAATGGGGGCCGTTTTCGTCTGTTATTTTTTGGCAAAGCTGGAAAAAGTGGCGAAGGGCTTTGAATCCCTCGTGATTCCGCATCGGCCGGGTGTTGCCCGGGGCACAGCGCGGCGGATACCCCGTTATTGCCTGTGGAAAGGGACGGGAGGGGGAGGGGCATGGTCGATGGATCACCCCTCCCACCACTGGCCGCGGCCGTCGCCACGGCAACCAGCTGATATTACACGGGGAGGGGAGGGGCAAGGCTGATTTAGCTGACGCTTGCTACCGGCAGCCATGCAGCCAGCATCTTTGGGCCCGTCCGTCCGTCCGCCTCGGCGCTGCTGCCGTCACGGTCCGCCAGGCCCACCGGAAGCTGGTCCAAACTGATGGCCTTTTAATCCGTCGATAATTGATAACATTGTGCGCGTACACTGGACCGTCTGGCGGCCCTCTCGGCACGCGTCGGCGGCCACAGGGAGGACCCGTAAAAGTAACGAGCCATCATATTACACGTAAGGCGCACGCTTGGGTCGTTTGGGTAAAGGGGCCATCAACCAGGACATTCTCGGAGCGTTTTTCAAGTGCTAATCTGCATGGCGGAAACGACCGATCAAGTAGATCAAGTTGAATTGACCGAAACTGGCAGTGGCGGCTGGACGCCGGCGGCGACATCTGGTTGATGGGTCTTTGTGGAGCACCGCCTACTACTGGTACTGAATCCCTGTACACTGCTGCGTGCGGCTGAATGGCCTCGGTACAGCAACAGACAATTCTGATTGGTCGATTATTGTAAGCAGTTTAGATGAAGTATAATTACCTGCAGCATTTCCAGTCATGGCAATGAATATATACATATGAAGCACCTCAATAATTTTTGCGGCTTTAGAGGCGGTCACGGCTGCACGCACACGCACGCACACACCAGAAAGGAACGAAAAAAGAAAAAAACTAACACGCCCACACCCATCCACACACACAGTCGTGAGGTGGCCTGGCAGACATACAAGCTATCTCGTACCCATAACCTCTCTTAAGTGGAAGATTGGTCATACCGCACACCCGCGACCCAATCCCAGAGGCCGCTCTTGAAACTGTCTGATGGAAAACAGAAGGAACTGACTGGGCCGCCGGCAGGCTGGCGGTGCTCTTGCATTTTGCGAGGCAGCAGGCGCGTCGCATCAGTCGAAGGAAGAGAAAAATTAATCCGTCCGTGCCTTTGAAAACAACAAAATAACACACCGAGGTCAACAATCCTGGCCACAGTTTTTTTTTTTTTTTTTGTTTTTTTTTTAATTCGTGAAAGGCACCAGGTAGTGCGGGCAGTGCCTCTAGGGTCGGTAAACCGTCGTGCTTATGTGACGAAGCGCGTCAAAACGCGCGATTTATTGAGCGTCGTGATTAAAAAAATGCGATAAGCAAAGCGAGTGGCGGCGCGTGGCGACCCCGTGACGTCACACGCCTTGGCAGTACGTGACGTCGAATTACGGCCCGTAAACACAACAGCTGGGCGTAAATTACCCACGAGTCGAGCTCTGCCGGGCCGAGCCGAGCCGAGCCGGGGCGGTGGCGTAGTGGCGGGGCCAGCGTGCGTGACGGTCGCTGGTGACCCGCGGCCGTGCGTCACGGCGTCTGCAACCCCATTCAAACAGTTCGCGAGAAGGGCTTGCCTTTCCTGAATTAAGGGTCGCCCCATCATTGCATAGGGGCTGTGCTGGGACTTTTGACCACAGAATATTCTGGTCATGCCTTATATTTTGAATACTTTGGAGGGGGCCGTAAGTGCAGTAATGCAATATATGGCCTGAAAGGCATTGTGACTTGAGGGCTTACCAAAGTCACCATCCCGCGTCACTGGTCTTCACGGAGGTCGCCATCTTAGATGCACTGTCATCGTCTGCAAAGAAACAAAGAACATCATTTATTTACATTCGTGATTATGTCGAGATGAAGCGCGAGTATTTTATTCATCGGGCGCAGCACTTCCATGGCTGCCTTCGCGGCGTTCCGCGGCCGGTTCCTCCGGGGTGATGGCCGGGGGAAAGGGGAGGTCCCCGAGGACGCCGCGTTGCCGGACTGCCGGTTGAAAGCCACGCGCGGCGCCGCCAAGAAAGCAGGCCACGTTGCCAAACCGTCATCATAAAGTTGACCTCAACGACTGAAAAATTATGACTAAGTTCTTCCAGTGTTGCCAGCAGCAGCCGAGGCCGTCTGGGCCCGGATACAGTCAAGGCCACGCGCCGGGCGGACGGAGCACATGTGCCGCAGGGTCAAAGTCCGCGGCGCGACACTGTGGCTCGCCTTTCGCGCCAGTTTCAATCCGAAACGCATCACAGCCTCGCGGCCTTGACCCATCAACACCAACAACACCCCCATAACCTTGGCCCGCGATGCTGCGATTCCTAGTTCATAAAATGGTAGTCGTTTCTACTTTTATGTGGCCCGTTTATGGCCGGGTATGCCTTTAACTGTTTTGCGGTTCGGGTAGGTCAGCACCGGTGTTTATTCTGCCTTTCTCTCTCGCTGCTTATCGCGGTCTTTGTGCGTTCCGCCGCGTTTATTGCCCTCTTTCTCGCACCACATACGCGCACGCACTCACATCGACCCGCCCGGGCGGAAACGTGGGCTTGCTTACTGTTTTTAATTTCCTGCTTTTTCTTGAGCCGCTATATTATTACTTGAAAAAAAAATTACGTAACGGGCTCCACTATTAGGATTGTGTCCCGTGTCTAGATAAGGGACTTATTAGGGGACCTAAAAACATCAAGAAAGAAAACTTCAGGAAAAAAAAAAAAAAATGAATTTGTGAGAGCACTTTTGACCGTCAAGCAAGAATGAAACAGAGAATTGCATAGAGTCGATTTACTAGTTTTAGCGTTGGCCTTTTGTGATATATTTTGTATTTCAAGTCTTCGTCTGGCAAATCTTTTTATTTTCCAAATTTATTTGCCGTTCATCTTGGCTAGGGCATTGCGACGGAAGCCAGGATGCTATTTCTCCAGAGATTGCTCCCCGCTGTCCACCCACGCCCCGCCTTTTGACAAACGACTCAGTCGCTCACGGATATTCGCAGAGGGAGCAGGGCGGCGTATTAGGAGATAAGAGGTGGAGGGAGACGAAATGTCAGCCAAGAAAAGAAAAAAAGTGTTGCATATTCAGCGCTCGCCCACCCCGACCCTTCAACGTCACACGCCAACTGATCGCATCCTGTCAACAATGCATAGAGTTCTCCCCTCCACCAGCGTCTTTTTTTCTTCTTTTTCATTTTTCACACAGACACGCAGCCGCACGCACACACACGCATAGTCACGTTTCTTAGTTCGGAATCTCGTCAAGAGATAGCGACAGCGACTCCGTGGCCGTGCCGTCGCCGTGAGCCGCAGCTGCGCCGCGTAGAAACGTCCGCGACGGTGGTGAAGCCCGCACATCGAATTCGCTAAGCCGCAATAGTTTGGAAATTTGGCCAGAAAAAAATAACCAGCGAGCAGCTGTTGGTCTGCTGTGCGCAGAGTAGCCGACCCCAGCAGGTATGGGGGCCGCCGCCCGATCGCCTCCCGGAGTCGACCGTGCAATTCTTTTGTGCACCTCCGCACGGCAAGGGGCTATCCCTGCGTGCGAATTCCGCAAACGCCATTGGCTGGTGGTCCGCGCGCAAGATGGTGGTTTTTCGCTCGTCCCGTCGGAGGGGGCGGCAGCGCGGCAGGGACCCTGTGTCCGCGCAAGGTGTCGACGGGAATGTCTTGTTGCCGGTCATCGTGCCCAATGAGCGCGCAAGGCGCGTTTCTCACGTAGTGCTGGCTGCGAACTTAGACGCGCGTCCCCTGTTTCGCTCGTAAAGTCGACTATTTAACCGTTATCGGGCGGCAACTCTGCTATGCGGTATCGCCGTGCAATCTTTCTTCCTCCGGGGTGGTCGCCTTTTTATTCCAGTTTTATTTGTCGACACGTCGCGTAGACGGTGCAGCGCGGACGGCGACGCGGCACTGAGGCACTGCGGGGCCGGCCGGGGCTCCGTGGAACTGCACAAGGGAGCGACGGAGACGGAGAGAGTTTTCTATTATTGTAAATACCCGGAGCGCCCTCCCCAGACGGGGGAAGGTCCACCGGAGGCCGGAGGAGGCCGGAGGAGGCCCAGGGACCCGAGGGAGGCAGGCGGGACACAAGAGAAGCCGGCCGGCGATTGTTCCGAGCTGAGCGCACCTCAAATAAATTGTAGCAAAGTGAGGCCGAGTGACAGACTGGCCGCGCGGCGGGGGGAGGAGAAAGTGGGCAGCACAAAGCACCGAAAGAAGGGAAAAAGGGAAAAGGGTGGCCAGGTGACGACCATGGAATCGGGGAACGAAAGCGAAATCGTGTCGGCAGCCCGTTAAAAGGTTTGGAGGAAGGCAAGGATTCTTATTCGATGAAATTAGCTGTTCATTTTTCTGAATTTTCGGGCAGATTTCCTAAAAATTTAACAAAAAACGAAAATTCCACTGAATTTTTTGTCACGTTGCTTGCATACTATATACTATTTTGTTCTTGTTTTCTTGTTGTGTTTTGCTTCGGGGGTAGGAGTGCCTTTCAAACATAGCGGGCATAAAATTGACGCAGTCGATTCCAGCCCGGGATCGGCACTGCGATGTCAGTGGACTGGCGGTACGTAGCGATGCCCCTGCGTGCCCCCGCCGCCCCCGCCGCCCCCGCCGCCCCCGCCGCCCCCGCCGCCCCCACCGCCCCCAGCACAGCGTCGCGATGAAGTACAATCAATACAGGCCATGGCGCCGCGAAGGAGCGGGCAGCCTGCCGCGCCGTGGCTGTGCCGCTGGTTGGTGGGTGGCTGTGGGTGGCTGTGGGTGGCGGCTGGTGTGAGCTGGAGCGTGCAAGGAAGGGAGCGCGGCGGCCTGAGGGTTGGGGCGCGCCGCGAGCTACACTGTCAACGTTAAAACAAAACCAATTTCCCGTGTTGTATTTTTTCCACGGTCTTACTCGCTCTGTCCTTTGGCTTGGAGGCGGGCCCTCAGGAGGGACCGGCTGAGCGAGCGCTTCTCAAGGCCACGGCAAAGTATGTAGTGCTGTAACTTGAGAGCTCCGCGGGACGTCGGGCGACGGACCACGAGAATTCGTCGAGCGACGGACGCGTGTCGCCAGCAATTTCCAATTTGGTTCCTAACAAAACGTGTACCTGCCCTTCCGCGTGGCGGCGCCGGCCCTTCCTGACAGGGGCGCTCCGAGCTTCGAAAGCCCGCCGCGTGGTGGCGCCACCGCTCAGCGCTGCCGGCAACTCGGCCGGTGGCTGCGTGGGGAGCCCCATTCCGCCGCCGCCAGCATCATCCGTTTATTTAAAATTAGATTTTGTTTACATTAGCGGCCATTTGTTTTGGGAGACTCTTTCACTCCGCGGTGCGGCCGCCGTGGCTTTGGCGGTTGACGAAAGGCCGCCGCCAGCCATCAGTCCGTGGCGTAGCCAATGCCGAGGTACAAAGGGACGCCGACGAGCAGCAGCCAGTCACGGGCCGAAGAAGGGTCAAAGGGCAAGACTGCCTGTCCGGGCCAGATAAGGGCTGCCTTTGCCGAAAGCGGCGGGACAGGGTGGGGTGGCAGCAAGATTCATGTGTGTCCCAGCCCCGTGAGCCGTTCCGAGCCATTGGCCACTGAACGCCCTGCGTTCCACCATGGCGGCAGCAGCGCCCTGTTCCCGCGGCCACCCGCATCGCGCGGACACGGCCGCTCGTCCGGGCAGTTAGTCCGACTCAATTGGTTCAACGAGACATGGGCATCGGGGGAGTGTCGTGGGGGCGCTGGGCTAGGCGCTGGACTAGGCGCTGGACTAGGCGCTGGGCTAGGCGCTGAGCTGGATGCGATGGAAGCACCGCCTGCTCGACACCTTCCCGTTCGCCGACGTCGCGCTATGCAAATGCAGGCCTGCTTCGATAAGCCGGCCCGCCCTCAGCAACTCCCTCTTGGAGTTCGCCGCGTTGCATAAAAATGTTTCCCAATTTTAGAGCCCTCCTCCGGGAAGCAGGCAAACACACTCTCCTCTGGATTCCCCCTTCCGGGACTTCCGAGCTCCCCAGATGATTTTTTGTAGGACAAAGACGGCAGCGAGATCCATGGCGGCCGAAGATTGGACGGCGGGCCGCGCGGCTTGCATAGAGTCACGTGCAGGGACAACTTGGCCGCCGCGTCGTGCCTCCGCCCCGGTCGCGGTACCGCTTGCGCCCCGCTTCATGGCCAAACTTTGTCGCATTCAATGCTAGCGGACCAAATTGGCTTCCCCGGTTCCGTCCTCCGCGACGAGCAATCGCGACGAGGCAGGGGGTGCTCGAGGCTGGCAAGCCGGGGGTGCTCAGCGAGGGGTACACTGTAACACGATGCTGCCGGCGACACGCGCGAGCAGCGTTTAGTCGCCGACGAGTCTTACGGGACGCCCCATGAGTGCGAGAGAGACAGGGTGACGGAACAACTGTGAGGAATCAGCCTGCAGACTTTTGGCCCTTTGCTGTTGCAGACGAGCGCCACCAAGCCGCCGTGAAGGGCCGTGGATGGGCGACGCGGACAGCAGACGCGCGCACTGGGATCGCCTACCTTGCCCCTGAGTGCCGTTTCTTATCCTACGTACAAGGTAACAGTCTGTAAAAATGGTCTTTTTTACATTCATCAAAACTGATTTTGTTTCGAAGTTTGGTGGGCGTCGCGTTGCAGATGGCGGCGGGAGCGGGTCGGGCGGCGTGGAACGTCCCCACCACCGCGAGCCGCGGCGGCCATTCGCTGCGGATATTGAGGGTCTGGGATTGTAACTCGCGGGCTAAGCATGAATTACTCGACAAGTGGTTCATGCGGCGCCTTCCCCACAAGGTTGCACACTGTACGACCGTAAACAAGCCGTGCCGCCGGGCCCGTCACGGCGGGGGCAACGGCCATCGTCCAGGCCACCGAGATCGACCTGACCTAATTGTTTTTTTGTTTTTTTTTTGTTTTTTTTTCTCACGTTCGCCAGCGAGTCACACTTATCCCAACACGGTTTTCGCCTTCTTTTCGCGTGGCTTTTTATCGCAGACGGCGGCGTACCACTGAAAATCAAGACGGTCCAAATCGGGAAAAAAATATATACGCAAAAGTCCGGACACGACCGCAACCTGAGGTGGCCACGTTCGGATTCCCCATGTTATTTTGAGTCAGAATCGTCAAAAAATACTGTGACTTTTTCAAAATCCGCTGATTTTTGGGCCATTTTAATAGTTGGAAATGCTCCAAAACAGCTAAGATGAGCGTATATCAAGTAGTCCGGACCTGACCGGAACCTGAGGTGGCCAGATTCGGATTCCCCATAAAATTTTGAGTCAAAATCGACACAAAATCGCGGTGACTTTTTCAAAACTTGTTTCCCGCTCTGAGATGTTTTTTCCCCGATTTCGACCGTTTTGACCCACTGTGCGTACTCGCGGCCGGCCAATGCTGCCGAGGCGGAAGGGGTAAAGCACGCCGCCTATCCCACGACGTCTTCGCACTTTACGGCACCCAAACAACGCGTTGAGGACCGCGCTAGAGGTCATTAAGGACCAGTTCATGCGATGTAAATACTCTGCGTGTGCGCGGTATGTGTGTGTATGTGTCTTGTGGTGTGTGTGTGTGTGTGTGCGTGTGTGTGCGTGTGCCAGCAGCGCGCTCGACGGGACAGCGCGTGAGCGTGCGTGCGGTTCCGCGATGAGACAAAGTCGTTCCCCCTCGCTCTCTGTACGTGAAAAAAAATCAAAACTTAAATTTAAAAATTAAAAAAAAAAACAAAAAAAAAACAACCTTGCATGTAACGAACAGTCCGGAGGTCTTTTTCTCCTCTCTTAAATGGCCAGGAGATATTATTGGAATGACTATCATTTTCCACCGCCTTGCCGACGTGAGAATAACCCGGCCGGCCGTTTTCTTCGCACGACCTGCGCGTCAGGAGGAGGAGCCGCATCAAACCAACGGCCCCCATGACGGACAAAAATTGCCTGACGAAACTGCAGTTTACCAAATTCCCGGCCGCCTGCCATTCTGTGGGGACGAGCCGTCCAGTCTCCCTTCCGCCGAGATCGCGTCGCAAACCACGCGTCCGTCTCAGTCCGACTGGTCGGCCCAGTGCCGTCGTTGGAGAGAGACGCACAGCACGGGCACACGCAGTCTCATGCCACCCTCGGTGGGCTGCGGGGGGACATTGCGAAGCGCGCTGGTCTCACACACACACGCACACACACACAAACTCACTCGTTCACAGTCACAGACACACTCACACACACACTCGCACATTGACGCACACCGCAAACACCGCTACCAACACGTAAATCAAGTGTTAGGGTCTTATATTACGGCCAAATGAGACAGACAACACCCCAAGTCAACCACAGACGAAAGAAAAAAGGGAAAGGAAAGAAACACGTGATTTGATTGCGCGAATTCTTATTGAATAAATAAAAAGTGTGTGTGCGTGTTTCATTTTCTTTCTTTTTTTTTGGGGGGGGGGGAGAGGAGGGGCTCGGCCTGGGTATATTTCCCGAAAAAATATGAATCACAATTATTCAAGCCAAATGTTGACAGCGGCCCGGACGCCGCGCAGAAGAAATATACCGCCGCCACCTTTATTTTCTGCCCTTAATAAAGGCGATCGGCTCTCGCCTCGTAATGGGTTTCCAGTGATGCGTGAAACCTCTTCCAGATCGGGGGTTCATCGATGACCGGGAGAGGGGGCGCCCACGCAACTTCGGACATAAGTGACATTTTCTGTTGCGATTCCGCGGTGCTTAGGTCCAGTTGAGAATCAGTTAAGCTGGCTTGGTTTGGGGATGGGGGAGTGGAGGGGATGGGGCGGGTGGACCGGGGGCCGGGACAGCTGGCGATAAAGAAGCAAGTGTATGGCTGCGCGGCACTGGGCGGGGCGTGGCGGGGCGGGGCGGCCCGGCCATGGGCCCGACAGGCTGCCTCACTGGACGTGACAGGGGGGGGGGGGCCGAAGCCCGGCCTGGCTTTCGGCTCAGCTCTCGGCTCGGCCCGACCGGGCTCCCGTCGAGGGAACGAACGTCGGCTGCAACTGGCGGCACGCCACGCAACCTCGCATCCCAGCAGCAGCGCGGCCCTTGATTAAAAAGTCAGGGTCAGGGGGCCGAAAAGCGCGGATGCACTAGAAGAAGGCGTGGAGACAAGTCTCTCTCTCGCGCGCGCGTCCCACCGCGGCCAGACTTAGAGGAAGGATGGCCAGAGAGGGACAGGCAGGCCGGCCGGCCCACGCCGCCATGCCGCGGCCGGGGATTAGACTGACACATTCTGCTCCATAAGATAGAGCGCGCCGTTTGGAAAGAAAGGGGGAGCTCCTCCCGGCCGGAGCGCGCTGCCTGCCTGCCTGCCTGCCTGCCGGTCCAGGTGCCATCTGCCTGGCCGCCAGCCTGGTCGGGGTGGCCTCACACTCGGTGCGCGGTGGGCATGCCTCCCCCATTCGGTGATTAAAAAATTACTGGGCTCGTCGCGTCGCCGGCCCGACGGCCATGGTGACACCAACCTCGCCGCGGCAGAGCGTCAGTCCGCTGCACTCCGCTCAGCCAGGAAGGGAGTGCGGCCGTTTGCATGGACTCGGCGTGGATTCGACGCGGGGCCCGCGAACCTGCCCGATAAAATGTAGTATATAGGAGCGGAGGCAAAGAGCTTCAGGATGTCGGCCCGATACAGCGCCGGCGATAGCGGTTAGTCCAAGGTGCGGTACACTCACAAAAACTGTGTCCAGACACAAGTTACAGGAGGGAAAGCGGCCACAGAAGTCACTTTAATTTTTTTGTTAGCGCTGCGGAAATTATTTCCCTTCTTTTGTTCCGCATTCTGCTTTCTCACTTGATGGGAAACGCGTCGGTATTTCGCGGGCAAGCTAATTTTTATTATTTTGGCTTTCAAGGCAGAGTAGCGGTGTGGGCAATGTGTACATTTTACCGACACAACCTCCACCATCACCATCTACCGCACAACCGACAACTGAAACCTGTTCTCTATGTAAACGAGGCTGTTGCACTTGGATGCCGCAGGTAACACACAAACACACACACAAACACACACACAAACACACACACAAACACACACACAAACACACACACACACGCGCGCACACACACGCACGCACACACACACACACACACACGCGCGCGCGCGCACGGACACGTCGCAACGCCCGTGGACCAGTCCCGTCCCACGTCCAAGGTGCGTAATGCCAAGTGCACCACACCCGTCCCTATAGCATTTGGTCCGGAAATATGATGATTATTTTCACTTTCCGCGCCGTTTCCGGCTGACCTGCGCGGTGCACGCGGTGCGGTCGGGCTAACGTCGGGCCTAGTTGCCAACCCTTCCCGCCATCGCCCTCCCAGGCGGCCACCCTCCCTGCCCCCGCCACCCCACGCCCGCCGCTGGAGCCAATCTTCCGAGACAAGCAGGCGGCCGACCCTCGCAGATCCTCCCTCGAGTCTGCAGCCATCCCATCCACCCCACGCCGTGGTACACTGCCACAAACGGTGCATGAAACACGATCAAACAACATTTTGAGCACCACGTTCACAAAGAGAGCGGCCTTCCGACAACGTCCGTACCTACTGCACACAATGTTGGTGTTTCGCGAAGTCTGGCTCGATTGAGAGAGGTCAGCAAGGAACCTCTCGAGTTGTCTTCCTAGTCGCTGAGAAATTTAAGTTAATTGAAAAATGAAGGAAAAGAAAGCAATATCCGGAACAAATGGCTGCAGCGCGTAGCAGCAGCAGGGGTGTGCCTGGGAAACTTTAGCCAACGCCAACAGCCGGCAGCCGTTGCGCGGCGTGGCGGGGCGGGGCGGGGCGCGGCGGGGCGGGGCGGGGCGCGGCGGGGCGGGGCGGCGCGGGCCTAATATCGCCAACCCCACTGGGGCTCGCTGCTACTGATTGCCACTAGGCGTTATTAGAAGGCTCCTCGAGGAAACGCCCTGCAGGCCGCGCGAGGGGAGGGGCTGGCCCCGGGGCTACTTGCAGTGCCGTTGGTGACGCCGTTTTGACAAGAGGATGACATATTTCACCCCCCGTGCACGCACACAGATAGACTCACGCTCACAGACACACACAAGACACACACAAACGAAGACAGACACTCACACACACACACAGTCCGCAGCGTTCTTTTCCGTTCCTATCGGCGCAATCGTCCCCGGACCAATCGTTCTCATCAGGAGCGCCCCTTTTTCTTACGAGGTTTTTTTTTCCTCCCTTCTGGCGATCGCATTCTTTCGTCTCCCTTCGGACTGCCGCTCCATCCTTTTCTCTCTCCCCTATCCGTGTATTATCCGTGCGATTGACTCCTTCCGATGCAGGTCGCATCTTTCGGAGGGCCGGCTGTTCCATAGATGCAATTGCGATTTGAGGACGTTGGATGCGAACGTGACCCTCTGGGAGGCAGTCTTCCTTGAAAGTCAATGAGGACCCAACCCTTCTTTTTTGTTCGTTTTGCGTCGCATCCTCGCCAGCGACTGGCTCTGCGTTTTTCCTTGCCTAAAGCCTTTTGCGTCAGGAATGTTCTTGCGCTGGCTAGAAGTAATGGAATCTTTTATAAAGTGAGATGCGACGAGAGAGCCGTGGCGGCGTAAACAATTCAATGGCGCGCGCCATCAAATCGTGTTTAGACTCTCCGTTAGTTCATTCGCCCGCGATGGAGAACAGGCTGGCCGATAATCAGATGAAAAACACTAACCGTGTGAACGTAAACAGAGAAACAAAATGGCCAGGGAGACTGGGAGACTGCATTGGAGGGCAACGTCAGTCAGAACCGACACCCACGAGACGTTATTCAACTCCCAAACACGCAGGGAAGGCCATATCAGGGTGCTCGGCGGGTGCGTTGTTTAGGGCAAACGGTCCTGTTAGTTCTCAAGGAATGTCAACACGCTTTCAGTGTGAGGTCAGACCCATGGCGCCGCCCTGCGGTTTCAGCGGGGAAGTACGCCGACGGCCTGGTGCGGGCCTCGGCCGCGCGAGGGCGCCACCGTCTGGCGGGGCGCAGCGCGGCGTGGTGGCGGCGCCTCTAGGTAGTTCCGGACGCGTCCGCCGAGGCGGTGGCGCCGTGACGCCGTCACCATGGCGACGCCGGTGACGTCACGGGGGACCTAACCTCAGCGCAGCGGGCAGAGAGGAGTACCGGCCGGCAGACAGGTGTCCGGCAGCCACGGGCCGCGCGTCGGCGTCCGCGGCGAGGGCGGGGGAACGCGAGCCGACCGCGGGCACCCGGCATCCGGCATAATGAAGGGTTGCTCGCGTGACTCCGGCAGTGGCGGTCCGCCGGGGCGAGACGCGGTTGGAGGCCGCGCTGTCAAGCCAAGGCGTGGCCGGTCGATACCGCACCACTAGGATCAAGCTGTGCACCAAATACACCGTTAAAATAAAGAATGGCATGTTTATTTACATTTTGATTGCTCGGTGTTGAGGTTTTCCCCAATGACAGATGCGACAACACAACCCCAGGCACCGTTAAAATAATCATTTTAGGACGCAATTATTTTTTTTTTTATCTTTATTGATGGGGATATTGCCACTGGCCTGAAATATTTGAATGGACACTGCACTCCCTGTTAGCGCTTTGCTGATGAATGGTTTGGTGTGTTTCAGGCGCACGACGCGGGGCCCGGCCGAAGGCCCAGCCCTGCCGCCGAGGTCGGCGCCGTCCCAGGGCCTCGCTTGGCCTCGGACAATGGGGCGCGGCATGTGTGGCCAAGGTCAAGACCATCTCGCCTTGACACACGGAACCCCCAGACCGTCTCCAGTTTGGCTCACCAAGTGGCGCGCGACGCGTAAGACTCCGCAGCGCTATTAAAAACGAGCTGTTCCTGTCAGGATTTGGCCATCATTATCAAATTTTTAATTTATACACGCTAAATGTTTATGTACAATTTTTTCCGCAGTGATGCATGTACCTGAGTAACCTGTGTAACAATTTGCATAAAATTGTGCTCAAATTTGCATAAATTAATGTATTTTTACTTATATAAGTATACTATGTAGTATTATGCAAATTCTATGTTTGCACAAAATCATGCAAGTTTCACGCACAAAACTCTCCAGAGACATTTATTTTTACACCTTTGAAGACGAGATAATTTTATTTTTAACAATAAAAAAGAGTGTATTTTGGTAAGAAACAATAAAAACGCAAGTAACTCTGGTCCTTCCGTTGTCCTTTATCACTAACCCCTCCGAAAATGGCGTTGCTTTAAAACACCAAACTACTACTGCCATGTTCGTCCACAATAATCAACACCTTGTTCTCGCGGACACAAACAAAAAACAGGGATAAGCGTGACAGGGCGCACAGAGGCAACGGTTCCAACGACCGGTTTTCACGCGCGGGACCATAGCAGGCTGATTTCGAGAGTCCGTTTTCGTCCTTGTGTCTCTCTCGCACCTGTCACGGACGGCTCATGGTTGCGAGGGGAACAGAGCGACGAAGAAGCCTTTCGGAATCAGTCCGCTGCAAAGGGGTGGGGCCAAGCCGGCCAAGCCCCGGGCCACGCAAAGCCGAAGATAGCCATGCTAATTACGGAAGACACACGGCAAGTTACGGCTCGCTGGGCTGGGCTGGCTCGGTCGCGCCGCCGCCCCGCTGCGGCAGCGCCTTGTATCCAAACCGGAGATTATTCTCGTCCAGATACGAGGAAGCCTGTATCATATGCTGCAGACGTAAACTTGATTGATTTGCGGCACACCCCCTCAGAGGTCGTATTTTCCGAGTTTTAGGCGAAGCGGACGCCAAAAATGGCTGAAAAGCCTGTTTTATTCGCGGGGCTGGCCAACGCCACCCACCGCGGCCCGCCTCGCGTCGCATTGCATAGTAATTGGGCAGAGGGCTGACGCGGCAGCTGTCCCTGGAGGAGGCCAAGAGGAGGCCTGGAGGAGGCCTGGAGGAGGCCCTGGCGGGGGAGGCAGACGACACAAAGGACTGCCTTGTGCGGCAAACGGCCTGCGCTGCCGCACTGCCGCCGCAGGGTGAAAAGAAAGCATTCGAGGAACGCCTCTCGTGCCACACCAAGGCAACGTGCAAACTTTTGATAACAGCATATCAGTCCCCTCTGGTGAGGCGGGGTGGGGTAGGATAGGGTGGGGTGGGGCGGGGCGGTAACTTTAGGTGTGGCGGGGCGGGGCGCGATGGGGCTGGGAGGCATATCAGTCGGCGGAGGATGATTGATGCCCTGGCGGGGTCGAGCAAAGGACAGTTTCAATCGCGCACACACGCTGTACAATCACTCTAGAAATCAATTCTAATTGCCATTTTAAAATTATCACATGACTTCCCGTTTTTAATGAGATGGTCTGGTCAGGGAGCTCGGCCTCGTTAGGAGGCAGTCGGGGCCTCGCGACCCAACCCAAACAGTAACGGCTGCCGTTGCGGAGACGGCCTAGCGAGGTTTCGGACGCTGCGGTTCAGAGCGACACCAGCGCCGTCGCCGCTGAATCTAGACCAGCGAGTGCGGGCAGCCTCCGCTAGAGGGCGTGGGAGTTGCCGCTCTCTCTACTCCACGCTCTGTGTGACGGGCCCAAGGGGGAGGGGGAGAGAGAGAGAGAGAGAGAGAGAGAGAGAGAGAGAGAGAGAGAGAGAGAGAGAGAGAGAGAGAGAGAGAGAGAGAGAGAGAGAGAGAGAAGGGGCAGGGCGCATCATGTGTGGCGCTCGAATATCAACCCAGGACTGCTTCATGAAACATGGAACTGACTACACGACCGAGCCCCTTCCAGCAGCACGTCTCGGAGCAGAAGAAGGAGAAAATGAAGAAGAAGAAGCGGGAGAAGGGGGATGAGGAGGAGGGGGCACAGCAGAGGCGGCTGTCACTGTAGTTTTTGATGAAAATTACAAGAAGCCTCTGGCCGCGCCCTCCCCCGCCACTTTCCATACCCAGTTTGTTCCTGTCTTCCCTCCTTTCTTTTCATCTCGAGCTCATTTTTGGCGCCCTCGTGTGGTGGCTGCGCTGCGGCGGCAGTCCCACTGCCTTGCCTCGCCTCACTCCTCAATGTTGCCCTTCTTCTCCTGCTGCGAGGGGCGACAGGAATTTTTTCTCTTTTCTTCTATCTTACTATGCAGTGTGGCTCCGCTGCCAAGCGCACATTTTCTCTCCAGCCCTTGCCACGCTGCTGCTGCGTGTGACTTTAGCTGAGCCTAGAGAGAGAGGGGGGAGGGGGGAGGGGGGAGACTCTCCTCTGCTCGAGGTATTTTCTTCCAGAAAGGGACCTCCTCAAAACGAATACCAACACGCAATCAGAAAGTGGCAGCTCGCCAGTATTTTTCAAGGCGCCTATTTCACGCGACGGCGAGACCGATTTTTCCACTCAGCGTGCCTCTGGCCGGGCGCAGCCGGTTCCAATTAGAAAAAGCGTCGCGATGCACGTGGCTCCGGAATAAACTAATTACAAGAAGAAGGCCGCGCTCGCAGCATGACGCCGCGCGCCACCACCCCCACCCCGAACCCCTTCCCGCCATGACGTGGACTGAATGAATGAATATTTTGGCGCTCGCTAAGAAATTCTACCTCAGTCCGCGCGTTGGACAGGGCCATCCAGCTCCAAGCCAAAACGGGGCCGAAAAAAGAACGAAAAAGGCATGACTTGAAATAATCTTGGACCACACATTCATTAAAAATCGACCAGTTCGTGGGTTGCTGGTGTTTTCCGTTTCTTTGAAATTACGTTATGCATTTGCTTTATTTTTTTAATATCCAGCATGCCACTTCCGGTTATCTCTGACAATTTTCTTAGAAAACGAACGGAAGGCGAGAGGCGCAAACAGGGACGGGGTGGCCACCATTAGGCGGGTGGGGCGGGGCGGTGCGGGGCGGGGTGGGGTTATTGGCGCGGACGACAACGGCTTTCAATTCCATCTCGGGCGCCTCCGGAGGGGACAAAATCAGCAGCAGCCCGCCTCTGGCTCCGGGAGCCTCGGGGCCGCCTCCGGTTGTCACGTCCTGATATAAGATATTAGCAGTGGGACGGGCGGCCGTCTTCTAATATCGCCTCCCTCCCCCACCTTGGGCCGCCGGTCCCTTTGGCGGCGCGGCTCAGACTGGTGGCGGTTTGACGCGAGGCTCGTCGTCCCCCGAAACTTGTCGCCGCCGCCCTGCAGCCGTGCACGCGCCCCTCGGGGGTCATCCATAAAACATGTACGACTTGACCCATTTCGGCCACCTTGTCGCTCTGACCATCACGGGAATGTCTTGCTCGCGCCCGCCCCGCCCCGCCATCACACCCCGCCTGCAAGACCGGATCCGCGACTCGCCCCGCCCGAGAGAGTATCCTAACTGTCCCCCGAACCCCAGTGCAGTTGCGGCGCTCTTGGCGGGACAGGTTGGCCGCCCTCGTCCCGGTTTATCGGCGGTCCCCGAGTCTAATCAAGGGAGCGTCGGGGGAGGCTACAATAAGCCAGCACAAAACTTCTGCCCGCCATACATCGGCTGCCTGTCGACGTGCGTGGCATGTATGAAGGCCCGGCCCTTTTCATTTCGACGACACGTGTGGGCCGAGGCGCGTCTTAGCGCCATTTTTTGTTTGTCGGGGACGCGGCCGGAATGCAAACAGACACGCGTACTAATTTTCGTGGAAAAATGTCACGCCCCACTGTCGTCAAAAAGGACTTATACGTATCAATCATTTCGACTTTATACTAAGGAATCGGTGTCTCATTCCATTTCCATTTGTGGAGTACTAATCGAGCTTTAAATCTAGCCAGAATAACGACCATTTATTTCGCAGTGGTGACGAACTGCTGCCGCTTGACTCGGGGCAAGGGCGCCCCAAAGCGCCAACCTGAAAGCGCAGGGCTGAAGAAAAATATGGAGTCGATATTTACAGCTCCGCCCTGTTGTAAGAATTCGTTTGTGCCGTGCCAGGCAATGCCTGCCAGACATCAGTCCGATATGCATCTCGTGATTCCATCGATCAGAGCAGCCACGCCACGCCACGCCACAGGCCTCGAGGGCGGCGGCGGCGCGCAGACACACGACGACGACGGCGTGGAAAAGGCGCGTGAAGGAGAAAAAAAAAGAAAAGGGGGAACTCAATTTTCGGAGCCGACATTTGCAAAGAAGGCGGCGGTGCCTCGGGGGCCTGCTCCTGGCGGCGTGGGAGAGCGAGACAGAGAGACTTTGCAGGCTGGCGAGCAGGCAGGCAGGCAGGCGGTGACACGGTGCGGATCCAGGCTGCCTTGCGCACTTCATCACGAGCAAAGCGAGGAGCGCGGCGACGCCCTGATAAGGCAGGGATTACCTCAGCCCAGATACCAGACCCAACCACACCGCTGTGGCGGCAAATTTTGCCTGCGTCAGACGAAAATTAGGCAAAAAGGATTCTTTGAGGCCCCGCCAGAGAAAGGTGTCTCCAGGCGCGAGGGGAGCGGGGGAATGGCGAGTGGCGCTGCGGTGAGGCGGATCACAGGGGGTTGGGGAGGGGGGGGGAAGCACGCCTAGATGAATACTTCTCATAGTGTGGCCCATAACACTGAAATACCTAATCACAATAATGCAAAAAAAAAAAAAATTAAATAAAAATGAAAACACGTTGGGGACATTAAACAAATTAAACCTCTAAAAGTTGCTAATTTTTTCGCGGGTACTCAATTTTTTCCGCAGCCGCTTTCTGCAACTGTTTCCCTACCGAACCCGTCAATCCCATTTGTTCTTCTCTCCGGCAGTGACAGTGTGGCGGTCGCGCGATGCACAGGGGTGGCCTCCAAAGGGGTGGGTCGGCGCCTCAATTAGGCGTCGCCAGAGGGCGCTAGAAGCTGCTAACAAGCGGGGCGACCTCTAACAAGACGTGGCAGGCCGGCCGCTCAGGTGGCGGCAAACGAGCCCCCCGGGCCCCGCCAGCCGGGCAGCCAGCAGCCAGCCAGCAGCCAGCCAGCCCGCCTCAGGACGTCCCGCGGCGGCGTCGTCTGCTCACAAATCCCAAAACTTGACGCCGAGTTGGAAGAGGCGCGCCGCCGCGGAGGGTCTCGGTGACGCGCTCCCCTCCGTGTCGTGGCCGTCCGTCATCCGCCACCCAATAACGCTACGTCACGACAGAGCAAACACGAAGGGACGGCGGCGGCCCACGTCACCGGCACCATTTTTCCAAAAGCCTTTTCCCCGCCGTATGCAGCTGCGTGTCCCGCTCAGTGTCCCTTGTCCCGCCCAAACAAACAAGCCAAAGAAAATGCCGCCGAGACGGCGCGTGTCTTGCGGCCGATGCGCGGTGTTCAAATATTTGAAAAGGAAACATGAAAAGATAAAAAGTTTGAGGAAGAGAAACGCAAAAGATGCGTCGCGCGGAAAAGGTCCACGGCTGCCGCAGTGCAACCTCGGGACTCGCTGCCTTTCCCCCTCCCCCTCCCCAACTGTGGCGGCCGCCCAATTTTTAGCAGTCGAAAATTGAAGTCGGTGTATGATGTCACGGCTGGGGACCGCAAGAGCAATTTGTATTCAGATTGGATCCTCGCCCCTCCCTCGGCCGCACTGCCAACGTGAGGGGTGGAGGAGCAGCGGGGCTGCCTCCTAGTTGGGACGCCCAAAAAGTGCAGCCGACATGCGAGCTGAATTTCCTTCCAGAGACCAGGGCCACTGCCGCCCCAATAGGATATAACTTGCATTTGCATTCTTGACTTCTACCCCGGAAAGGCCTAATCTTGGTTCCGAACTCCGTCGCAACTTATTCAGTTCGAATTTCGTCCTGCAGATAGCGCGCAGAGTCAACCTTCCATGCTTTCTCGTTTTCATGCGGACCCCCTCCCCCTGCCCCAACCCCCTCCTTTCCATCTCCGGTTTCGTCGCGCTGCTCTCAGGGTCTTGTCTGCATGCACGGCGCGTTGCCTATCCTGGGGCGGCTACTTATTTTCCCCGTGCCATGCATACATTTTGCACTAAACCTCAGAGATGGGGAGGGGGTCCCTCCTCCTCTCGTTGCGGCGGCGTCTGCTGCAGACACATCACTAAACATAAGCTGCCGCTCTATGCGGTTACGTGGGTGGCGCGCAGTCCCCATTTTTCCAACTTACTTTCCCCCCTATTTTCCACTGTTTTCTTTTTTTTCACACGCACGCTCGTTCCCCCTTTAAAAAAAATTAAAAAAATAAAAAGGTGGTTCACCCAGCACTGATCTCTGCTGTCTCAACTCTATCCCATTAGAAATGAAACGCAGAAAAAAATACTCTCTTTTGGTTCCCGTCCCTCCCCAGCCGAAAAGCGGCAGAGATTAGGCGGCGATTTGTTTCAAAATGGTGGCGGTGTTGGCGCACCCCACCGCACCAATGGGGCATTCCCACGCGGCGGCCGAGAGATGACGGCGAGTATATCTCAGCCGTCGCGGCGGCTAAGCATATGTTTACATGGTCGCGCACGCTCCGAGCTCCAAGCCATTCCGAACAGCCGACTCGTCTCTGTCTCCCTCGCACACCGAAGGGAGGCCCTGCGAGTGCAACAGAGACGGGGTGACGTCTCGGCAGGCAAACTGACGCCGACGGTTAGCTTGAAGGGACGAGCACCCGGGAGGAAGGAGGTTGCCGTGCCGCTGTACTACTCACTCGGGGACGCGCTGCCGGTACCGCGCAGCTCACCGCCTTGTCGAACGTCGACTGCCAGGCCCTCGGGAACGGGCAGTGCACATATAGGAAGGCGCAGCGCCGATAAGGGCCTTAGTGCTGCAACGGCCTTTATGAGGCGTGGGAGGCGACGGCATTGTTCGACAGGGCGCTGCTTTACGGACGACAACGGCCCTACTCGCAAAAAGGCGATTAAAAACAAAAACAGTTGCAGGGTCCGCAGGGCTCTCAGAAAACGTGTTGACACAGTACCCGCCAAATGTGAGAATGACAGATAGGGAATCGGCATTTTGTCAAGTTCTAACGATGTAGGGTGTGTTGAGATGCGGTTGAACTTTGGGCGATGGTGTGCGAGTCAGTATTTTATATTGGATTTCTTTACTGTTGTGCAAGTTTTCTCCTGAAAAATGCATGAATAAAAATATGAAAATTGATTCTGAAAAGGGATTGAAAGTATGCGATGGCTATACCCAGAAAAAGTTGAATTTAAATTGCATTAGAATGCCGGCGAGCTGCAAGAGAGCAGCGGTGCGTGTTGAAGCACACCAATCCGTTCCTCGCCGTCCCATCTGGGACCCTGCCCTATCACCCCGCTTGCCTGCTGCCGGCACGTACTGCACCACGCATCATCGGGAATATCGGGGGCCGCCCCGCCGCGCCGCACGCTGCTTCACCCCACCCCGCCGCGCCCCGCCGCGCCCCGCCGCGCCACGCGGTTACTCATGACTTTCGAATAACATGGGGGTGGGGTGGGTGGGGCACGCAGAAAGTCACGAAAAACGGCGCTCAACAAAAGCAACGAGAAAACAACGGCGGTCTTTTCCTTTTCCAGCTTGGCGCGCTTTGCAGTGTACCTTTGCGAGGCTCCTCTTTCCTACCCTGCTGCAGCGCACAAAGACGCGACACGCACGTAATGTCATGTTCGTCACCTATGACGGCGTCCGTTGGACCGCGCGGCCCGCCCCGGCGTCCTCGCCGCACGGCCACGGCCCCGCCGCGGGAGCGACGAGGACGGAGCTAGTGTCGGCGACCGAGGCCGTGGCGGCGCTGTATCTCCGCTGCCCGCGCCCCGCACTTGCGGCACTCTCCCCGGAGGCGGGAGCCTCCTCGCCCTCCGCGTCGTAACTGCGCGGCCGGGCGGCGGAGATGCGTGGATGCGGGCGGCAGCACGCCCCACTTTTCGCAGGTGATACTTTATGGACTACTTGCTGTCGTCGCGGACGGCCGAGCTTCCGTGTGGGGCGGCAAAGGTGCCGCCGGGGTGCGCGCCTCACACGCAACGGCAGCTTCATCCCAATCTATAAAACCGATAAAAGATGCAGGGGAGATCGGGGAAAAAAAACGGAGCTGCGAGGTTTGGAACGTCAAGTGTGGGCAAGTGGGCAGTAAAGTCGTCTTGTTACTCGCTGCCGCCTCACTCCGACTTCGGCGGAGAAGTCCTAGTTAGGAATCACACGGAAGCGTTTAATGCGCGCGGTTTTACTGAACATTCCGAGCCAGATGAAACGGAACGCCACGCTTCACGCGATGCGTGTGTCTGTGCGCTGAGCCCGCAGGGCCAGGACACTGACCTATGACGCAAGAAGTTCATATGGAGGACCCCCGCAGTCCCAGTTCCGGGCACGGCCTCGTTACGCAACACTAATGGTAGCATCCCTTCCTGGAAGACCCTGGGCTCCGGGGCAAGGCCGGCGGGTGAGTGTCGCTGTCTTTGTCAGGCCCACACGCCGTGGCCCGACAGTGCGAGAGAAACACAGTTCAGCGTCGGTCTGAGGGCAGTCCCGGCAAGGACGCCCATTAGGTAATAGAACTCCGGTCAGCGCCCCCGGCACCAGCACAGCACCAGCACCGGCCGGCCAGGACAAAGGCACCCCCATAAAATCATATTCCGGGAATGAGCGTGACCTTGCTCTTCTTTGGTACAGACGGATTAAAAGGCTGGACGGAAAGGGTTGCAGGTATCGAGGGAAAGTACACTCTCAACGGCGACGGTAAGTTCGGTGCTTGGCCGGCCCCGACACATTGCTGTTCTTGGATTGTACTCGGCACTTGATAGTTTAGCCCACCAGGGCAGGATCCCGCGGAACAAATTTTTTAGACTTGCCGAATCTGTCGGAAGGGACCGTTTTCTTGGCGCCTGTAAACAAAAGGATTCTTAAAAAAAAAAATTAAAAAAATACATAGTGGATAGAAAAGCAGTAAAATAATGTCCTTAAAAATTTGTCACGAATCTGAGCTGTGGCTGTGGTTAAAAAGTCCGGAACAAATTTTCGATTACCGTCAGAGGTAGGGTACGAGTTAATTTTCCAGAAAATTGAACTGCATACCGTAGGAACTTTGTTGCCCAAAATTAGGTGACAAAGCCGTCCGGACCAAAATTTGGGCAATGGACCTCTCCTCGCCTGAAATTTTGGTCATGACAATGAGTCTGTTATTATAAGCGTAATCAAACGCCGATTCGAGACCCAGTATTGGCCCCAGAGCCTTCTGCGCCCCGTTTGAAAAAGGGCGCGAACCGAGGGGTGGCGGGTCCATACGGTCGTGGCGCGCTCTAGCGGGAACGCGCTGCAACTAGGATGCGGCGCGGTGCCCGATTGGGCGCGCGGCCGGCGGCCATCATGGATGCGCACAACGCGCCGCAGAGAGCATAATTTACGCAGGTCCTCCGACAGGGCAAGCCAATGAGAGCGCGCCGGGCCGGGGGAGGGGGTTGCGTTGTCAAGGCAACCGGCTTCGGCTTCCCCCGCCCGCCCCTCGCCTCTCCCCTCGCCCGATGGGGTCTGCCGGAGCGTCGGCTCCGCGCTCCAGTCCATTCATCGCTGCGGTGCACCTTTGGCTCGGCCGGGATGTGCCTGCCGTGCGGACTGGAGCCGCAGCACAGGGCCGTGGCAGACACGAGTCCACTGAAACCCCTTTAATTGAAGTCTGCCCCACAGCCGTGAGTGCATGAAAGAAATTAAATAAAATTTCGTTGAGTTGTAGGTAGCCACACCCAAACAAAATTAAACTTGTCCCAATGCCTTGTCCGTGCCCACGCAGCGAATTGGACTTTGACTCAGCTCGTATTAAAATTCCAAACGCCGTTCAAGACAAGACAGCGCGAACCCGACTTGGCACTGGAGGAAATTCACATGCAGAACGACCGATGCTGACCGACGGAATTCTCATACCGCCCCGGCCAAGACGGAGCGCGCAGGACAGACAGCGCCACAGACGGGGCGGGGTGGTTGCTGCGGGGGTTGCGCGCCAGTGGCGCTCATCGTAGTTCGCCGTCCTCTCACCAGATACCGTTGGCTGCTCCGACGCCGGCCTTGGCGTCGTCCCTGCAACACAGAAGAGGGAGCTTGAGGCTCGCGTCGCGCGGCGAGGCAGGGCGCGGCGGGGAGGGGCGTGGCGGGGTGGCGGGGTGGCGGGGTGGCGAGGGCTGCCGAATCCTTCCTGGCGACCCACAGCCGCCGGGCCAGACAGCGCGGACTCTGCGTCACCAACTCAATTTCCGAAAATGTTTGCAGCCGGGGAGAGCTTGCACTCACCCCTGTGATTATTTTCCCGTAAGTGACAAACACAGTTACACGACGCGGACACACGGAAGCGCGCGCGCACACACGCTCGCATATACAGGTCGCTGCAGTAGCCACAAATTTATGGTAATGCAGGCAACGACGTCTGCCTGCCAAGACTTCAGCAAAGGCGGCCACCGCGCCGCCGGCTCCGCGGCCAAACCGACCAAATCATGATTTGAGCAATCGCCTGCACGCGGCCAGTCCGAGTCCTGACGCACCACTTTGCATGAGGAGCGCTTCATCCATGTCCCTGGCTGCAGTAAGGTGCGTGCCAAAAATATCCGTCCTGCGCTGTCACAGCAGACGACTCTACAGTGTCGCATTCAGGGAAGGCGGGAAGGGGTATTTTCAGAATGTGTGTTACGGCGGGGCGAGACAGAAAAAAGAAATTGGCGCTCGCTCGCTTGTAAGTGTGTGTGTGTGTGCATGTGTGTGTTTGTTTGTGTTCGTTGAACGCGTGCCACGGTGAGGCTGCGAGGAAGGGGAGGGGGGGGGGATGATTGTTCAGGTTTCAGACACTCGTCTATGGAGTTAGTTAAACGGAGGTAAACGTCAGCTGCCACCGAAACTACTACGCTGCGATGGTGCGTTGGTTGAGGCCGCGCACGAGTTTACGAGCGCCATCGCATTTGCCTTCTAATTTGACAGTTTACCTTCTCCTTGTCTCTTGATCACGACGATGAGGACAAATTCGGGCATCGCGGAGCCGATGACCTGCGGCTGGCGACCCAAACAAAACCCCGACAAAAACGCGCGTGAGAAAGAGACAAAAGATGAGGCAGAACAGTTCTGAATCTAATGGACCATTTCTGTAGTTTTGAAAGTTTTTTGATGTATATTATTTTTATTTTTTTTGGTGTGACTTTTGTGTACTTGACACTTGCTTTCGGAGTCGACCGCACCATTTTGCATCATTGAGTCCCCCTTGGTAGCGCAAGTGTGACACGACTGTGTCTCTGCGCGCTCCGATAACGGAAAACAATGTTCGGCCACGGATCGTAAATGCACACAGGTTGCTCCTTCGTCTTGCGACTGCACCCACAGTAGCTACGCGAGACCAGGAATCCTTTGGAAAGGCCACCTGTTCCAATCCAAAGTGCAAGGAAAATTTTTAAAACCCATTCACACACAAAAACGCCTTTAAAAAAATTTAAAAATAAATCTGAGGTGGTTCCGGAAACCAAGCGTGACTCTGAGGCGTGGGAAGCAGCGTACTCTCATTTCCATGGCTTAGTAGTATGCACGCCCTAGAGCGGCGTACACCCACCCAATCTTAAATTAACGTTCTCAGATTCGAAACGTGCCGTTGTTTTGCGAATGGAGCAGTCAGCTTCGAAAACTTGAATCTGTCTGAAAAGCAGTGAGTGCGCAGCTACGGATTGATAGAAGGGCCAGTCTACCGGGGGAGGGGAGAGGACCGGTTTGGACGGTCAGGTCGGATTGGTCCGACCAAACTCATTAGCATGGCCGGCACCGAGGCCGCATGCCACAGCGCACACTAAATTACTATGTACTTTTTTCGTGCATAGCTTTGCACGATATTGAGCATACGCGTGGAATGCAGAGATTTGTGCGCAACAACGCACGTGGTGCTGCATAACAATGCACATTTTCATGCTTAGCTACGCACGAATTCGTGCATTTCCAAACGTATGCTCAATTTCGTTCAAAACTATGCACGAAAAACTACATAGCAATTTAGTGTGCGGATGAGAGAAGGACGGAGCGAGGCGCGGGGCCGGAGGGAGGGAGAGAGACTGTCCAATTACAGCCCGTATTCAAACCACACAACGTACTGCCTTGTTCCAGGCAGTCACCGAATGTCAGCCTAGTGGAGGCTGCGCCGGCTGCGCGGACATCGCGTCCGTGAGTAACGGCCTGTTTTTTTGTTCCCTTTTTCTGATATTTCTCTCTCATCGATCCCCCCTTTTTCCTTTTTTCCCCCTTCACCGTATTTTTTCTCTTTTTCCCCTCCGTGTGGCGTTTGTCGGCTGTCCCACGCCAGGGGCTTATCCCAAGCTCGCCCGGACGTACCAGCGGTCAGTAATTTAAAACAAGAAAAACCACATACAAAAGTACAAAAAAAAAAAAAGGCTGACCAGAAAAATCATAATTTACATTTTTTTTCTGCAAAAGTCGATAACTATTGCCACTGGAAGCGCCTGTCACCTGTCCACCCACTGACTGACTTTTTCTATCTCTCTCTATCTAACTCTCTTTCTCTCTCTCTCACACACAAACACACATACACACACAGAACACACACAAACACACACACACACACACACACACACACACACACACACAGAGGCCCACGTGGTCGTTGGGGCTGTAAACGCGTGTTTATGTGCGACAGTAAAAGTTAAAAGTCAATGAAAAGGAGGCGACAAGACTTTTAACACCCTCTGGTCAGCCACCCGCGGCAGGCAGGCCGCGAGTCGAGTGCGGCGGCGTGATCCCGGCGCCTCACCTCGCCTCCGTGGGAAAGCGATTCGCAACTCGCACCACGGCTCAGGCGTGGCGCCGTTCAAGGTTACGCGGTTTTCAGGGTTCCTTTCGAACGCCACGGCCGACGACGTCAGGGCACGGTGTGCGCGAGAGGGAGCAAAAGTGCGAAGCCTTTCTTTTTTTTCCGCCTCGCGTGATGAAGTCATTTTTCATACGACCCTTTTTCTCTCGCCTCTGCATTTTTCTCTGCCAGAAGCACAGCAACAGCGGCGGCAGCGGCAGCCAGCCCTCCATCGCAAAACTGTGAAACAAAACACGGCGGGAAATGCCGGGCTCTGCGGAGATGGCGGGGTGGGGCGGGGAGATGGAAGGGGTGATGGCAGAGAGTCGGTTGAGCCCCCGAAAGGAACAAATTGTGGCGCAGAGAGGAGGGTTCACAGGGGATGCCACTTCACCGCTTGATCAGGTGCAGGAAGGAACTCGGCTCGGGAGCCCTCTTTCTCTTTCCTTTTTACCCGTACCGGCCCAAAAACAAATGAATGGGAAAAATGCATAGCGTTATTGGATGAGCATATCTGGGTGGATTCTTTTCAAAATATGTAATATTTAGTTTCTGATGTCACGAATCATTTCAACTGAATTATAATTTTTTCTCTCGTTTTTTAAATTTTTTCTGTTTTTTTTTTTGTTTGTTTTTCCAGAAGTGGAGCTCTCCTGAGCCGCTTCCCTCTCTTCCCAATGGAACGCAAAAATATTTTGCACGTTTTGTTGGGTCCTCCCCTACAGTGGGCAGGGCAGCTCTTCCAGGCGTACCAATCTCTCCGGCCAGCCCGTCCCTTCATCCCGACCAGTAGCCGAGCGACCCACCCAGCTCGGTTCGATACATACCATTTTCGAAACGCGGAAAACTTTTCTTCGTCGCCCTGCTGCAGCAGAGTGCGCTGCCAAAGTTATTCTCGTTCCGCGTACTTCTTCTTCTTCGTCGTCGCCTTCTTCTTCTTCTACCCCTCCCCTCTCCGGACCACCTGATGTCCCTCCCACTAATCATGTCCTTCGTCCGCCTCCTGAACCCGACCCTCTTTTTGCGTCATTTAGTTACAGCGGGATGACCACTCTCTCGGCCGGCCAGGGGGCGGCCACCAGGGCGGCCACTAGGGCGGCCACCAGACGACCACCAGGGTGGCTAGGGCGGCCCAGAGGCACCAACCTTGCACCGCCGAGATCGCGTGCGCCGCGAAGCGAAGGGGACGCTTCCTACATATTGAATGAAACGCACGCCGCGTCGACAATGCGGAGGCCATGTTGGCAGCGCTGCAAGGGGTGTGCATTAAAGGCGGGTTTCAAATAACCCGCGCGCACCGCCACCCAGACGGGCGGCAAAGGCGGCAGCAGGACGGCATTTGCGGCACATAGGTAACGAATTATTGACGAAGGGGGTGGGTCCCAGACGGCAGGAAGGGTGGAGCGGGGTGCGAAGCACGGCCATGGAGGCTGGGCCGGGCACCCGGTAAAATGCAGCGCACCAAAGAGGAAAAGTTTTGTGTTTACTTTTTGCTTGTGTGCTCTGGTGGTCACGCGTCCGCGGATGAATGATATATGATTCGAGATGAATGCCGGGGACGCGACCCCCTCCCCCGACACGCACACACTCACACGCTAACACACACGCGCGCGGACACAGGCGGCCCAATGGAGGCGCGCGGGAGCCTCGAGGGTGGGAGGCAGGCTACCCCCATGGCCGCGGGGCCAAAACGTAATCAGAGTTCGATGAAGCATCGCAATCAGGCCCATTGTAGTCGGCCTCAATAGGACCTGGAGACCCTGTCTCTGTCGCACTCGCAGGGCGTTCCGTGTTAGAGAGGCAGAACGAGTTCCGCTCGGAATCCGCTTGCTTGCGGCGTGCGCCCCGAAACCTTACCCCCATGAATAACGGTTTGCAATCTCTTTTTATTTTTTTATTTTTGTTGGTTACCATCTTTCCCTAGCTGCGACACGCGAGCGCGCGTCTGTCGCTGCTCCAGATTCGGTGCACAGCGTGTTCAAGGTCACGCTAGGCAGCAAGGTGAGGTCTTTACCTGCCTCGCGAGGAATTCCTTTATTCATCTCGGCAGGGAATGTCGAAGGCAGAGGTGGCATTTATGGCCCCGAAAGGCTTGGCTTATCAAACCGCTCGAACGCCCGACATTTATTTTTGTTGTGATGTAGAGCGAGGTCTAAAAGACGTCTTACATCGTGACAGACAGATGAAACGAAAATAAATAAAACCAATTTTTTTCCGTTTGTTATGAGTGTCTGCGACGTGAGCTCCCATTTGAACAGCCGGCATCTATGTTGCCTTTCTGCGCACACCCCTCACCTCTCCAGAAGCACTCCGGAGTACGGTATGCAGCATTCCAGACTCCGGGCTTCATTCTGCCGGAGCTGAAAGTGAGTGGTGGCGCACAGCGCTCGCACAGCGCACAGCACCAGGGTGGGCCCCAAACACCCTGCGCCACGCCCCACCCTGCATTTCTTGCGAATTTGCTCGCACACTCACACACACGCACACGAGCTGGCAAAGGGGGAACTATGAGAAATTCGTCAGAAAGAACAACGCCGTGCGGTGATTGGCGAGTGATGGCGGATGCGTGGCGGGGCCGGAATAAACGCTGCATTATCGAGAAAGGGGTGCGAAACAGATGCCGCGAGTGGGAGTGGGAGGCAGAATGACAGAGCGTCGGCAGAAAGGCAGAGAGGGTACCTTTCGGTCTGGCGTGAAACAGACACCCCCTCCCCTTCACACACGCACACACACACACACATACACGTATGGTATTCCCGGGACCAAAATTGGACGGTGGCGAAGAAAGCCGGGGGAATGCGAGGCGCCGTGTGGAAAGGCTCAGGAAGGGGTTGGGGAAGGGGTTGGGCAAGGGGGTGCATTGAGGACAGATGAGGCTAGATAGGGGAGGCGGGGCTGTGCTGTGGCTGCGCTAAGCAAAGTCTCCCAACGGGGCTCTGGACATGCCTGGCACCGACACGGCCGCCACTCCCTGCCTGACGCCGGCCGCACCGCGCGGCCCCGTCCCCCTTCCAAGTCCCACAAGGCCGCAAATATTTATAATTGCAAACAAAAAAAAGAGCAGGTAGTGATTGTGTTTGCGTGGCCGGACCGGCCTCCATACCCACACTCTTGGAGCACACGTCAGTGCACGGGGCTCTCCTTGCCCCTTCGCTTCCGCCTCGGCGAGGGGAGCGAAGGCCGCGCGGGGGCGGGGTGTCGGCAGGGGCGGAGCGGAGCCGATAGATTGAAACTTTTTGGAAGGAGATGGAAATAGTGGTGCGGGGCTGCACTCAAGGGACCCGTGTGCAGCAGCGCCCCTCCTCTGGGTGCGCTCCCTCTCTGCGGCGAGTGCAGCCCGCTGTGTGAGTGCGCGCGCGCCCGCACCACCAACTGAACTTACCGCGCATTCACACGCCACCGAGCGGCACAGTCCTCGCGACGAATTCGAGTGGAGCCGATCGGGCCATCCTGCCATGCGTCCACTGCTTCGAGCTGTGTAAACCGCGCCCGCTCAGCAGGAGAGAAAACAGCAAAGAAGGAAAAATGCGATACTGTTTGCTCGAAAAATTGTGTACACATGCGAGTGGGGGCGCAGCAAGGGGCGCGGCCAGGGGGTGGTGCAGGCAGGGTTGGCTCGCCGGCGAAAAGATGGAGATCTGATAAGGTGAGAACAAAGTTGTGGGGGAAAATGCACGCCAGCGAAGCCAGGCGACGGAAAGGGCGACCATGAAGGGGTGGGACGGCACTGGCGAAAAATAGGAAATTTTTCCTATAAACCTCGATTTTTTTTTATTTTTTTTTTTGAGTGTGTGTGTGCCCCAACTTCGTTTCCCGTCCTAGCTGAATGTTTAATCGAAGCCGAGTATTTCGGACGCCGCGGCTGAAGAGGCCTTTTGGCACCGTCTCAATACACACACAAGAGCGTGCACTCACACTTTCGCCCTGCCTCGAGTGCATGCATGTGAGCGGGCGCGGACAGTCTCAGAGTCGGCCGGCCGCCGGTCCTCGCCTGCGCTGCCACCAAACCCTTCTTGATGCCGAAATTTGAGTTCAGATACTGCACTGGGCGGCAAGGAGAAGCCATCACCCAATGTGGCGATGCTTTTAGGTGAGTCACAGGGGCTATCGACTCGGCACCCCAGCCTCTCTTATCAAAATCCACACACTCTCATACTCACACAAACACACTCTCTCTCTCACACACACACACACACCGAGCGAGCGCGCGCACACTCTTTGGTCCTGCCTGCAGCGTCCAAGATGGCCGTCGATTGCACCCCGGGGGGCCTAGGCAGGCAAGAAAGAGGGGTGGCTACTCCGGCTGAGAGGACAGCTCAAGGACACGCTAGACACGAGCACCTGCTCAAAGACGGAAAATTTAAAACCACATAGTTGTGGCAGGGATCATCACCTGCTCGAGCACGGAAGCCATGTTTTATTTAAATAGTTTCAAAGCACGCTGTCCCAGTTCGCACGCCATGTGCGGTGCATTTTCAGGTCACTTTTGCATCGACAGCAAGGAAACTGCATGTCGCCTCCTCGGGACGTCCGCTCGACGTTTGCCGGCGTAGTCCGTCTCAGCCCGGGCTGTTTGTCGGGGACGAGGTCGTGGATGAGAAAGTTGCGGGGCGGATGGCCTGTCCACGACAGCAGATGCTCGCCAATCCATAATGCATGGAGGCGAACACTTACTTTGCAACAACAGGGGTACACTCGAACGGGGCTCACACTGCCAAAGAAAGGCCTCTTAGCCAGGAAAAAAAAAAAAAAAAAAAAAACAAAAAAAACGAAAACAAACACTCATCTCCGTAAGGACTTTTTGTTCTTGTCTTAAAAGGGATTTTGCGCAACAACAACGTTGAGAGGATTTGGTTGTATTCTGAGAACAGTCTTGTCCATTTCATAAAAGGATAATTGTCATGTACGGAAATTTAAAACGAGGATGAAACTAAAACACAATGAAATCTCCAAAGTTGTGTAACTTCGTTTCAGAAAAAAAAGCCTTGAAGCTAGTCTTCCAAGGCCCCTGAAAAGTCGGCCACAGAATAA
>CM060087.1:17000203-17041137 GCA_030522485.1 Stenchaetothrips biformis
GTAGCGTCGCGTCGTACGAGATACGTAAGTTAAAGTGTTATCGTTCCGATGCTTTACGGCCGCGGAGCCCTCTCTCTCGCCCCACCCTGCCGCCGGGCCGGAGTGGGGGGGCTCCGCAGGGGGCGGGGGCAGCGCGGCGGGGCGCGGCGGGGCGCGGCGGGGCGCGGTGGGGTGGCGCGGCGCAAGAGAGACGGATTAGCGGCGCGGCCGAGCGACGGAGAGAGACTGGTTTATGGGGCGGGGGGCCGCGGGGGCCGCGGGGCCGTGGAGGGGGCTGCCGCGGTGAGAGGGCAGGGCGCGACAGAGACAGCGCCAGGGGGCGCGCGGCCGCTCTCGCTCTCGCTCCCGCCCATTGGCCGGCTGCGCTCTGTCTCTCTCGCTGCCTCTCACTCCCTCTCGCTCCCCGGCGCTCTCTTGCGCAAGCCCGGCCCGGCCCGGACTCCAGGCTAGCGCCGTCTCCCTCCCTCGCACATTATTCCACACATAATCCATCTTCCTCGGGCCGCGCCAGCGCAGCCAGCGCAGCCAGCACAGCCACGCCGCCACCTTCCTGGCCGCTCGCGTCGGGGCTGCGCGCCGCCCAGCCCGGCCAGCTCGGCAGCGCAGTGACGTCACCACCCACGTGACTAGACTGGCCAACGGCGGGCCGCGCCCGAGAGAGAAGCAACAACAGCGGGGTGGGGCCACGGACCTGAAAGAGAGAGAGAGAGAAAGATAAAGCACGCGGAGGGGTGTCGAACAAACAGCGCGGGGCGCGGCGCAAACGCCACAATAAGATGAGCGAGATCGCGCGAGCGCAATTGTTGTATTCCATTAACGAAAAGATTATTTTTTCCTCCGTGCTCTACTCTGATGCGTTTAGGTGAGAGCAAATATCTCAGGAAGAGGAACTGCGAAAAATTAATAGATTAAAGTAAAATTTGAGTCCAATTGCTGGTTGATATAGTCGGAAGATGGGGTCGTCTCCTAAGTTCTCTTCGTTCTGTCTAATCTAACCGAGCAACACCTGCCATGGGAGCGTCCCCTGCATCTTGTCGTTGTGGGTGCCTGCTTATGGCACGACGTTCCAACGCTTCGAGTGACCGTGTGTGCGTGCGCGCGCGCGTGTGTGTATGTGTGTGTGGGGGAGGGGGAGAGGGGGTATCACTGGCACCACACGACATTTCTTACAGGGTTGGAATGGCTTTTTCCTCATTCACCTTGCTAAATGCGCCAGCGTGCTGTGTGGCTGGAAGACTCGTCCCTCTCTCTCCCACTCCCTCTCTCCCACCGCCGTGCTCTCTCCCTGGACGAAGAGACGGATTGATATATGTAGTGGTATACGGAGTAACCCGACTCTTGTCACTGCGGTGAAAATTTACGACCGAACACAAGCGATCCGAGAGCAAGGGGCGAGATGCGATGCGAGGAAGGTGTACGATAAAGTAACATTAATAATCATCATCAGCGTCACCAAATAAACAAATAACCAACTAGTAATTGCAGTTTGTTTCCTTCTCTTCACTGTGACTTAGTTTTGGGTTCCTTTCGGATGTCCGGTAGGGAACCCAAGAGCAAATTTTTATGTCCTTCTCATTTGCAGTGGTTCGTCTCACATCGTCCTGCAGACCGTGTTCGCCGCGACGGCTTGTGCCGACCGGTCGGAAACACGGCAAGTCGCTCGGCGGCTGCGACGCGGCCCAGCAGTGATTATCACGATGCGGCAGGCCCTGCAGGGCGCAGGGGCCGGAGGACTCAATAAGGACAACAATGGGTACTTGGCCATGCCAATGATATCAATTACTCTTGTACTTGCTACCGCGCGTGGTGCTGCCGCGACACCGCCGCGACGTTTTTATTAGCTTCTCATTCACTTACGGATCCGGGCCCAGGCTAAGCCTCGGATTCAGATTGGCGGATTATAAATTGATTCGTTGTCTGGTCTCTCTCTTACACGCACGCACGCACTTACATATTCGAAGAGTTATTGACTGAGTCATCAGTGACGACGCGGAGCAGCGAGAGAAAAAGGATGGCTGCAATTTGTCATACGTGTTGTGTCGTTGCATGAGAAATTAGCGCGGACGGCTCGTTTCGCCGGCAATTAAAAGCCCCGCGTCTGATTGCGCGGGTCGTCGCGGCGCCGCGGAAGAGAAACGGGTGTGATCCTCGCAGCTTTCCGCGACTGTCCGTTTTTTGGTTTCGGCGGTGCAAGTACTGCCGATTACTCCCTTGTTATTTCTTGTTTCTGTGGCAACGGTACGGAATGATACCCGCTGCAGACACACGCCGGTAATTCAACACACTCGATACGTCAGACGGTGTGTTCGGGGCCAGGGTGTGTGTATGCGTGTGTGTGTGTTGGTGCGTATGTTGGTGTGTGTAAACTCGCGCTCCGCGCCATAATCGCCGTGGGAATGCGACAGTGCGTCATAAACAAATGCAGCAGCCAAGGCTAGCGAAGGTAAGCTGGCCGACGTGAGCCACGCGTGCGACGGAGAGGCCCGCGCCCGCCGCCCCGGGGCCGGAGGGGACGAGGGTGCGAGCGAGACGCCGCGACTGCGAGTGGCAACAAGTTGCCTATACCGTAACATTTTATTAGTCGTTTAGTTTCAAAACACTTGGTGGCGCTCTGCCTGGGCTGAGCCTGGGCCATGCCTGGGCCATGCCTGGGCCTGGGTCGCCCCCCGAACACTGAACGGGCGGCCCGACCCCAGGCACCCCGTCAGCGCTGACGGTACTACAGCCTGTTGCGCGCCTCGCCGCGTGGCCGCCTCGCGGTGCAGGCGATATGACTCCCAGCTTTATGCTAATGACGCCAGTAAGTACCTTTCTTGCGCCGCTCGCCTCGCTCTGTCTCTCTCTCGTTCCTTACTTTGGGGCCGCTCGCCCCTCCGGGTTCGGATTTCGCACACGTCGCTCGTTGTCGTTTGTTGGTAAGGGGAGGAACCAGAACGACAAGAATGTTCCGATCCAAGGCGTTCAATTTGTAACCCTTTCTGGTTTCATTCTCCTATCGGCAGCGCACCCTGCTCGCAACGTTGAATCTGCACTGCGCATGACTCTGAAGGCACGTTGTTTCTGTCGTCGGTTCGAGGTTCGCCGCGGCGGACTGCAAGAACACAACCCTCCGCCGCCACAATCCCCATCCCCGCCACGACGCCCTGGTCCTCCGGGCGCCGGAACCGCCGGAACGCGCAGTGGCCTCTGTGGGGGCGGCTTTAGCTTTGTATCTGGGGACCTCTGGGTGCCGGAGGGGGCGGCCGGGGGCGGCCGGGGGCGGCCGGGGGCGGCGGTCCACGACGCCGTGCTCCGGGTGGGCCTCTGCTGCCTGTGGGGCTGTGGACGTCCCATCGGCATCGCAATCTTCGTCTCTTATCAATGATGGAGCAAGCAATCCGCTGAGGGGCGTGGCGGGGCGGGGTGGGGGCGTCGGGAGGCGGCGATAGTGTCAATCACAGCCGCGCGGGTAGGGACGCAGGGACGATTCCTGGCTGGCCAGCGCGCTGCTCCTCCAGGGCGCGTGGCGCGGCACGGCGCTTATTTGTACTTTAATTGTCGAGATTACGCCATGCTAATGACCGGGTAATTCATTCCTGCCGACGCCGCGCCGCGGTTACGCAACGGCAAGTTCACGTTTGTCGAATTCCCACCCTATTTCAGTCAATTTCGCATGTATTTTGGTAAGAAAGAAACTGTTGTTAATGTCAAACGAAGTGCGAAAACTGCGAATCTGAATAATGAATTGGTAATTATACGTCCTCTTTGTCGGGCCTTCGCCGGGGTTTTCCGAAAGGGGGCACATCAGTGGCGGGCGTGGGGCGCGGGGCCCTCTGTGGGGGCGGCAGGGGCGGAACGCGCTGGCAATTCATCAGCAACCCCAACCTGGACGGGGTGACGGGGGGCGCTGGCCGGGGCGGAGCGTGGCGGAGCGTGGCGGAGCGTGGCGGAGCGTGGCGCGGCGTAGTGCTAGTACTTACCCTCCGTGCAACTAAAATTACTTTTCATTTTCTGTGTGTGCTTGTGCCCCGACGAGGATCGATTTCGTATAAATATTTATTATGCACACTCTACGACACAAACACACACGCCAACACACACGCGCGCGCGCGCACACACACACACACACACACACACACACACACACTCACACACACTCACACACACGCGCGCGCGCTCACGCAAGGAAGAGTGAGAGAGACAGGTTCTTTCCGCGCAATATCCGTGTGGGAAACTCGAATGAAAACTTGGCGCAATAATGGTGTGATGCATGGGCTCAACTCGGCAAGACGAAGAAGGTGGCAGACGGACAACACTGGGAGTTTCTGCTGCTTCCGGCGCCGGGCTTACAACACACACAAAAATACGTTGACTTCATTTTATTTTAAATACGCAAAACCATGCGCGTATTTGGTAGTCGCTGTTGGTGTCCGGCTGTCCCTCTCTTTTCTTTGCTCTTTCTCTCTTTCCCTCCTTCACTGGAGCTTGAAATTATCATTCGGCCGTATTTCATGGAGCAAACAGCACCAGCAGCTTCCCTCTCTGGAAATTCGTGACCGGGGATACGTCTAGACTGGATGCGCCCCTCTGTGGCGTTTGGAACACATTCAAGAAGGGTGTATATCTCCGGTACTTTATCGTGCAAAAGTCACACAGACAGACACGCACACGAATATACAGACACACACGCGCGCGCGCGCGCGCGTGCTGTCGCGTCTTCACCCGAGGATGAAACAAGGACGCCGGGCGGGCCTTGCGAAGGCCATACTGGGGGGTGAAACGCACTGATAAGAAAACAACAAATGCCCATAACTTACTTCCGCAGTTCATGCAAAATATAAACAAATATCGCAGCGCAGCGATTCATTACGTTGCAGTGTTTCTGCGCAACGGAAAAAGTGGAAAACGCCTTTGCACCCACAAAAACCACAGTCTTCTCAGAGCGAATCGGAAACGTTTTCAAAATAGACATTTCCTCCTCTCTCAAAGAAAACGATTTTCCCTTGCACACACAACCCCCGCACGGCACGGTGCGGCGCGTCACGGCCCAGCCAATCAAATCACTCCACCGAGACCGAGGGGCCGAGAGAGCCGAGAAGAGAGCAGGAACGGCTAAAGTAAACGTCCCTTCGGCACCGCCGGGGCGGTACCGCCAGGGCGGCCAGGCCGGCCTGCTGAGTGTGGGCGGTGTGTGTGGTGGTTCCGGAGTGGCCGCAGCCATTGTAAGAAAGTTTCCTCTGGAAAATAATTCATCGCAATTCTCTCGTTTCGCGCCGTCCGCGCCGGCGGCCCCGTCCGGCCCATCTCCCAGGTGGCAACGGCGTCTCGCACGCAAGGCCGGCCGCACTGAATATCGGGGGAGGAGCGCGGCGGCAGAGAAACCCGGACAATATGGCCAGCGGAGCGCCGGACGGACGGACTCGCATGGCGCGGGGCTGCACGAGACAACGCCACGCCTGGAAGAGGGGCTCAGGTTATCGAAAGGAGAAAATAAATACAGCGGCGGTGATGAGCAATGTGGCAGCGTTCGATTCCACTCCCTCACCGTGCCCCCCGCGGAGCACTCCAACCAATCAGCAGCCTCGCGCCCCCCGCGGGGCCTCCCTGCCAGGGAGGGCGGCAGGCCGGGAGACGCACGGCGCGCGGCCTCTCGTCCAAAATCAACGTGCAGCCAGCCAGCCAGCCGCCGGCGGGAGTGGTTTTGCTGCGCTGCGTCCGTCCTCCCAGCGAGGGGGGTGTCACTCGACAAACGGCCGGACAATGGCTGGAATTGGACTGACTAAATGTCTTCAACGAGAAAACTCGTAGAAACCAACGGCTCGCTGACCTTCTACGAGGCCTGTTCGACTTTTATGAAGTGCCCCGTAGAAACCTCATAGAGCCGAAGCCGGACCAAATTTTACGTCCCCCCCCCCAAAAAAAAAGACACATATGCACAGTCATACCCACCACAAGCCACCGCGAGGGCCACTACTGTTCTCCGGTGCCCCATTGAGCGGCGCCTACTCGCGCCCGGCCGTAGGCCCCGAAAGGGTCAGCTTTTCTTGACCTGTCCTCCCCACCTCTGCGAGCGTCGGCCGGGCGAGGCTGCTGATAAATCACTACCCCGCAGGCCTTCTTATCAGGCGGAAGCAGCGGCCAATGAATCTTCATCAGCGCCCCCTGACTGAAGGCACCAGGAAATGGAATATTTATTGGCCTCCCGCCGTGCTGGCTGGACTGGAAAACTACATTGGCAGAATCAGCGCGCTTGAGGCGCGCGGGACCTGATTCGGGGTGGTTTTCGCGCGCCCGACAGGATGCGGGTTTAATTAGGCGCTCACCTCAAAATTTAAATTTAATTCCGTTTTTTTTATGACGTCTTTTGTCCGTGAAATAGGACAGGATGTGGCGCTTCGCACTCCTGTGATCGTCATCGGAGTGAAGCTCGTGAGCAGTGAGAAACAGCAACGGCACGCAGCCTCAGGAGGAGCCATTCCTGAACTCCATCCGGACTGGCGTGGGCGGGACGAGGCAGGCGGGGAGAGGCAGGCGCAAGGTGCACACTTTATGGCCGAATCATGTTCGTTGTCTATACGCGTTGCGCTCCCCGCGAACTGTCGCCAAAAGAGCGCTATGATGGATTGGCGCCATTGCGGGGCGGCAGAACCAGCGCCGCATTAGGCTCCACCGGCAGCAAATGGAATACACATGTGAGGCGCACCCCCGCGAGTCAAAGCAGAAAGTGGCCCATGAATAAATATAAATCAAATTTCGACGTATTTTCCCCACCGCCCCATATCCCTTGTCAGCAACTAACAGGGTTTCCCTGTCTGCGCCCGGACGTGGTCATTCCCCGTTGTTTTCTGCGGCCTTGACTGACACACCACTGACACCGAAGTGGCACACCCTGCGGTGGCAGGCTCGCCTCTCTGCCGCACTCGTTTCTATTCTAGAAATTTTGACATTAATACAAAAATTCTCTTGAAAATGCACGTTTTTTGCCCCCTTGCCTCCGCGTACGCCTCGTGCTGGGCGCGGCGGGACGCGATGCGTATCGCGTCTTGGCCCGATTTCCCCTGACTGATTGACTCGTCGGCGTGCTTGTCGACGCAGCGTCCCTGCGCGCCGAGGGTAGGCAACCAATCACACAGCTGTCGGCGCGCGCACCGCCACCACTTCCGGCCGGCCGCGCTGGCTGCGCTGCTGGCGCTCTCTGGCGGCGGGAGATGGAGTTAGTGCACGCAGCTTCCGGCGGCCCGCCATCACGCTGCGGTGCATGACTCGCTGCTCGCGCGCCGCGAATGCCCTCGCTGGCCGCGCTCCGCTGCTGCCGCCCTCTGCCGGGGCTGCCGCGCATTTGTTTCATTTGGGTTCCATTAAAAGCGGATAAAACATATTTCTTGAGCCGAACATTCCTCTCGCGCGCCGCAGATTTATACGCCGGCCACAGGTGTGAGCACGCGACTTGGCTCGCTCTGCCGCGCTGCCCTGCGATTGGCTGCGTCCGTCGCACTTGGCGCGCCAATGCTCGCGCTATTCCGCCAGCACCGTGCGCACCGACAAGGACGGGCTAGGGGTGCCTGGACACGTCCTGCAGCACGGCGCAGCACCCTTCTCCGAAAACCCCGCGCAGCACCCTCCTCCAAAAACCCCGCGCCGCCCCGCACCGCCCCCGCCGCCCCCGCCGCTCCCGCCGCACACGAGGGACTGCCCCCCACCCCTCCGAAACCAGACATCCTGGGTTTCTATAAATCAGGGAATGTACCGTGGGACAGGCTTTAAATCATTGCTCGGTAACAGTGGATCCGCGAAAACCAGGGGGAGGTAAGAGGGAGGGGCGTGAAGGGGTTGGCGCGCTGAGCCGGGCTGTGAAGGTGGATTAAAGAGAAAGGGAAGCGGCCGTGGAGAGAGAGAGAGAGAGAGAGAGAGAGAGAGAGAGAGAGAGAGAGAGAGAGAGAGAGAGAGAGAGAGAGAGAGAGAGAGAGAGAGAGAGAGAGGTCCAGCCAGCTTATAGAGGATTTGCCCCCAACGTGAAATGAAACGAATTAATCTCTGTCGTTTTGTTTCCTTCGCAGTGCCTCACCCCTAATATTGCAGCAAAGTCCGAATTCACAAATTCGGGAAGCCTACACCGCCGAAAGGGGGTGAAAGAGAGGAAGGAGGAGAGGAGGGGCTCAACTTTCGGGCCGAGCAAGAACCTCTCCCTCCCACCTTGCTGGGCAAGTTTCACAACCACTAACCAACCCCCCCGTACATAATGAAGCATGGGCCAGTGGAGTGTGTGTGTGCATGTGTGTGTGTGTGTGTGTGTGTGTGTGTGTGTGTGTGTGAGTGTGGTGTGCTCCGTGTGCGCGTGCGTTTGTAGGGGCGTATGTAAAAAAGGGGGAAGGTTATTTGAGTTAGGTGGATACGCGATGAAATCGGCGAAAATCGAGGAGCAGTTTCTTATTGAGGGAATAATGAATTGTTTTAGTAAAATATCGCCCAGTTTCTGACTCGGAGGTGTTGCTGTTGCTCGATGCCTCCCCCACTTGACGGTGTGCGGCTCCCGTAACAAGCTTCGTTACCGTGGGGTGTGATATTTTAGACTGGCAGCGCTCCTCCCCGTGCGCGAGGCCGCCATGTACACACTAGGGTCGAACTTCACAAGGCATCTACAGTACGGACCCCGGAACCCGCCCTCTCAATAAAACTTGCAAACAATTTGAGGCCTTGAAAGCAAAATTAGCTTGTTACCACGTGTCTTCCGGCGTAACCTTTGGATCTGGACTATGGCCTCGCTATCATGATAAGTATGGAGTACTGACGCCCCCTTGCACGGGCCGTCGTGTTGCGGTGTATCTGGCTCAGGTCAGCCACCACAGTAGTGCCCAAGTCGCGGCCGGAGGGAGGGCTGCGAACCGCTGCGAATCCCCGAGGAGCCTGCTGCAGTGCCCTACACTGCCCCGCCGTCTGCCCTACAGGCTTGCTGTGCTTTACAAGTTGCCTAATCCATCTTGTGTCGGGCCGAGACAGTGGCGAGACTTATGGCGTCTTGTGCTGGGGCGGGGCCGCTGCGCTGCGCTGCGTTGCGGGGCCCGGCCGGGGCCCGGCCGGGGCGGGCCTTGCGCGCTTTCGGGGCGCAACGAGCTCGGCTCGGCGGCGCACCCTGGTGGTCGGGCCCGGAGGTACCCGAAGCAGCCAGCCGGCGGCCGCATCTATCCTGCCTGTGACCGCCCCTGACATCCAGGCTGCGGGCTGCGGGCGCCGAGGATAGAGGGAGACGGCGGCGGATAGAGGGATAGAAGGCGAATAAAAATTCTAACGTGTTGTGCGGCTCGTTGTAGCCCTCCTCCGCGCGGCGCCACGCCGCCTTCCGTTTGCGACGGACGCCAAAAATGGAAATACGACGTCGGAGGAAGGGGAGGGGGGAGGGGGAGGCTGGAAGAAAAATGCGGAGCTGCAGCGGCTACCACCCTCGCGGGCCCCTTGCGGGGTCCTCTCGGAGGCGGGGGCCCATCTATACGGGGCCACGGCGCGGGCCCTGTTTGTGAGTCATGAGATTTCGGACTCGGAAGAGTAATTTCAGGAAGGAGTAAGAATGCGCCGCTGGAATGGGACGCGGCTAGTGTCGTGGGCAAGGCGGGGCGCGGCGGGGCACGGCGGGGCGGGGAACGTATGTCGCGCATTTCCTCCAAGATGCGGCGACAAATGGCGGCGCCGCCCCGCTGCAGGCCCTCATTATCATCAAAGCGGGGAGGGGCCGAGCGGAGCTGAGCAGTCAGGGAGGGGCAGTCTGCACCCGCATGCAGGTTTCTGCATCTTGACCTCCTGACGTCTGAAAGTGCAGAGGGATGCTGAGGGTGAGAGAATCACCAGCTGCTTCTTGCCGGTGGACTGTGCTGGCCGACGACAGGTTCGGATCACATGCTGTATCTCATGAAGGAAGAGATGCGCTGCGGGAATGGAACAGGTACGCCTGACGGCAGGGTTCATCCGCACTGCCCGACGTCGCAGTGCCGTTCCCCGTCACCCACTGACTGCCCCGCGCGCGTCAGGCCGCCACGTACGCCTCGACAGTGTGTCAGCGTGTCATTGCCGCGCGTGACGGCCGCCGCTCGTGACGCCGCCGCGCGCCACGCCGCCGCGGCCCGGAAGGGACGTGCTGCCCCGCGTGCTCCAACGCGCCGAAAAGCAACTCGCGCATTATTCAAGCGCCAATCAGCGAGCCTCGCGCTGTTCATGGCGTGCGCTGGAACACACGCTGGAGCACACGCTGGAACGCCCCGCGCCGGAATCGGAGGCACCTTTGGACGCCACATTCGTCATGCCGTGGCGGCCATAAATATCAAATTTTAAGCAGGGCCAAACGAAACGTGTCTTGCCGCCATATTCATCTTACGTCTTATTCGGCCGCGCGCCACCGCGGCGGTAGCGGCCGCGCTGAGGTTGAGGAGGCGTGTGTGTGTGCATGTGTGTGTGTGTGTGGCAGGCGCGTGGGGGCGAGAATGCTAGAGAATGCCTATGAGTGAGATGCCTTCCTCCCGCTCCCTCTGAACCTCGAGAATCGAGAGCCACGTGGAAAAGAAAATGGCGTCTGCGAGCGTGCTGCTGTTTGCTGCTGTTGGTACTCACGCGCGTGTTGGATCCGCGAAACGGGGCGCCGTCTCCAGAAACTATTCGGTTCAGACTACTCGGCCTGCGACAGGAGTGCACACAGTGCGGCCGCGAGGCCATGGAGCCATAAAGCCATGACTTATAGCCGCGTCCTCAATCTCGCAGGGGAAGAATTGGGCGGTGGGCGTACGGGGCAGTCAACACTACTTCATTCGGGATGAAGGAATTTGGAACATCCTCCTCCTGCTGTTGCACTCTTCCTCTTCTCCTCCGCAAGGTACTACGCCAAAGGGGTCCAGCCTAGACCAGTAGCACGACGACGACGACGCACACGACGAAAACACAGCTCCAGATTTACGGGCTGGTCGTGTGTCACTGGCGGAATCCTCCGTCCTCCCCGCGCCGCCTGCTCCACCCGCCTCGTCTGCAATTGTCCCGATAGCGTGTGTACTGCAATATTGTTGATGAGAGATAAAGACGCAGTCTGGGCGAGCAGACGACGCGAGCAGACGACAGCAGACGACGCGAGCAGACGACGAGATCAGACGACTGCAGACGACGCGAGCAGACGACGAGAGCAGACGACGAGAGCAGACGACAGCAGACGACGCGAGCAGACGACGAGAGCAGACGACGAGAGCAGACGACGCGAACGCGAAGTGAGGCGAGAGAGACGGAGCGACGGAACGCCACTCTTCCGAATCAAGCGCGGCCTGTTGTCGCCGTTCGCAAATGGGATGAAATGTGAGGCACGCGGCGAAAATACCGCGGTGATATTGGCGTCCGGGATGGGATTGGATCCGACGCCGGATTTGGGAAGAGGAGGAAGAAGGGGATAAGAGGAGGCAGGGATCTGTGTAACGGGGTGAGGTATTGCCCAGCCGTCCTAAGCCTGCGCGATTTATAGCACACACTTTAAGACAAATGGTGAGATTGTGCCTGAAATTTTTACTGACACATTTCCCTTTACCCTCTTCTTTCCTCGCGCCGCTGTGCTGCCGAGCCGAGCCGAGCCGAGCCGCGCTCCATGGCTGCCGCCTTCAGCAGCTTCAGGGGATGAGCGCGGGGCGTCGCCTTATCAAAGAAATTCGCTGACAGCGAGTAGTGGCGCCTGGGGGAGCTGTCCCAAGCTCGGCTCTCCGCTGGGCCGCCAGGCTACACAGGTGCAGTCCCGCGGCAGTCCCGCGGCCCGCGCGCACGAGCGTGTAATTGTTTGGCCAAACGGCTCGGGGACACGCGAGGACCGAGGCACGCCGACGGGGCGAGGCGGCGAGGCGGCGGCGCTACCCCGCGCCGTGCTGTTGCCGATCCAATTCGATTCTGTGCGCCGCCAGTCGGATCACGCCCCCGCGGTCCTGGAGCACGCGCGGCCGCTGCCTCTCTCGCTCTCCCGAGCCGCCAGGCTCTCCGGAATGAGTCTGCTGTGGTCGTGTTCCTCTTGATCTCTGGCGGACAATGCGGCAGCCTTGGGGGTTCCACTGTGCTGTGCTTCCACCACGCCCCGGCTCACGCAGCACGCCCCCATTCCGGAAGGCCCCTTTCTTCCTCCACTGCCCCCTTTCTCGCCCCGTTGACACGACATTTCACCTTTTTTTTTTTTTTTTTTTTTTTTTTTTTTCATCCAGTCTCGTTTTTCGCGGAGATTTAAACTTCTTGCCTGCGAGTGTTTGAGCACCCCGACACCATCGCGCTGCCGAAGGTACCAGGCCCAGCGCCCGCGCTGCAGCCACTAGAGCGTTTTGTTTATGCGGCATTGTGTCCCCGTGATGCGCCCAAACAATAGGCAGCCAGCAATGCACACCGGAAAAGCTACGCCTCGCCGCTCATTTGCATGCATGTGTGTGTATGTGCGTGTGTGTGTGTGGCCAAAGCTAGGGGCGCTGTGGAGAGGGCTGCAAGCATCGCGTTCGTACAACATGAACCAAAGGGGAAGAATGGTGCGGGCGGGGCCCTTTTGGGGGCGTGGTGCGCCAGCCCCGCGAGGGGGCCCTCGCCAAGAGCTGCCACGCCACGGCCTGCTGGCATGACCCGCAGCGACCTCGCCGCCCGCCTAGAACCACCAAACTGAAAAAATAAATGAATGCAAAATGAATTTCAAATGGCACATACCCCACCCAGCAGAAAGTTTTTCGGCAGCTTGCGGGGCAGTGCCGCGGCGCGTGCAGCGTGTCGGGGCCTCGCACGGCCAACTTCGGCAGAGCGGCGAAGGTGGTGAAGGCCGTGCCGTGTACCCCGTGTTCCGTGCGTGCTGCAAGGGGCGCGGCAAATTGCTTGTGTTGGTACACATGCAGCGCGGTGGCACCTCCGCCATTCCGAACAGTGTTGGCGCCCTGTCCCTCTCGCACCCCGACGGCACCGCCGTGAGTGCGAGAGAGACGAGGCGCCGAGACACACTGCAGCAGTGGCGACTGCAGGCGTATCTCGGCGTCCGTGTGTGCTTTCCATCCCCTCGCGATGTAATTAATTTTCCCGGCGATTGTTACCCCGGGTTCCTCATGGCCTGTCGCTGCCGGGAAGGGGCGGGGCTCCTCTAGTTCGGGGGCCGAGAGGAGCGGGAAATAACTGGCATTCCGCAGAAAGAAATTAAAGAACTCATTATGGAAAGGGACTCTGGTCTCTCCGAGGACTGCCGCGTGCAAATATTTCCCGCGCCTGTCGCGAGACGACCTCCGGGGTGTGAAAAAAGAAAGGGGTGGCCGCGAGGCAAGACGCTGTGTCGGCGTTGTAGCGCGGCTCGGCGTCGGTGGCGTCGGTGGCGTCGGCATCCCCGCTCGGCTTGCGCCACGGATGCAATTTATCGCCCGCACTTTTCATATTACAAATTCCATCAGGCCAGTTCATTATACATAGAGGAGCGGCCTCCCCAGTTCATCCCCCACCCCTCTCTCCCTCTCTCTCTGTTTACCCCCGGTCCTACCTGCACGAGTGTTTCACCAGGCCGTTTCAGCCGTATCCATCGCCACACCGTTTTTCATTTTCGTCCGCTTTTCCGCTTTTCCCCCGCTTGCGCTTCTTTTGTTCCTGAAGAACGGCAGCCGCCGCGCCGCCGCTGGCGCCCTCTGGAACATATTTCAGGCAACAGCTGTTTGCAAAGAGGCCTTAATCGTTTCTATTTGTGTGTTTTGGTCGGATCCTCCTCCGGAATTAATGATTCGGACCAGCCAGCCGCGGCGCCGCGTCCGCGAGGGCAGCGACGGAGACGCGGTGCGCGTCCCGGAGGTGGCCGCGGGGGCTCGCGCTGACCGGAGCAGCCAAGGTTTATAAGAACACGAAAACTTGCGGCCGTAAATCATGGCTGATGTATGAAGCCTCCAATTGGCGGATTTCGTGGCCGCAGAGGCAGTCGAGGCAGCCGAGGCAGCAGAGGCAGCAGAGGCCGCGGAGGAGGAGGAGCAGAGTGCGATGGCGCAGGGAGCGCGCCGGGATGGGGAGGTGCGGAGGCTGGTGAAGGGAACTATTGGCTCACAGGCGGCTCGCGAGGGTCGCCACCGCCGTCGTGGTCGTCGTCTTCTTGGAGCGAAAAGAAAAGCAGATATCGGGAGTCGATCCGGCGGCTGAGGCATGGCGGGCCATAAATTAGAATTATCAAAAAGCGTCATCTGTCTTGATAGCGGTTGATTTACCGCAGATACGCCGAGGTGAATTTAAGGGGCAATACGGCCGTGCGCTGGCTTCATTTGCTCATTTGTCCGCGCAAATCTTGTTTGCCTGCATGACGATTTCATCATCGCTAAGCCGCGGCCGCGGGGTCGTACGCCTCAGGTCAGCCAACTCACCAAGGGTAAAAAGACGCTTCGGCTGCAGGGAAAAAAAAAATAAAAACACGGGCTCCTTCTGCTAGGCAAATATTTACCGAGTGGAGGGTCCGCGAAGTCCCTACTAGAGGGCATTGTGTGCTGAATTTATGGCCGAAAGATTTAAATGTGTGATGAATTATTGGCCATCCTTTTCGGCTTACTTTTCATCCGGGGCATTACTCACTGCTTAAATACCGGGAGAGAGAGAGATAGAGCATGTGTTTCTGTTCGTTTTCGCCCCGCGGGGCTCGTGCATCGCGCCCGATGAATTTTATACGGCCGGATTATTAATTTTGACCATTACGTTCAATGATTCCAATGCGGGCTTCTTCTGTTCCAAAGATTTCTGAAAGGAAAAAAGAAACCTGCAGTGTAGGTGTAATGAGTGTGATGAAGGTGATAAATTCTGCACTTTTATTCAATATTGCTGAAAAAATCATCCATCTTTTTCGTTGTTTTCGGCAGATGACATGGACAGGACGATGACACCTGGAATCAGACAGAGACAAAAAAAAATAATTACTGACTATTAAAAGCACTTTTTCTAGGCGGTGCCCCAGGTTATCACGGGGGAGGGAATTGCCGGCCTATGATGACGGTACTATCATAAATGCATGGTGGGGTTTGGATAACCCGATTATGAATGAAAAGAGGAGGTCAAAAAGGGGCCTCAAGGAGGTGACGTAATATTTGCACGCGCCAAGGTTCACCTCGGTTCGCTCGCCGGAAAGCCACCCACCACACCACCGTCGCATAGTTGTGATTTTTTGGTCCACACGGCCTGGCGTTCGTTTGTTCCTGTTCGTTAGGGATTTCCACGGTGAGGCATGGCTGGCGGAACGCCGGCTCTGGCGGCGCGTCCCCAGGCCTCACACGGGACATTTAACGCCATATGAATACGGTCTGGCCCTACGCCCTGCGTCGTCCTACGCTCCGCGTCCCCTCACCGCGGCAGGGACGAGTACAACAAGGGCCAGCCGCTGCCAAAAATCATCGACGGATTGACTGCCGCCGTCCGGTATGCATCAGCAAATCAGGATGCTGCCGCACCGAGAGGTGTGTTAGTGGCACTCCCCGGGCCGGGCCGGGCCCCGCCGAGTCTACGCGGCCAATGATGCATGGGGCACCGGAGTGCGGTGAATAATGTCTTGACCTCCACGCACACACACGCAGAAGGCGGGAGTGCACACACAAACACACGCGCACGCGTACACGCACTCACACACACACACGGCGTGGATAGAGACGTCGTCCGTTCGGAACACACAGCGTTACACGACTGGACCGAGGTGAGCTGGTGCGCGAGCAGAGCGGTGCAGCGCGATGTAGTACACTGTTTGAAAAAAAAAAGGATAATTTTTTCGAGAAAAAGGAAAGGGCTCCTAATCCGCCCCATCGTGTGTTTTATAGTGGAACAGCGCCCGACTTGTCATGAGCGCGACACCTATGCTTGTTAGGCGGGCCAGGCGTGCGCGCATATTCGATCAAACCGCCGTCCCGCACGCACACGCAATTAATTAAAACATTATAAACATCTCGCGATACAGAAATGAAAAGCGAGAACAAAAACAAAGGTCTGACCGCGGCGAGATGGAACACCCTATGCATCCTCCGCCGCGCCGCCGACCAGCAAGGTGCTGCTTGTTGCTGCTAGGCGCGCTGTTTCGCGCGCCGACATGTGCAGCGTGTTCCTTGCCCGTGTTCCCTGGGAGCACGAGTCATACACTACCCCCTCCCAGGGCTAGAGACGGACGGTTCAACTTCACACTCACACACACACTCACACACACACACACACACACACACACACACACACACACACACACACAAACTCACACGAGACAATGTTGTGGCCGCGGAGCGTGTGTGTACGTGTGGGTGTGTGCGGGGCTGTGGTTAATTTTGGCCAAATTCGTGCCGGTGCTCAACACAGCACACTTCCACCCGCAAATAAACGAAGAGCGGTACGGCTGACCGGTGCGGCGTGTCGCCGCGGTGCGCGGGCTGCCGCAGGGTCGGAGGGCGCTTGCTGCAGCTACAACTCCATGACCATCGGCAGGGTATCTCCCGCCTTTATCTGCCGAGGAGGTACTGTACTCGTGCGCGCCGAGACAAGTTCATGAACTCTCTGCCGGACCAGCAAGGCGCGCAAGGTGCAAGAAAGTACAGGTGGGGGCAAAAGCTGCAAACAGCCTTAAATAATTTTATCGAGTGGAACAGAGGATACGAACGTCTCGGTCACTCGTAAGATTAGAGAGAGAGAGAGAGACGGGGAGAAAAAGAGACAGAGAGAGAGAGAGAGAGAGACAGAGAGAGAGAGAGAGAGACCGTGGGCAAGGACTCGACGCGAGCAGGCAGCCGTTCGGAAGCTGTTGTCGATGCAGTGAGGACAAGGCTTGCACCGATACCGCAGGCACGCGCACACTGCACACATACGGCGATGGCCGCGGCTGCCACTGCCCCACGCCGCTTGCAAAGGCCGTGCTCGCTTTGGAGCGACGTTGGCAGCTTGGCAGCGTACCAGGGGCCTACCATTTCTATCCCCCTACGCTACCAGGGACCCACGATTATTTACAGAAAAAAAAAATGCAGGTTATTTTTTTTAACAATTTGTTTGTGCGTTGCATTCTGGCTGAGGCCGCCACCCAGGCTGGCCGCCAGGCTGCCACCAGCCCACCGCCTTGCTGTTTGAATGCCCCTATTATCGCCGCGGGGTGCGTTCGGCCGCGCGCGACCTTGAGGCGAAAGGTGCTTTCCTACCTGTGCCCTGAGCGGGGCCCTCCCCGTGACCAATGCTTGTTTGCCCACAAAGACCCCGAAATGCGAAATGCGACTGCCCATTATAATCGGCGACAACACCGGGCACACCTGAATCGCGCAAAATTGGGTCAGCGCCGAGAATGCAGCGAGGCGGCAGCGTGTCCTGTGTCCTCCGCCGTGACCGAAGAGAGTGACCCAGTTGGAGCGTGACCCGCCGCCTCGGCGCCGCGGAGCACCTGCCGGCCGCTATTCAGGACAGTCTGTGACAAAATATCACATGCGGTGCGCAATCACTCGCCCGCTGGACGAAGACTCGGTAATTTAATCATCAGCCAGAATGATGGAATGGCTCCCGGCGTGGGAAATCGTAAACTTTAAGAAGTGAGATACGACACTGCGATAGGCGCGTGCTGGCCGAGTGGTGCCACGCAATTCAACAATTAACTAGGCGCAACATCGGCACTCAAATTAACACAGCACATACGCCAACAACTACATAACTGCCCCGGCTCACGCTGCTGCGCCACTGTTCCGGCTGGGCTCGTTCCGCTCGGCTCTCGCGAAGCTCGGCGGCCGGCCGCCTTCAAATGGGCGCTGCTCATGCACAGGTCGTCCTTCTCGCTCGCACCCCGCGACGCCGCGTCCGTCTCGGTGTCCGGCCGCTGCCCGTCAGCCGGCGGGGCGAGAAAACGCACATTGCAGTTCCAGGGGCGTGATTAATTAAGACGTGAGAAATGGGCCGCCATATTGGGATTCTCTTGAAAAAATAATTTAGAAAAAAAGGAAAACATGATACCCTTTTTGAAAAATAAAAGTAAATTCCTAAAAAAAATAACACGGCAGACGGTGACGGCGGGAGTCAGCCGGGCTGCGAGGCCTGGCGGGCCTCGTCTTCAGCGCTAGTATAATTTATCGCTTTATTAGAAAAAGCTTGTGTGGGTCTTCCCCCTCCCCCCTCCCACGTCGTGGCCGCCCAGGGCACACGGCGTTTACCTGCACGCCTCTAAACGCTTTTCATCTCGCCCTGCGATCAGCCCCGCGGTGGGAAAAGAAAAAGGGGGAAAATAAGGAAAAAGAGCAAGTGGAAGCGCGGGCGATACGAACGTAAGCCTTCTGCGCGGCGCGCGCGGCCATGCTGCACTTTGCCGGGTAAATTATTTTCCAGATCGAGAAGGCAGGCACGCGTTGCTTCTGAGTGAGCCCAAGTTCTGGCCGCGCAGCCTCGCTGAGTCCGGGGAAGCACACCAGATTTGATGGATGGATCACAACGAAACTAGAACACTGGTGTAAAACGTACGTGTAATGCTTTAGTCAAGCATGAAAATACGCTTGAAGATGCTGCGCTTGAAATGAAGCGTGGACCAGAAATTCACCCATGCATTTAAAAAAGAGGAATCTGGTTGGATGGATGAGCCATTCACGCTTGATAATGCTTGAAAGCAATGGGTTATACTTGACTCCAGTTTTACTAGAGAAGACTAAAAAGTTAAGGGACCAGCGAACTAGTGGGCTAGAGGCGGGACCAAAGGGCGTGGTGGGGCAGCCAGTTAGAGGCGGGGAGATTGATCACCATGGCAACGCGGCCTGTCGCGGCGACCCGAAAGGAAGAAGGGCCTTAATAGTGTAGAGTCCCATGAAGTTGTGGTGCCGGGGTCACCGCAGCTGCGACGAGCACGGAAGACGCGGTCCGGTCCAGCGGCGCGTGGGCGGGTCAAAGGAAGGGGGCAGGCCCTGCCTGGGCAGTGCCTGGGCAGTGCCGCGGCCGACACTTCGACTAGAAACACGCGCGCAAGTTCGGCAAAACTAACACGCTCGCTCCGCTAGTTGGAAATTCAAATTCCCCGCTATAGTGGCCTGTTCCGCGCGTCCGCCATGTCGCATTAAGTCTGGTTTATTTTTTTCTCTTTCCCGCGACGACTTTCCGTGGTTCCGAATGAGTTACGGGCGCTAGTTAGAGCGGGCGCGCCCAGTAGCGGCCGCCATTGTTGAGATGTCTGTGTTGCTGACTCGACGCTAAGTTTGATTTACGCCCTTCGAAAATGCTTAAGAAAGAGGCGTAACAAGTAGCCGGGGTGCTTCCGGGGTCGCGTCGTCGGCGTCGACCTGAGCGTCGACCTGGCGCAGCGAGACAATGACGCGCGAGTGCTCATCACGGAGTGAAAGCGTTCGAATGGCAGCGTTTAATTTATGTGCATTGGATTACACACGTGCGAGGCTGGCGGGCGCTGCCTGCCAGAGGAGTGCAGAGGAAACGATATACGGCCATCAATTTTCCGTCTCAGCGACCTCAGCTAAACTCCCCGGCTGCCCCTCTTCGGTCCGGACAACAGCCGGTGCAGCGCGGTCCTCGAACGCCATGCTGGCTGCGGCCAGCCCCATGGCCAGCCCCACGGCCAGCCCCCACCCCTGCCACCCCTTCCGCCGCGCGGCGCTGCCTGGCGCTGCCTGGCGCTGCCTGGCGCTGCCCCCTGGAGACTCCAGTGCAGTTGGCTCGCTCCAGAAGCCATTCGGGAGGCGCATCTTAGACTATCCACACGGCCAAACGTGGTCGACATGTCGAACACTCGTGTTTCTTTCGAAATCGCTTCACGCGAAAAACAACGGGGCACGTGAGAGGCCCGGCCGTTTCGTGGAAAGCCTTGGAACTGGGTCAGTGACGCCTCTAACGGGAAGGACACACACTCACACACACACTGCTGCCGAAAACGGAACCTGGCGGCACCGTAGCGGAAGTAAAAAGAAGCGGACAAAGGCCAGAATGTAAACAAATGACTTTGCGAAACGAGAGCATCGACCCATTCCGAGTCGCATAAGTGTTTCACGGTCGACACGTGTCGAACGGGGCGCGAAAACCGTTGTCTCTTCCGGGATGCTGCGACATCTGTCCGGCACCCCACCGATCACGGCTCGGCGGCTCGGCAAACAGGCTCCCGCCTGCGCTCCGCAGAGCAAACAACCCTTTCGAACCTGGCTGTTCGATTGGAACCCCGCCGCACCCCTGGCCGCCATTCCGGCGGCTCCTTGCAATGCGTGTCACACTCACACCAGCACGGCAGCGCGCCATATGCCAGTGGCACCAAATTGAAGCCGTGGCGGGAATAAAAGAAAGCCATTTTAAAGGCGGAGCGCGGCGCGCGGCGGAGTCGTGGTCGTCCCCGGGGCGTCATAGCGCCGGCCCGAATGCAAAGGCGAAGACGAACAAGGAGCGGGGGCGGCGGGGCTGGCGCCGTCGTGTGTTTTCGATTATTTCACGGTAAACAGTGTCGCTGCGGTGACGAATGAGCTCGCTGAAAAACTTGGGGACGACTGGGGCGGGGCGGGGCGGGGCAGGGGCCGTGTCTCGCAGTACCACTGAGTCATGGGTCGGCCGCGCGTCTTCGGCAGACTGTCTCGCGGCACGACAACGACCGTCCAGCTCGTTTGTGCCGACGCTGTTTTCCTCGCGAAAACACAAATACTGAAAGGAAAAACCTAAAGAAAAGTAACCACAAACAATACATTTTGCTGGGAAACAAACGTATTTTGTTTCCATCATTTTGGATTTTTTTTAATTTTTTTTTATTTTTTTTTTTGAGAAGATGAAGAAAAAGTTGTGACCACGTTTCGTTGTTTTTCTCCTCTCCAGTAGCGATAACCCACACGGTGCGGTACCGGCAGGATTAATCGGCGCGGGGGATCTGAAAATTTCAATTCGGCCAAAGCGAGATATGATCGCTTTATCAGGGCCGGCCAGCAGGCGGCCAGCAGCACACGGTGCAGCAAGAACGAGAGGCGCCAGGTACGGGTCTCCCCTCTCACCTCCGGCCCCTCCCCCGCGAGCGTGAAGCACGACCTCACGAAATACCTATGCAGCTCCCCCTCCCCTCTTCTTTACAAGACTTTGACCTGCCCCACAATGCCGCTGCATTTCGCGACCAACGAAGCTTTTCATAAAATGTGCCTTTTTTTTTCTTCGTTTTTTTTTTCCTTTTTTTTTTCTTTGCACGGCTGCAGCAACATATTAGTAGTGTAGTGCGACGCCTTAACACGGCGCGAGCTGATTACCGAGCGGATGGGTATCGCGGAGTGAGAGAGCTTTGCGCGGTGCAGAGGTGAATCGAAGCAGGAAGGTTCCGCGACCTTCGAACGGTAGCGCTGGGTGTCACTAGCAGTCACGTACTGATCGGACCAATCACCGCAGGCCTGCCAACGCGCCTCGCCGCTACTTGTTCCAAACTAGGGCTCTTCTGCACCTCGTAAAATATATTATAAGACCTGGACCCCATAATTCGTGCAGGATATTCCTAAGTAAGAAATAATTTACCGGAGGAGGAGGAGTACGAGGTTCGACCTCCACGCGGGACGAATCAAAATCAATTTCACATCCAGCGCGGCACCGTCCGCTCGGAAACCTCCACCGTGGATACATGGGGCAGCGGGCCGGAGCAGTAGCCTCTTGGCGGGGACTGTACGCGCCGTGGAGGACCAAATCAGAGATGGCTCAGCCCACCGACGCTCCAAGGTACCACTTAGGCCCTTGGGCCTGTGTGTGCGGTAGGTGTGTTGGTTTCCGTGTGTTTGTGTGAGTGTGTGTGTGGGGGGGTGGGGGGGGGGGGTCGTAAACTACACCAATCTTGGTTTCCTCAGTTTTTCGGTAAATCAGTGCACGGCTGAAGAATAAAAGAAAGACGGACAACCGCATTGAACACCACGCGCGAGAGAGTATCAGATACTCAATTATATTCACATTAGCCGCGCCGTCGAGAGAGGAGACGAAGAGAGATAGAAACACACGCACGCACACACACACACGCACACAACCCGACAAGGATGGCCGGCGTGTCGTGACGTCAGTGGCGAATGGGATTGGCTAGAAAGGAGATTCCTCGCTGCTCTCTCTCTCTCTCTCTCTCTCTCTCTCTCTCTCTCTCTCTCTCTCTCTCACACACACACACACACACACTCTCACACTCACACACACACGCACACAAGGAGGAGGCGGCGCCCCGAGAGCAGCAGCAAAAGAAAAGGCGCTCAAATCTGTCTTCATACGCGGATTCGTAAATCACCGGAGCGCGTCGGCCAAGTTTCGCGCGCAGCAGACGACGAGACGCGAATGCGCACGTGTGTGTGCGTGCACGCGCGCGTTTGTGTGTGTATGTGTTTGCGTGTGGTGGTGTGTGGACAGGCGATCGTGATTTATTGGAGCAATTATTCCTTATCGCTCCTGGTCTATCAGCCCCGGAGAGATGGCGGCGCTTAGGTTTTTGAAGCTCCTTTTGCCCGGCGCCCTTGCCTTGCCCTGCGATGGTCGCGGCCCTTCCGGAAATGCCGGAGAGGAGGGCGGGCTGGGCGCGGGGCGACTCGGGGCGCCACTCGGGTGCCTTGATTCGACGGCCAGAAAAATCGGGGCGGTCCCGATAAATATCCAGGGCCCCCAGCAAGGCAGCGAGGCAAAGCAGAGCAGGTGCGGAGAAGGTGGTGGAATGGCAGACCGGGCGACTGCCGCCGCCACTGCCACCAAATTTCTTTTGTTGCATTTTCCGCGCATGCAGCAACGCGGCGCTAGATCTGCGGCCGGCATTCGTCTCTGTCCAGGACTTTTCCAAGAAAGAAAAGAAAGAAGGGGGTGGATGAGACGGAGAGCGAGAGAGAGAGAGCAAGGGAGAAAGGAGAGCGCGGCGGGGGCGGCGTCGGGGCTCGGCTGCGGGGGTGGGAGAGAGAGAGAGAGAGAGAGAGAGAGAGAGAGAGAGAGAGAGAGAGAGAGAGAGAGAGAGAGAGAGAGAGAGAGAGAGAGAGAGAGAGAGAGGTTTCGCGTCCTAAATCACAGACTCAAGACGTATCGCCACGCTGCGGCTTCCTCCAGACATTTTAATTTAAAACGAAATAGGCAGCACGATATATACAGGGCATCCGTCTTGCCGCGCGGCCGCGTCTGGACGGGAAATATCTGCGCACCGGCGAGGCACGGCGCGGAGGGACGCCGGCGCCCCCTGCGCTGCACCGGGCTGGACGAGGCGTGGACGCGGCGTGGCGACGAGGCGTCATAGCGCCCCTCACCCAAAGTGCCAACACCAGTGCGACCCCTTGCTGGACATGTGCTCTTCCAGATAGGAGGAACCCTGTTGCTGTTTTTGATGCGGCCTTCGCCAGGTTGCCATCCATAAACGAATGCTTTTACTTCTCTAAGCCGAGTTTGAAAACGGTGGCCGGTTTTCAAACCTTGCGCGGCGCATGGCGGCCGCAGTCGGTCTACTTGGCAAGGCCCCCGCCAGCCCCGCCGGCCTCACCAGACTCGCCAGCCCCACCAGCTTCGCCAGCCCCACCAGCCCCGCCAGCCCCCAGCCCGGCGGTAAATCAAGAGTTTGTATGGAACACGCCCAAATATCGGTACGTGCATTCAGCCCATGCCAAAGCCGGCCCGGGCGCAGCGGCGGGGAGGCGGTCGACGTCAAGACTGCAGTCGGGAGGGGCAGCCCGGGCGCGCTGGGCAGGCTGCGCTCACTGGCTCCACAGCAGCACATCCAAGGGACCTTACTGCTCTCTATTGGCGAGAAAAACAAAATCAAAAAATGAAGAAATCGTACGCCACTGACTCTGGAACTATTTAATGTCCCGTGTTAAATCTTATGTTATGAAAACGCATTGGTATACGTTGGTGGTTCAACTAAGTATGCATCCCCGTTTAAACCGGGTGAATACTCCGACATAGTTTCACTAGATTCCGACCCCACAGCGGAGCGGGGTAGACGGACAGGGTAGGCGGGCAGACAGACAGACAGACAGACAGACAGACAGGTCGCTGGGCAAGCGGTCAGACGGAATGACAAAAGCAGAGGCGTCTGCAAGTGAGAGGGGAGGGGCCGGAGGGGCGGGAGGCGGTTCATAGTGCAGTGAGTTGTGGCGCCCCCTATTGTACTATTGCGTGAAAAGTGAATGCCCTTTGGCTGAAATATCGCCGCCCCGACCGTGTACGAAACTGGTTCCAGTTGAATTTGGCACACATCCCCTGGCCGCGCGCACTGTCCTTCCCCTCTCTCACACACACATACACGCACACTGAGAGGGGTTCCTGACAATAACCTTGCATTTGTGTTAATTATCGTGCAGATAAATCGATACCTCGAGTCCATAGACTCAGCATGGCGCAGAAAAATGATCTGAAGGATCCTTAATTCATAATTATTTTCGTCTAAAGTGCAAACAATAGAAGAGCACGACTCACAGTTTTTTTTGTTTTTTTTTTTCTTTTTGGTCCGGCACACTGGTGGGGCTTAGGTGAATAATCACCGACGTAACACAATGGGGGCGGCGAGAGGGAGTGCAGCCTGGTACAGGTGTATTACACCCACCCGGGCAACAACACCCCCTGGCTATTAATAATTCCCAGGGGAGAATGGAGCCGCTGGACCTCCTCACCGGACCCGCACCTCTGCTGTCGCCTTCAAAATTTAAACGTGCATTCACCAAGGTGCCGCAGGGGTGCGCGGTGGCGGCAGCGAGCTCAGCCACAACAGCGACGCGGGCGCCAAATGTTTAACTAACAGCAGAAAAAGAACCACTGTGAGAGGCCGTCCCTGTAGCCGCCATCACTACCACCACCACTACCACCGCAAAAGGCCGCCCCGGCCCCACCCAACCGCACCCCCACCCCCGTGCCCGCTTCGAACCGCCCCCTTATATACACGGCGCTCCTCTAGATGTGACTTGCCCAGATAAAAATAAATGGCTCCAGTCGTCTTTCACGTGCGGGAAGAAAGAGCGAAGCGTTCCGACCAAACTTTCTCATTCAAGTCCGCAGGGGAAATTTATATATTCGATAAAACATATAATGGGAAAATAAAAATATAGGAAAGCAAGTTGAAAACCCAAACAGGAGTAAAAAAAGGGGGGATGTGGAGAGAGAGAGAAGAGAGAGATGGGAAACGAGACGTCATGGCCTCCACGAAAAGTTTCGGTTTCGATCCGGACCTTGCAGGGATTCTCGCGTATGGGTTAGCTGTGCTGCCAGCTCGGCCTGGCGGGCCGCCTGGCGGGTAGGCACTCCCGCCGCGCTGCAGTGTCGCCTGCTTGCCTGCCTGCCAGGCGGCACCACTGTTTAGCGTATTTATCCACCGCGCCCGTAAAGTGCGCCCGGCCCGCCCCTATCGTCTCGATGTACACGGTGGCGTATATCGCACGGAAGTCGCTCTGGCGGTTTATGGCCCATAACGCATAACGTGTGTACCGCCACCTTGATGTACTTGTAGTACCAGCCGAGCCGCGCCGCGCCGCGCCGTGCACTTGACATTTCAAACAATCGGAAGCGCGTCCCATCAACGCCCCTGCCACCCCCGCGACTCACCAAAGCGCGGGGATGGGAACGCCCCCAAAAATTGATCTGTGTTACTTCTTTTTGATGTTGAACACATGGCAGCTTGCCACTGTACTTGTAGGCGGAAAGAGGAATGAAGAGGGAAAAGAACAGACGGAGGACAATATGGAAGCAGCAGCAGCAGCGGAGGAGGAGGGAGGAAGGAGGAAGAAGAGCAACGTGGAGAGGGGATCTAAAAGCTAAGAACAAATTTATCGCTCGGCTGCATACCTGAATACTGGAGTAGTTAACCAGGTCTTGCAGGCAGTAAATCGTCACGCTTCGGACGCCTCCAGGTCCCCGTGCAAGATCTTGGCGGAACGCGGGGGGCTGTCCTGAGCCGGGCAAATTCAAAATTGCTGCCAAATAGTGTGCGTTTGTGTCGGGAACCCTGGACACGCGAGGCGCCACACATAGCCGTAGTTGTTCTGATTCGCTGGACTCTTTCTCAAGGCTTTTTCGCAATTTTCTTCCTTATCCGGGATGACTTACCTGAATATTGCGCGTTGATTGGATTTTTTATGTACTCAAGTTACCTTATTTGAACTTTCTCTCTGACCGACTTTACATGATTTGCTGACCAAGTTGTATTTCTCTGAACTCTGAACCTCCTTTGCTAAGCCGGTTAACACTCCAAGCCTCTTTCGCTCACACAAAAATGGACACTCACCTGTCTATGTCATCTGCCGAGATGAGAAGCTGAAGGTAATCCAATAAAAGTTATCCAAAACGGCGTCTGAAGTTAATCCACACAATCCTGAAACAAACGAGAAACACAGTTTACGTTCCGCACTTACGGACACTTCATCACACGCGTCGCCCGACCTTGACACAACAGTGGATTTAACCTCGTCCCCGCGAAATCATTTTCCTCCTCCGTCACCGAACACAACGCCGCATCATCTGCCAAGCGTTTCCCGCAACGTACGACGCCATCCAGTGGGACCGATTCAGCGGCAGCTCGCGTCACGCCTTAATGAGGATAATCCCCTAGCCTGCACTAGTTGACTCAAACCGAGGAAAGAAACGCACTTTGCAGTGCCCTCCATCTCCCGGCACGCCGGAAGGAAGCCATCGCTGAATGCGCCATGGCGGCGTTCGGCGGCGTCCGGCGTCTGCAGTGCGCGCCCACCCCGGTCCGTCAGGGAGGAAGGGCGCCGCGAACGTCGCCTCGCCCCGTCCCCGTCGCTCTCACGGGGCAGCCCGAGGGGCCCGAGGGAGAGGACACGCCAGACTGGGCCGGCATCCGTCAAGCCGGCGCCGACGCGCTCCGTGAAGCCCACCAATTACGGATCGATGCAGTTATTTGCATGGAGCGCTGCCACTGCGGGATCCCGCGCAGTTGCTTCTCTGGAAGGGATGTTGCGCCGCCTCAGCCACTCGTCGGCTTTGTTGTTGTTGTTGTTGTTGTTGTTGTTGTTGTTGTTGTTGTTGTTTTCCTCGTCTCCCAACTGAAAAGTACACCGTAAGCTACTCGGGCGTTACCACACACTGGCTTACCGCGTCGCATCATTGGTTTTGGTGCGTTTCACTTTTGAACCGGGAGAGTGTAGTTAGTGAATAAAGAACTGCAAGTCGGTCATTTATCTTTTCTCGTCCCCAGCGGGGGCCATAATGCATCGGACGCAACAAGGTGCAACTTTTGCTGCAGATGAGCCCCCTGTGCGTGTGTGTTCGTGTGCGCGCGCGTCGAGAGGAAGAGAGACAGAGGGAGCCGTGTGTATGAACGGGGATCTCTAGCCGCGCTGCTGCGGGCAAGATTTACCAATAAATCACACGCGCTGGTACATGAGCAGCCACAATAATTGTTGCAGCAGTGAATATGATACTATGATGCAGCTGCAAGGTCGCAACTTTCAACTAATAAGCCACACAGGCACATAAATTTCCTCCAAAAACCGACGCCAAGCTTCCATTGACGCGCGGCGCGCAACGCAATGCGACTTCGCAGTTCGCGAGCCTCATGCATGTATATTGCGCGCCGCTGGGCACCGCCTTAACAACGTGCATGATTTAGGACAGTTTGATTTCTTAATTACGGAAGAGGGCTGCGAGGTGACGAGGCACTCACACACTCACACGCACATGACGCACGTAACCTAGGGGCATGGCATTGCTTGCCTCCCCTGTGACTGCTGATGTATGTATTTGTTGTAATTTTTTCTCCTTGCTTGTTTTCTGGTCAATTTCCACCTAAATCATAAATGGTTGACGCGGCAGTGGAACTCGTTCGGCGTGCTGTCGGCGGATCGGCCTACACCCGATACATCATCATGGACCGGTCAAGCCCCACACCGTGGACGCTCTCCCGCCCGTTAAAATAGTGCCGGGGCTAATTCCTTGTCCCGCTTTAATGAAGCCGGGGAACACTTAATCAGCGAAGGCAAGCGAATGATTGAATTTTCGTCGCCAGGGAGTACGCTTCGCGTAGTGGCTGTCCTACCCAACAAGTCAACGTATGACCCCTCGAGCTGGGCATTCAACCGCGCAGCCTCGCAGCCGCCTGCCCGAGGCGTCGTCCGCACCTGCTGAATTTATGCGGCATATCGCTCTAGGAGGCTGGCGCCTATCAGCTTTGCGCGATCCGCGGCTAGATGTTGACTCTAACCGAAAGCACTGCGCTGCGCTCGTCGCAACCTTCAGCCACGAAATACTACCGCCCGAATCAAAATGCCAAACGTGTTTATCTCGGGTGTAACTGGAATCTCTCTAGCAACCTGACACCTGACACCGCTGGCCGATTCCAGATAGAGGGGGCCAGCCCGGGAAGGGCACGCGCGACTCGACTGTTAGGTTTGTTCAATTTTTCATTATCATTTTTTTCCTCTTTTTTAGAGGTGGGGGAGGCCTTGGTTTTGGGGGTCTAATACATAGGTAGGTCCAATAATCGGCTCCAAATAAGCGTGGCAGAAATTGTTTTTAAAACGAAACTTTTTCCACAAACTGTACACCCGCGGCAAGGCACAGTGCCATGAGTGCATCCGCCCATATATCCCGCGCGGGAACACGCGAATTCTATGCCACGCACACGGGTATACATACAGTCCGAGTAGTAATTTTAATTTGTCGGCACGTAAGTGCGACCGGCAATAATAACGGCGTGGGACAGGCTTTCACGGCGAATAACGCCGAGTTATGGCTGGTCCTGGAAGAGTGTAGGCGCTAATAGAGAGTTACACTGTAGCGGCCATGCTGGCTAGCCACGCGTGTGCGATCGAAAAGACAAAAAGCGAAACCCCGTTTTTCATCGGCATCGGCCGCGCCGGCCGCAGGTTTATATACCCCCCCCCCCAACACACACACACACACACACACACACACACACACACACACACACACACACACTTACAGACCGCACGTGTACACCACCGTGTCCTCTGTCCTATCAGAGAAACTGCGCGCGAAAGAACAAAAACTGTGTTAGGGCACAAACTGAAAGGAGGCGTGCGCTGCAGAAAGGGGGGGGGGGGAGGAGAGACTGCGGTCATAGTGCGTCCTCCGCGAATCAACACATCAGCGCACCTCGTCTATCAGATCGCGGCTTAATTGATTGCCACCTCATTAGCCGGGCGGTAAATCAGTGAAGGCGCGTCGCGGCGCCTGCCCGGCCTGTTCGCACCTGCAATTTCTTGCGCCCCCCCCCCCATTTTTTTAAAAATCGTTACTTCTGCATTCACAAGGTAAACTCGCTGATAAACTATCCCAAAAAAAATTTATTTTTATTTTTTTGTTTATTGCCTCACACTTAATTTTTTTTATTTCTGCGTTCGTTGACGAGTGCAGTGTAGACCGGAGGATGCGACTCGTTGGGCCGATACGTTGATAATGGGATATCGACCGGGGCCGAAGTCCGTGCGTGCCTCGCTGTGCTACCTCCGCTGCCCCCACCTGGCCCCGCCGTGCCGCGCCCTGCCGTGCCGCGCGCCCCGGCCGCCTAGCCGCATCCCCTGGCTGTTCTCAGGCATCTATCTAAGTTGCCAGCCCAGCCGGCCCAGCCACGCCAACCTCGTCGTCTGTTTTTCCTTGCCCATTCCTCTCTCTCCTATTCTTTGCCGTCTTCTTTCCCGGCCGAAAAGTTTGGCCAATAAATTATTTCGCTGTATTTCAGCGGGAGACGCTGCGAGGACGACGCCGGCCCCCGGCCGGCCTGGGTAGATTCAGCGCCGCCCCCTCCAGTTCAGCCTGTCCATCTGCGTGTTCAGTCTCTCTCTGTTCCTCCTCCCTCCCCACCTTCCATCAGCAATCAGCATCTTGCGCTCCAGTACCACCTCTACTACACCGCGACCCTCGCGTCCGATTCTTTGCAACTCGATTGAGTGGTCGCCTCGGCGACCGTCAGCACTGCACGTCGGTGATGAATGGGCTTAGGTCGGCAAGTTTGAGGGGGCGGGGCCTCTGTGCATCACAATGGCAGAACCTCTTTCGAGCCGGGGCAAGCGAGGCAAGGGTAGCTCCTACTTCTCCGCCATTTCTCCCAAGGCCCCCCGTCCGGCAAGAAAAGAGGACCTCTCAGAATGGAGAAAACATTAACATTTTATGACGGTTTGGCACGTCATGACTGATGAGCGCCGCGGACCACGCCCAGTCCCCCTCTCTGTGTCTGTCTGTCTGTCTGTCTGTCTGTCTGTCTGTCTGTCTGTCTGTCTGTCTGTACGCCTGTCGCACTCTCTGTCCCTCCGGCCTGCGAGAAGGAGGGAACGCCAGCCGGAGGGAGGGCCCCGGGCGCCGCGCACTAACTTATGCTCAGCACATTTAACCTGCTGGCCGCTGATTTGTCACAAAACATTGCGCCGCGCTCCACCGGTCAGCGCCGGTAAACATGTTGTTCATCTCGGCGCCACCAGAGCGCGCCGCTGGCCACGCCCCCGCGCCATGGCCCGCTTACACAGCGTGGAGGTTGCTTGAGTTTGCTGGAGGTTCTGACTCGGTTCCTTGCACCATAAAGCTAGATCCAAAGTATATCCGCATCACGGCCTCACGTCTTAATTTATTTATTTTTTAAAGCACCTGGGTGTGGGATGTTTTCTGAAGAACTACGATCAGCATGAGCACGGGACGCGGGGGAACAGCGGCGGCGGTCGGAGGTTCTCGTGTATCGGGGAGCGCTTTCTCGGAAAGAAACGGACGCGGCGCGACGAGCTGCTCATCAAGCGCTTTGCATAACAAGCGCGTCATTCACTTTGGCGAAATGCGCGGACGGGATGACACACACTTTCACCGCACAATGGACCGGCCTGCTTTTTGTTTCTCGCTGCGCTGTGCGCTCTCTCATTACCGCGTAAAACACTTGCTTCATTTGCAGTGGTAAGGAGCTTCGCAAAAATCGCCCGCCAAATAATTTCCCTAACGACGCGCGTCTGCTGGAAGCTCGAAGCGCACTCCGCGCCTTTTGTTGCCACCAAGTTCTAGCCCCTGAGGGCTCGTAAAAATGAGCCAAGTTGCGGCGAGATTTGAACCCGGGCCCCTGCCACGCAGTGTTTACGGATTACAGAACCCGGTAGGGCAAAATAGGGTAAAAAAAAAGGTTTTAGGAATAAATTTGACCGAGTCAAAACAAAACAAAACAAAAAAAAAAAAAAAGGTCGTACAACCTACGCTGGGACGGAATGGTCCAGGGCTATGCAAAGTCTCCAGGTCGTCGACGTCGAGAGGGATGGAGGCGGGGGCATTGCCTCCAGTCACGACTGCGAATAAAAAAGGCTCGCCCAATTTATGGGCAAATGGCCTCAGATTGCATTCGCCAGGCGGCGTCCGAGGCGGAAAGTCGACTGCAAGTTGTGGTTCGAACAAGAGACAAGCGCTCGTGGCTGCTAACCTGGGACGTTCCACCTGCCGGGGCAGAAGAAATCACAGCAATGGCTGGGAAAGTCCCTGCCGGTGTGGGAGACACCAGCTGCTGCGTGCGTGTGTGTGGGGGGGGGGGGTGCAGTGTGCAAAAGAACCTCGATGTTATCGTTTTCGCCATTTGCTGCGGCGAGTTTTGAACCCGCGCCCCCGTAGTGAGAAATGAAAGCAGCGGCTTGGCGGCGCCGCGCGCATCCTAGTGGCCCCTAACGCTGCCGCCGCGGACCGTGCGCGATGACCCGGGAAATAGGTTCGGAGCCGATTTGGCTGGCGGGGGTGGTGGCGGGGGTGGGGGTAGAGGTGGGGGTGGGGGTAGAGGTGGGGGTGGGGGGTGGGAGGCGGGGTGGGAGGCGGCTGGGCCGCGGTATTTAAATAACAAAAGTGGTACCCCTTTCACGCGGCCATGCAGGCAGCGAGGCAGCCAGCCAGGCAGCCAGCCAGACAGGCAGCAAGCCCGTAACGCGACGTAACCTTGCCTTTTGATAACAATTGAAATGATTCTCGTGTGCTGCGCTCGGCCCGTGATATTTCACTCCGCGGCAGGCGGGCGGACCACCGTCCGTCAGGGGATAGAGGCAGCAGCGAGTGGTACCCCAGGACGTTACTTCAAGAAGCGCACCAAGTTGCTGCAACCGAGGCGAAACAAAGAGGTATACCGAGAGGTTTAGAACCCTTTGACCCTTCGGTCGGAGCGCTAAAGGCTCTCCGTCTGAGGAGCTCTCGGACCTGCGGCAAGGGTTTTCACGATGTTCCCAGGGGAGTGCAAGCGCTCGTGGTTCTCACTACAAGGTATTCAAAAAGTGCTCCTCCTGGCTCCATGCAGGAGCCCACAGTGCAACGCTGCGCCCGCTTCGCAGGTGTCACCGCGTCTGCCGAGAGCGATATCAGCCGGCGGCATGGCGTGCCTGGCCTCCACTCGGCCACGCCCGGCGCGGTGCCGCCCGAGCCTGGAGGCGCTGAATTTAGTGCGGCTTAAGTAGTCAGCACTGGCGGCAAATCCTGATTGATCGCTCCACCGTGCTCTGCCCTTCGTCTTCTGAGTCTCCTCCTCCTTCTCCCTTCTCATTTCCTCCGTCCAACTCGTTAAGTTCCGGCCAGGTGATCGATCTCAATTCATCAGTGCGGCCGCTGCTTTAAAATTCGCGCGCGCTGCCCGGCTGCTGGCCGGCTGCTGGCTGGCTGCTCAGGCTGGCCGGCTGCTGCCCGGCTTATTGCGATTCGGTTTCAAAGTCTTTTTAAACGGCTATTCATCTCAACTTGCCTAGCCACGGCGCGCTGCGCTGCGCTGGCAGCCAATCCCGTGCACGTGTTGCCCCCTCCCCCTCCACGGCTCCAGAGAGCAGCCCCAGCAGCCCGGGGGGCCTCACCACTGCCCCGCGTCGGTGCCGTCGGTACAGCAAGCGTGACTAATTTATTTCGGTAGGTATCAAGAAATTTCCCGCTGCCGTAATTTATACTCACGGCCCTCTCGGATAATACGTCTTGATTTTTTTCGCGTCGCCTGACACGCTGTGTGGCGCGGCGGGCACGGCTGATACCGAAGACGCGGAGTAAGCCCGCGCCCGCCGGACAGCGAGCCGGCCACACTGTTGGAAAGGAAGCGGCCGAAGCGCGGAGGGTGTTCTTGGGCTTCAGACCCGCGTTCAGACCCCTTCGAAGGACTCTGGCAACTATTGGGCCGTCTCTGACGTTCAAATTCGGTATTGGGGGGTATTGGGAGGTGAGCCGGGCGTGGGAAAAAAATCCCCGAAGTCCAAGGACGATCCCAGAACCGGGTCCATGGACCCAAACCGAGACCTTTGAGACCTGAGAGAACCGGGACTCGTTCCGACCGTGTGGCGGGTAGTGCAGTGCCTCGCCGTGGAGGCCCTGCTCCTCGCCGAGGACGGCCCGCCGGGTCTTAGCGCCATGATGGCGCGCCGTGCCGGGGATGAAGCCCGGCCTTGCTCCGCTTCTTTCTCCACATAAATCTGTGCGTGTTCCGACACCGCGTCGTCGGCACCGCGACACCAGCAACGCCACGGCCACGACGGCCTTGTAGGCGTCACGCGTCGGCACCGCGACCACCCGGGTTTGTCACCCGCGCAGCCCCTCCCCAATTCTTGAATCTCTTCCTCCTGCTCCTTCTGCTGCTTCTTCTTCTTTGTGCCCACTCTGCTTACAAGCTCATCTTCCATACCCCCCCTATATCCCCAAGCCCCCACAGTGACACGAAATAAATCTCGGCGAGCTGACCGACACTCTGCTGTTTGGATCACGCCACAGGACATGGTCTTCCGAAAAGAAAGAGTCGGAAAAAAAAATTATACACGAAGGAGGTCCATTTCTGGACATTATTGGTGGTGGGTATTTTTTCATGACAAGGTTCTGTGCAACAATGGTCTAGGGATCGACCTTGCGTAGTCGCGTGTGAGCTTTAGCGTGAAACGAAACTAGTAGTCCTGTTTAGCCAACAGGTGACGCAAAACACTTTTTGGTGGCGGGCTCATTTTTTTTCGCGTTACAATGCGACTTCCCTGCGACTGCTCCCTCACAGCCGGCCAGCAGAGCCATGGCGCCGTCATCGCCGCGACCCACGAGCCGGGAATCAGCGGGAGAGAAACTGCCACCGCTCTGGCAGCTCGTGGCGCCCCCCCGCGGGTGGCGCGGACGGCAACTAACATGGTGCGGGGCAAGCCTGGCTCACCTGCTGTGCTCCACGCTGCAAAAGTGCAGCCGAAGAGAAACAAACTCATCCGGGCCATCCATCAAAGACTGTAGAGACCAACTTGCAACTTTAGTTGCCGCTCGGGCTGCCCCAGTGCCACCTGCAGCCGCCCCCACTCTTCCTCCCCCGCTTGGCTTGTCTGCAATCTTATTATCGTGGCCAAACTTGAGTTTCAAACTTGCCGCCGCCATCCCTCATGCGCAGGGCGCGCTAGGCCCCGAAGGACCCGGCCCCAAAGGGCTGGGCCCCGAAGGGCTGGCCGTCAGGGTCGTCGATCGGCCGTGCTGCGGCTGGAGGGCCGAAGGGCCGAAGGGCGGCGGCATCGAGGCGCGTTAAAACTGGCGGCGACAGGTAACAGGTGGCCCGCTAATTTGGTGGGGAGGTCAACGACGGGGTGCTCCACGACGGGGTGCTCGAGAGGAGGGAGCAGAAACGGCGCGTTCCACAATTAAGCCTCACATGTTCGTTTAAAGTTGGCTGCGCCCCGCCCTCCCGGCCGCGCCCCCGCAGCCCCTGCAGCGGGCCCCGCGGGACGAGTCAACACACGGCCCGCGGTTCCGCGGACGTCTCAAGTACTGACATGCCGTGACATGCCGGCCGTGGTCAGGCACGCCATGGTCATGCTCACCGAGGTCATGCCCACCGTGGTCATGCGGGGCAGACGGATTGAGACATCCACTCCTGGCCGGCCGGCGCCGCGATGCCGCGAGCAGTGTTGCGATGAGCGATGGCGCCGCGTCGACGCGCGCGCTTTGCCCAAATAAAATATTGCGATCCGTTGGAAGCGAAACGAACGCGCCGGGCTGGTTGACTGCTCGGTCTGGCGGGCTGGCTGGCTTCTCGGTCTGGCGGGCTGGGTGGCTGCTCGGGCCGGCCGGCGGCGAGGCCCGGACCGGGCCGCATCCATTATCACTCGGCTAGTTAGTGAATTCGCCGACGAATCAATCCACATGACGCCGCGTGCAGTATAACAAGTACAGCGCGCTCATTGTCACTGCCGTAAATCACACTTCGGCCCTGGAGGCGCTGGAGCTGGAAGGCTGGACGGCTGGAAGGGGGAAAAGGAGATTCGGCGCGCGCAGTCTCATAAATCCGTCCGAAATTATGACTTACTTGCGCCGGCCCGCGTGAGAGCGGCCGCGCGAAGCAGCACAACACCGCAGCGAGCGCCGCCACGCCTGCCTGCAGGTGCCTCCGGAAACGGAAAACGCGAAACCCTCCGAGGACACCTATCCTCCCCCCTTCTCATTCCACTGACGAGGCATTCATTTTTTAGACGTTGATCGAGGCAGACTCTCCGTTCGAAGCGGTCAATCCATTGGTACGCTGTCTGTGAGTTAGTCCTGACCGGTGTCCTCCCGGACAAGTCCTCTGCTGGTCTACACTGATCAGCAGCGGCCCAGATCGCCGACCTTTTATTCAGGCCCGAGATGTAGGAGCGGAATCACTTAGGCCGACACGTAATCGACGTGCACGGCAGCTCGCGGCGCTCTGACGGGCCGTGACCACGCCGCCCGCCGGCCCACCCCGCCGCCAGACTCGACGTGAGATCCCGCCGCCGATTAGGCGCCTCTAAGCGGGGGGCGTGGCGTGGCCCCGCGGGCCGCCCCGTCTCTCTCGCACTCGAGGAGGGCAGCGCGCCGAGGGGCCACAGCTTCCACGCGCCGCCCGCGCACTTACGCTGTTCTGGCTGCTGGGTGGGCCGGCGCGGTCCGGCCGGCGCGGTCCGGCCGGCCAGGAACATGCCGTCCGCCGCGTCGTCTGCTAGCACGTCGTAAACAACGCGGCGCTCATCAACGAGAAAGTACTGTGCGCTGCTTCCTACAGTAGGTGCGACCCCGCTTCACCCGGATTCGAGTCTCATCGCAGCCTGTCGATGTCGCCCTCCAGTTTGCCTCACACGGGGTGCCGCTGAGAGCGCTGGCGACTGCGCAGCGACAGCGGGACCGAAACGAAAAGAAATGAAGAATGTGAGGCTGCCTTGCAGGCTGCCACGGCAACACATCGTTCTTCCTCCACCAGTCCTTATCTTCTATATCCCAGCTGCGCATTCCCCCACCGCCCCACCCCTCCTCGCTATCGGACTCGCACCCTGCGGCCCTGCGGCCCTGCGGCCCTGCGGCCTCGGCTCGGGGTGGTGGGCCGCCCGGCCGCCCCGGCCGCGCCGCCAGCCAGGCCCCGGGGCGCCGCGGGGCCCGGCGGGGCCGCGCTGGTATTGGCAGCCAAGTGCATGCCGGCGCAGCGCAGCATGCAGATAGCGGTCCAAGCAAGGACAGCGACGAGTATGCCGCCGGCGTCGAGCTAGTGCAGGCCGCGAAGAAAATTAAAAAAATTAGCAGGAAACGAAAACAGAGCTACACCGGGAAATGTGCGGCTGACCAGTGGGCCAACGACCCGGCGACACAATAATTAGATGCCTTTGGTTCGCTGCCGCAGCTCCGCGGTGCCACTCACCCCCGCTCCTGCCCCCGCCCCCGCCGCCCCCGTCCCACCCCCGGCCCGGCAAGATAAACGCTCCAAGAGTTGTACAACGCAGGAGGGCGGCCGTTTTATATTTACGTCACTTGTTCCTTTTCTTCATCTTCTTCCTCCGTCTTCCACCCCCCACCCCCAGCCTTTCTCCAGCGCCCGTTCGGGACATTCATCTTCAACTTTTTTCCTCCCTCCTTTTTCTTCTTTTTTGTCGTTTTCGCTCTCCATGCTTCTTCTTTTTCTCCCTCAAACTGTATGTGTAGCACTTTTTGTATCTGTTGGTGTTTTATTTGTCTTGTCTACTTTGTGCGGCCGCGGGGCGGGCGGCTGGCGGCTGCGATCCGCTCTGCCGCGCTCCGGCCTTTCGGCGTCTAGTCTAGTAGCTGCGCCGACCCGGCCCGGCCCGGCCCGCGTCCGGGGTCGCTCTTCGTAGCGCGTTGCGGTCGCTCCGAATTAGTGGAAGGTCGCACTTCGGGGGCTGCCAAAAATCGGCATGCCTCCTAGACCCCTGCCCGCGCGCTCCGATTCACGAGTTCCGAAACTTTTTTTTCCCCGCCCCCATTCCGTCACGAAGAAAGCCCCAAGTCGTGCGTCTTTCGCACACGTCCTTCGTCCTTCAGGACGATACAAAACTTTGACGTTGTTTGCTGCCCTCCCGGTGGGACAGTGCGACTTCGTTATGGGCCCGACTTGATTTAAGAAGTGCATGGCACCCGGAGGACATGCTGATCGAGCCAACAACGAATGAACAGAAAACGAACAGCTCTGGCAAGTGGGATTAGTAAAAAACAGGCAGGCAGTAAATTTTGTTGCGGCTATTAGATTTTAGTGGAAGTTCACTTTGAAGTTTACTTGGAAATGTAGTCTGCGAATTTCACACATCAAAATCCGCTCCACTTCGACATGAACATTGCACAATAAGTGAACATTTGTTTCTCATCGGGCTTTGAAATTCATCCGCAATCATAACATTTTATTTTGGACTTTATGACAGAGTAGCGACAGCGCGCGGACGACGCCATCCGTTCTCTTTCCGAGCCACCCCCGCCCCTCGCGGCGCATCCAGCAGGCAATCTATCAGACCGCAACCTGCAGCACACATTCAATGCATATGAATTAGCCGCCGCCCCGCCACCCAGGCCGGCCGGCGTGTCTTGCCGGGGTGGATGGCATCACGCCCCGAACGCAGCGCGGCGCGGCGCCCACCCCCGCGGCTGCGCGGCCTGCGCCAGCCATCCGCCTATGCGAATCCGGAGGACCGGTTCGTCGCTCTGTCTCTCTCGCACTCATGAGGTGTCACATCGGGGCGTGAGAGAGACGGAGTGACAAAACGGTCCTTCGGAATCGGGTAGGCAGGCAGGCAGGCCCCACAGCCTCGACCACCCCAGCACGGCACCCACCCCCTGGCAGCCGCCCGCCAGCCCTGCAGGCCCTGCCCTGCCCCGCCCCGCCCCGCCCTACCCTGCCCTGACGGTCGGCTCGACTCACCCCCTCCCGAAACAAGCCCCCAACCCCTGCATGATTGCACCCTTGGTCGTCCTAAACCGCTCCACGAGTTGCAGTCGGAAAGCTGTCTGCGACTGGTTTTGCCTTTGATCTCGGATCGGTGTCACAGAACACGACGTCAAGGGGCTGGTCTCTGCAGCACAGATTCTTTATGAAGACACAAAAACCTTCAACAGAAGTTTAAATTTCTTTAAATTCCAGTTTGTGGGCTAGAAAGGACGGCCAATCTGAAAGGATAAAATCTGGACAGTGTGGCAACTCGACGAGCAGAGCGGGCTGTGGAACGGTCCACGTGCGCCGGCCGTCTGGGGGTAGAAATTATCATTGGGCCGGGGCAGGCAGGCAGGCAGGCGAGGGGAGGGGTTGGGAGTCGCTGAGGAATTAACGAAGTCCCAAACCACAAATGGATACCGGAGAGAGGGTAGTGGTGCAGTTCCACAGCAGCGTCTTGTCCGAGGGCCCCCTCGAAACCTCGCGTGAAAGCAGACACGGATTTTCTTCGGCGTTTATGGGTGCAAAAGTACCCTCAATATATCCTCAAAAAAAAAAAAAAAAAAAAAAAAAAAAAAAAACTCACCACAACAAAACAAAATAAACGAGTGAGTGTATTTGTCTGCCGGAGGGGCCCTGCTCGCCGAAAAGAGGAGCGTAATAGTAGCAAAGTCGTTGCGACTTCTATTCCAGCGTCGCGGGGGCGGGCGGACGCTCTTCCATAAATTTGCATCCACAATAAACTGAATTTACATTGGCCCTCAAAAACAAGAGAGGCGCCCTGTGGGCGTGGTGCGGCTCGGGCCAGTCGCTCCTCGCGTGTCCTTTCACCGCGGCCGTCAGCTGTCGCGGTGGAGGTCCGGTCGGTGGCGTGTGTGAGTGCGTGTGTCTGTGTGTGCATGTGTATGTGATGAAACCAATGAGTTCTGCGTCCGAAGAGGGTTCAATTGGTAACAACGTGAGTCCTACTCGAGGCCATTTTGGGGACTGCCGAGCTCGGAACTCGTGGGCCCGGCGTGGTGCCTGCCCGGCCTGTCCGCGGGGAGCGCCCGCGCCTCGCTCCGCCTCCCCTAGAAGCAAGACCCTGTTCGTGTCGCGTGCAAATAACGCAATCACCGGGGCGCTGCCTGTTGCCAGGCTTGCCACCGCCTTCCGGGAGGATGAGGCAAAGTGCCGCGAATTCCGGCCTGCCTCGGCCGGCGGGCCGCGCGCCGGCACGGCCGGGCCGCGGGGTGCCGATCGAAAGGGGAAGGTTGTCCGCGAGGAAGACGTGGAGGACGGCGAGGACGGCGACGACGCAGTGACGCGGAGGGGCTGGCGCGGTCACGGTAATGGGTTTACGGGTGTCGAGGGTGCGATACTCCCAAAATGAAAAACACGCCAGATATTCTATAGACACATGCCGGGCTGTGCCGGGGAGGAGGGCGCTGCCTGAGCGGCGGCTGGGGCGGCAGGAGGTGAACGCAACACAAGAACGGCAATTTCGTTTCCAATACGAGTCCTTTTGACCCCCAAAGAAGCGTTTTCAAAGGCGGGCACAAATCTTTTACGCCCCACCCCCTTCCCTGCCACGGTGGCCGGCGGGCGGGGGTGGGATGGGAATGCCATGTCCCCTCAGCACACCTCGAGCCAGAGCCCCACCTACCCTCACCTGTCCCCCCAGCTACTCCACTGCTGAGATACAGCAGCGCATGTTTTTATTTTATTTTAGTTCCAAAAATAGAAAAATTTCGATGCCAGTAAAAATTTATGAGAGACCAACGTTAGTCGCCGTTCTTCCTCCATCGTTGCAATCAGGACGTTGAACTGGACGTCGCCTGTAGTTTGGCTCTATTCCCGGAAGGCCGGTGCGGCGGGGATGCGCAGTCGCCCTAGGGTGCTGCATCACTATGACGATCGCAGGTGGAGGGTCTGTCTCAAGGTCACTCGGAGGGACCGCGAAAGCCAATTCGCCACATAAAAAAAAGGCGAGAGAGACAAAAAGGAGCCTTCTGCGAAGCGTTCCCACAGCAAGCACCCAAGCGTTGCGGAATATGGAAGTGAAAAAAAAAAAAGTCAGGAAACACGCACTAAGTTAAAGATTTGCGGTGCTGTACGGCTGACTGCCTTTCGCAGTACCGCGGGGAGTAAAAGATCAATGAATGCAATTATTTTTAAAGTTAATGCTCGGCGAGCGCCACCGCTGTGTGCTTGCTTACCCCCCCGGCTATCGGTGCCTTCCAGGCCATGGAGCGCGAGGTGCGGTGGGCAAGTCTCGGCGTCAGCTTGACAAGCTTGCGGGGGCGGCTGCTCTCAAGCACTCCAAGAAGTCAGGGACAGACAAGCCCGCAGGAGCTGGACAACACTGTGCTGGCTCATGCCCCGCGGGGTTACGTGCCAGTGTGGCCCCTTGCAATGACTGCTGCCAGCCGATACCCGATAGGTTTGTGCACAAAATACCAGAGAAAACTGGCGGGGCGATAATGTTTTATCTCTCTTCATCACACTCACACACTCGCGCCACTCCACAAGGCCAAAGTCAGGAAAAAAATTATGATGAAACTTAAAAGATTTTTTTTCTTTTTTGAAAAAAAAAAACAAAAAAAACGGGCAGCAGTTTGCAGCGAAAAAAAATCTCTTTCGGCATCGCCAGTGGCTAACGAAGCTTAACTTCTTTCATGACTGAGCCGTTTTTGTTAATTACGGCAAAGTGCTGCAATTTGAGGGAAACAAGCGGTCTGCGCGCTGAAGAGGGCCATTGCTCACGGAATATGGCATAGAAGGCAGCGGTTTTTAAATCGCGGAACAGCGAGATTGAGCGCCGACACTAAAAGGCGTTCTGCGGCCGCACACACCCGCCATTTAAATAAAACACAGTTTTCCGAAGGTCCGCCCCCTTCGGCTTTTCCGTCCGCCCGGCCCACCCTTCGCCGCACATCATATCCTCCTCCCCCTTCTGATGAAATCAGTTGTTTGATGAACAGCGAAG